>OZ024832.1:42598043-43198043 GCA_964016985.1 Anodontia alba | reverse complement strand
GGGTTAAGCAGGCATGACAGAAATATTTATTAGGATACCCCTCTAGTCTACATATGTAGATTCTAAGAAATGAAAGAAACAGAAGAGTTAAGAGTATCTGATCATAATTCTGGATGTTTTCTTATTTCTCCATAAAAACATATGTTATGGGTACTAATTAGAAGCTCCTCAATGCAGCGCTTCTAATGAGTACCCAAAACATGTTTATATGGAGAACCGGAGAAAATTATCCTAAAATTATCATCAAATACTCCACCATAACTATTTCTCTGAAGAAACAAACAGGTAAATGATTTAGCTATGAAAAGAAGAAGAAAAAAGAAAGAAAAAAAAAATTTATCTATACTGTACCTCCCAATCCAGGAAGTCTTTTGCCTCTTCAAAATGAGTAAGGATTGACACGGAACAATGTAGACGGGGGAATTCCTCTTTGGTTATTGGACTAAATCTGCTGTCTTTTATAGCACTGATGTAAAAAGTGAGAGTTAGATGTTAAAGGCTCCATATTCCTCAAAAATAGACATTTTTTATCCAAGGTTTAATAAATTGATATATAGTATAAATACGATCATAAAATGTGGCATCTGACAGCCTGTAAAATTTCAGTTAGTCTTTGCCCTGGATAAAAAGGTTAAATGAATTTTTAGCGTATCTCTGAATTAATGTTTGCAACATTAATTCAGAGATACATTAGGATACAAAATCATTTCATTTCAAGGACAAGAGACTAACTGAAATTTTGAGGAATATGGCATCTTTAATGGTTGATACCTGAGCTACTCTTGTCATGGTTTATTATAACATTATTTTTTGTTGTCTAAAAATACTGCATGGGTCTAGATAAGAGTGGGTATCGGGTAAATATTTTTTCTTATTTCTCCATGAAAACATATGATGTGGGTACTCATTAGAAGCGCCTTACCGAGGCACTTCTAATAGCTTCCACAACATGTTTTTGTGGAGAAATAAGAAAAATATCGATACAACAATGTACTTTTGTAGTAAAAAAAAAAGCTTCTTATCAAGAGCTACAGTTGTATGTATTATTTCCAAACTTAACCCATTGAAGACTGGAGAATCCTAAACAGGTTACAGGTGCACAGTTTGTTTGTGTTGAGGTTTTACGGTCCAGTCAACCCAATGGGATCATGTCGAGCGTGGTCTGTTTACCTAACCACACGTTTACTTAGCAGGCTTGGTCCTCTAAGCGGTTAACCAGTATTGTGCACATTCTTTTGCCAAAAACTGACAACTGCCCTTCTTGAATCAGCAGAAGGGAAAGAATGACCGTAGAAAATATTTCATGATCAATCTCCACGAAAGGATGTTGCCGACAGGGCTCGAGAAACTGAAGAATCCAAATCGGTCCAGCATATTTTCGCCCCAAAAACGGAAATTGCCGAACCGATTTTCGGTAATTTCCGTAACGGTCGTTTGTTTCCATTCGGTATTATTTTTCAGTTTCAAAATACAGGGTGCTAGTTCGTTATTAGCACAACGACTGACATACCAATATTGCTTCAACACTTGTTCAATTAATATTAACATCGGTATCTCGATTATAAACAGCAATTTTGCTCCCACCGTTCAGACACGCCATATTTCATCTACTTTCATTTTCCCAATATCCGGGTCACTCAGTTACTGAAGAGTACTAAAGGGAAACAATCGGCGATCAAAAGCTATATTCGCGTTGTGCTGCGTTGGCCACTACATTTATGAGCCAGCGCATAACAAAACCTACAGAAGGCATTAGCGCAAACTGATCAGACTCTTCGCTGGTCGCATCTACCTATGATATATCGTTGGATCTCGGATAATTGGCAATTAAAGATAGACCAATTAGCAACAGAATAAAACATACTTGAATGCGTGATTAAGCAGGTGTACACATCCAACTGTATTACCTGACACTTGCTTTTCACACTTCAATCATATTGCAAATTACCTTTACATATCAAAAACACCGATATGCTGTCGCCTTACGCTTCACTTGATTACATAATTTTTATAAGCGGATCAAATTTCGCTGCGATAAGATAATAGAACCGCCTGTGTGGACAAATCTGATTCACCTATTTCAATAATGAGCCGGTCCAATAACTGGCCCTCGAGGTATTTTATGAATACACGCTTGGATTATCTGTGGGAAAAGGTCAGTTTGTTTACACAATTTAGCGACTTGGCGAAAATTTTCGAACCGATTTTTTTCAAAATATCGTTAAAAACTGGACCGATTTTTGATCATCCTCTGTTAGTCAAAATCGGTTCAGAAATACGAAAATCGGTTCAGAACCGAAAAACCGACATTTTCTCGAGCCCTGGTTGCCGACCTCGGCGGGGGTTGAACCCGCGACCTCCTGGTCGCCAATTGGACGGCGCATCCAAATGAGCCACCGAGGCTGGCAACAGGCAAACAGTGCATCAGACACCACAGAATGTGGCGTCTGATCAGGACCTCCACTGTTTGAAAATAGTTCAACCATTCTCCTTCAGAAATATCTACATCATATAACCTAAAATCGAAAATGGACTCTTCCAATATATAATGTGAGAGACGTTATTCAGCCTTTAATGGGTTAAAGGAAACAGATATACTTTCAGGGAAGACAACTCTGTCAAAATTGTTCCGTTCCCTTCCCCAGAGGGGATTCTTTCCTTATAGAGTAGACCCATTTCAAAAGGAGATCAGGGCCCAATTGTTCGAAGCGTCGTTAGCTTAACGAGCTCATTAAGGGTCATTTCGTTAACTCTTTTAGAAGATTCAATATACAATATTCTGATATTTTTTTGTTGAAAAAAATGTGAGTAGTTTTTGCACTGCAAAAGCTACTCACATTTCTTCAGCAAAAAATTTCAGCATAATTGCATATCACTCAATGTAAATTTTAACGAATCGTCAACTAACGACATCGTTAGCTTTGAACAACTGGGCCCAGCATGCAGTAAAGTAAACAAGGAGCCACAAAAGTTATTTCCCTTGACAGAAATGGTGAAACATCTTTTAAGTGTATCCAGTCTTTTTAATACAGATGATTCAAATTCAAAGTAAAATGATGTGCAACACGGGAAAAATGCCTCTATGTAATATTCGAACAGTTAAGATCCAAATGAGCATGCCCATCCATGCAGTCTGATCTGGACTATCTCTGTTCGTCAGCAGTGTCATATACTACAGTATCCATTGATTCTGTAAGTGGACAATGACGGAGCAGGCTAATCTTGGCCTGCGTTGTCCGCACATTGCATAAGGGTCCTTTTCTTGTTTGTTTGTGTTGAGGTTTTACGGCCCAGTCAACCCAATGGGGTCATGTCGAGAGCGGTCAGTTTACCTTACCACACGTTTACTGGGCAGACAGTCCTCTAAGCGGTTCACCAGTATTGTGCACATTCTTTCGCCAGAAACTGACAACTGCCCTTCTTGAATCAGCGGAAGGGAGAGAATGACCGTAGAAAATATTTCATGATCAATCTCCACGAAAGAATGTTGCCGACCTCGGCGGGGGTTGAACCCGCGACATCCTGATCTCCAGTCGGACGGCGCATCCAACTATTGCGCATCAAATGCTAAAACTGAGGTCTTCTTATCAATAACCAAGAAAACGTCAACTACTTGTTATCATAGTATTATCGAGAAAATGTTGTCTATGTAGCCAGTTATGTAAAGCGAGATAACCCCTTTCAACAACAAGGAAAAAATTATGATGCAAATGCTTTAAAGACTTTTGGACATACATGTATTTAACTTAATATGGGATAAAAAAAAAAAGGTTCTCAGTGAACTGGTAGAAACTCTGAAAGCATGTACTTTAATGACATAACACTTTTTCTTTTAGAAGGAGTCTTACCGTGTGTACAGTAACAATAATTACAAATGTATCAAGGAATAAACAATCTGGGCCCAGTTGTTCAAAACTAAACAAAGTTTCAGCTAACATGACATTAAAATTTCTATATTGTATCTTGAAATATGGCAAATACACTGATATTTTTTGCTGAAAAATATGAGTAGCTTTTGCATTGCAAATGCTACTCTCATTTTCGCAGCAAAAATATCAATGTATACTTTGAAAATATGTAGGCTACAATAGTTAACAAGTTTGTCATTAACAAGCTTGTTAAGCTAACAATGCTTTGAACAAATGGGCCCTGGAATACAATACTCTTAGTAGTCAGCGGGTACTGAAGCTCTAAGCAATATTGTAAAGACTGCATTCTATTTTATTTTTATCATATTTCAGAGAAAATTTAAGACTTGGAATTTCATATGAATCCTCTGCAGATGATTCATATGAAATGCCAAGTCTTATTTTCTCTGAAAAATAAAAAAAAAATGTACAAATAAGAGTTGCCTACTCCAGTGATAACACTTTAAGGGTTAAATGATATTATCACAATCGGTAGAGCAATTAAACATAAAACAGCCTCGAATTCGAATCTTTCTTTACCTTGCACATTCTGGGTGAAATTTGCAGATGATGAATCCACAATATTTTTCTTCTTTTTTTTTTTTTTTTTTTTTTTTACACAAAATAATGCTTGGTATTTCATTCAAACTGTCTCCTGGAGACAAATTCAATGACATGCTATGCTTTTGTTTCCTGGAAAGTTTTTTAAAACTGTAGTCTTCTGTTATTAAAATTCAGCAGGTGAATATAAAACAGACATAAACCTTTAGCCTGCTTAAGTCAAAATTAACAGATGACAAGTAAGTGATACCAGTATTTTTTGTTGCTTTTACTGCGGCCAACTCATAATGTAATAACAAGCTCTCAATTTTCTATTCTCAAAACTATCTGAACCCTTAATATGCCAAACACATCTTCAACAGATGATATTTGAAATATTCCCAAAAAGTAACATGAAATGTCAAGCCTTATTTTCTTTGAAAAAAAAAAAAAAAAAAAAAACTATTTAAAAAAAACTGATTGAATAAAATAACTTTTTGTTTCCTTTTCAGAGGTATGCATTTACCAGTGCTCCAGGTAATTATTTTTCCAATCAGTATCGTACTGGTCAAATTTAAATCCAGTCAGAAACAACGAAAACCGGGGTTCTGGAATCAGTACCCATGCTGTTGATATTCTTAGTTATACATGTATTCCTTGGCCCAGGGGGTGGCGAGGAGAGGGTACATGTACTCTGTGGTTTAGTTTATTTGCTTTTAAGTATGTCGGTTCATGCTTTGATTTTTGTTTGTGCCTCTTCCTGTACATCGATTAACCCTTAAACCGCCATTCACAACAATTGTCGTCTGCTTTGTCATCTGCTTGTGATTTAGAAAGTCATTTTTGCAAACAGTGTGGACCCAGATCAGATCGCTCCTTTAGGAGCAGTCTGATCTGGGTAAAGGAGCAGTCTGATCTGGGTCCACACTGTTTGCCTATATGCAAAATGTAAGTTTGAAAAGTTTGCTGCGTCAGCAGACGACATAAGCAGACGACATTTTCAGATGCAGATTTTCTTGGCGCTTTAAGGGTTAAATATATCTGTGTATTTACGGAAACTACGCTGCTATCTAAGGTGTTCCTCTTCAGGCTAGTTTATCTAAAAACAGACAGGATGTTGCACTCTTACGGGTTACCGGAGAAGCCGTACTGTATCGGTAAAAATGTGTCCGTATACGGTACTGGCTATTTTTCAAATTTACCCATATTTGGTGCAAAAGGATCCGTAATTTATGGCTGTACAGATGCTATCTGGAGCACTGATTTACCCAAAATATCCAAACAGACCAAATCAGAACATATTGTTGGCTCATATTCAGTAACAGCTTTGGATAAAATGAGGAAACTGTAGCAATAATTAAGGGACATTTTTGTTTATGTGTGCGGGGTGGGGATATTTTTTCACATTACAATTTATATTTTGTGGGTCCTCACACTCTTGATAAGACATATCATTTGGGGTTACATGACTTAACGAAATACCGAAACACTACCGAAATACCCTTGTTTTCATTAATTAATTTTGATATATTATGTCAGAGTACTGGAAGAGGGAAAGTTTTGTAACTCCAATTAATCTGCAAGTTGTCCTTGAAGTCTTTTCTCTGAAAATGTTGTTGATAGACCAATAATTCAGAGCCAGAATAACATCGGAATACCCGTGAAAAACAGGGATACCAGTCACATTCTGTTCATCTTTCCTAATGAAAGCATTTTTTAATTGAAAAGATAACCGAATATAGTTGATATTTTTTCATCATAATTTTAGGAAAAATGTTTCTAAATATATTGCCTCATTCCGGCTGCGCTGTTTACCACAAAAAAAGACACAAAGAAAGTCGAAATTTAGGCAGTTTGTCGTGGTTTTACTTCATTTTCTCCGTGAACAAACTTATTGCTGTACGTGTTTCAGCGAGATTTGCCTTTTATTTCTTTTATCCTGCTGCACAAGTTGTTGCCATTTTCCCATTATTTTTTGGCAGTCGCATCTCATCAGCTTGTGCTGATATGCTTGCATCCAATCACATATTTTATTTTTGTATGCATCTGAAGTAATTTTAGCATAGTTTATTTAAAATAAAATATATTTTGGGCCTTTTTGCTCTTGTATTTTTTTGACTACATAATACATCAACAGTACTGAAATCAAGGGTATCCCTGTTTTTCATGGGTATCCCTGTGTTTCCTTAGTGTTCTGGTATTTCTTAGTCCTGTAACCATATCATTTGCAATTAATTTAATACTGCATTTATGACAAACTTTCTACACTCATAGTTCCAGATATGTTACAGGTACTAATTAGAATTGTCTCAATATGTGTGATGCAATTCTAATGTGCATGTATCAAGAACATGTGCCTTTATTAAGAAAGCAAGAATAATATTGCACACAAGTACCATAAAATAGACTCCCTCTCACTACCACTGCTACCCACTCCCAAGAATTCCTATCTGCTGTACTTTCTTTTAAGCAAGTATGTTCCCTCACTATCACATACTTTTTTTTTTTTTTTGATTTGTGTTTTGTGGCCCTTTAAAGAATATTTCACTTATATCGAGTCGATCGGTCATCAAAGATGGACAAAAAATGGAGAACCCGGGGAAAAGCCACCTGACCATCCGTAAGCAGAACTTGGCTTTCCAACATGTGACCCGAGCGAGGCTCGAACCACAGTGGTGAGAAACCTAATGGATTAGGAGTCAACTCTCTTCCCACTGGGCTATGGGGGTCCGCCACTATCACTTACATGTATCTTATGTCAAGTTGGACAACCTTAAGTGTGGTAATTTTGTCATTTATGATGGTAAACAGAACATTCAGAATATCTGGGCCCAGTTGTTCAAATCATTGTTAGCTTAATGAGCCTTAGTGGTCAAAATGTTAACTGTTTTAGTAAGTACAGTATCTAATTCACAGATATTTTTGCTGAAAAATTGTGAGTAGCCTTTGCAAATGCAAAAGTTACTCACATTGTTTCATCAAAAACGTTAGAGTATATTCCATATTTAATGATTAAAGTTTAATCAATTCGTTAACTATTGACATCATTAGTTTTGTTACTTAAAGTAAACAGTTAGCTCACCTTGTGACAGCATATTCCCTGAGACCAGAATGAAGATTAGTTGCTGAGAATGTACCTATACAACCTCGCAGTCGCCTATCTCGACCAGTTTTCCATGTGACAAACAATGGGCTGAAGAGGAATAATAATCATCAGATGAAAATGTGTACATTATTTATCTTAAGTATTTGGGTGACAGACCTGAGAAAACACCGAAGACCCAGATCAGATGCCACTGGGTGAATAATCAGATCAGGGTCCTAACTGTTTGACACCTATCCATTTGCATCTAGGTGTACAATCATTACTAAAATTCCCTCAAAACTTACTTGCCCTTATGGTCTAAATTTTTCATTTAGATGCTAAAAATGGAGAAATACACACAAATACTGGTATGATATTTACAATTTTCAAACATCCTGATTATATACATGTAATTATTCTAAAAAAGAATTCCAGCTAAACTTAAAATAAAAGTCCCTTATCTGGAGCTTTGAAAGGCATAATGAAACAGTCGGAAAGGTGGCAAGAATGAGTTCATTTCAGAAGGTGCAAACAAATATACCGTATTCTATCTAATTACCGCACATACCCCTATAAGCGCACACTCATGAAATTCCGTAGACTTAAGATTACAGCCAGTGTACTTTTTATTTACTTTTTTATAAAGGCATATGTTGTGGGTTTTCATTTGAATTGCATCGACTTGTCGATGCAATTCAAATGAGTACCCACAACATATGCCTTTATAAAGAAAATCAGAAAAAAAATTGCATAATCATCATCAAATAAGTCCTTTACTGATCTTTTTATAGTGTATCCTTAATAGGTATACGTACATATTTTATCAACTGAGTGTGCCCAGTAATTTTGAAAAACCTAAGCGCACAGTGTGGTAATTAGGTCCAATATGGTACATGTATTTCCCAGCTTCTATCTACTTCAAACTGCTTCTTTATTTTGCACTTTACAAGGAAAGAACCAGTACCTGACAAGAGATTTGCCCTTAAATTGAAGATTGTAGAGATTTTAAGAAATCATACAGTTGACTCTTGTTATTTTAAAAGTGATGATTCAAACTCTTGCTTAAGTCAGTCTAAATTTTGGATAATATTGATTTAATTTAGTTATTTCACCTCAGGACTGGTATCTTAAACTACTGTTATCTCAAAATGAAAATTCAGGTCCACTGGACTTTAAGAGAGAGTCCACTGTATATAAAATTCTTCTTATTTAAAATTCTTCTTTTACGACCCTCCTCTACCCCCTTCCCCATGCACAAGCTATTTTGAGGTGATGGAAATGATAATTTAAGGTATTGTTCAATGAAGCCAATGAATTCTGCCTTAGGATTCAAACTAAGGACTTCCCAGATCTGCCATCCGGAATGCTATCCACTTAGCCATATGGACACTTTGACAAGAGAGGTATCCATCTATAGGCATAGTGCTCATTAAGCATGTGTGTTAAGAAAAATATTTATAATAAAGTGTCATAAATTACATAAAGTTCTTTGCTTCTTTACATAGGGGCTGCTCTTTAAGGAAGAATTTGCTCCCTCTGGCAAAATTCCTTTCTTTAAAAGTAGACTATATTTTGGAAGTGATTCTAGGCTTAGTTTTCAAGATTTTTCCTGAGTGTGCTGTAAATAAATCCAATCTGGCTATGCCACTGGTATCCACTATAAAAGATACAGTGGGTACTCACTGGAGGCTCTTTTGTAATTGTACTTCTACTGAGTAACAGGGATTACCCAGGCTCACACTTGGTATTTTACCCTCAAAATCGTGTTCTGGACCCTCAAAAATAGACGGGAGGATCCCAAGTAATGGATATATCATCAATCTAAAAATAATTTTATTTATAGCTGGCTTTGTATCTTAACCTATTATCGAAGAGACAATAATTACTAGTATTACAAGAAATCCCTTTAGAAATCTTATTAAAGGATTCCTTAAGTCCAATCAGGGCGTCACTGGGACCCTCATTGTCAAACAGTGCTGTACCTACAAAATGTACAATATAAATATTTCAATGGAAAAATAAGAAACAAAAAACATACACTTTTTTTTTATAATAGGAAAAAGATGGAGAAATAAGAAAAAAAAACACACTCTTCTTTATAATAGAAAAAAAAAAAAAAACTTATCTAAAGCCCCATCAAGAATTACCCCAAGTAATTTCTGGAGAGGGGTAGATAACGGATAATTACAGATCATTAAAAATAAGCCTGTTCTCTTGACTTGAGTTCTATATGGACTGAACAAAAGGATCTCAAGAGGTCAACAAACTGTGACATCATCAAGTAGTCATGTACTTTTCTTTGTTACTATTATGACCATCGTTTGTAATCCAAGACAAAAGCATGCTGCCTAGTGCCACCTACAATATTTCAAACAGTGTTTACAAGCATTTCTTTAATAGTCAGCTAAGAAACAACTAAATTAAAGGAGATTAAAAAACAATATATTTTTTTAACCAACAGGCTACATAAATGATTAATGAACCGATCATTCCTATTCATAAAATGGAACAGTCCACTACCGTCATGTAGCACCTGGAGATGACCGTTTCTGTGGCAAAAGTCTGGCGAAAATTTCAGCAGAGAAATGTCTCAGAACTATAAATACTTGATTCAAACATGAATTTCAAAGTTCCATTTAAGTAAAATAAGGAAATACTCCAACAGATAGTTTTGTTTATAACCAACTGGACGAGTCCACTTACTATGAATCGTTCGTAAAGGAAGGTGTCTTCGGTGGTTCATAATTATGCAAATGGCTGTGTAAGACGTCAAAACAAAAGAAACACATATGGGCAGATGCTACTGTATATCCGTTCCTGTATCCATTTGGATGAACAGACGTTCCGTTGCAGCACACGGCTGGCATGGAGTTGTTCAACTTTTGTTTTTTCGCCCCACAACAGCTCGCAGCCATCATACACACATCTCGCATAATCACGGAATGCAACGAGAACAAAAATAGACTAGTTCTACGAAAAACCTCTTAAAAATTGTTCTCAGTTCAACAAGAACCTAAACCAAACAGTTTCCGGGCAGCTCGTTTAGCTCTTCTTTACATATATGATGGCAGAGAAGAAGAGGAACGATATCGAGATAGGGTGCCTTTAGACCCAAAATAGTTTAGCAAGCCATTCAGCTTGACTGACAAACATCACGAAAACATACCTATATAATTTTGACCCCCTTAAACCCCACTTTTATATAGTAAAACTGGGGTTTACAAGGATATACATCATTTTTCTTATTTCTGCTCAAAAACATAGATTGTGTGGGTAGTTAGAAGCGCCTCGGCGAGGTGGTTCTAACGAGTATCACAATCTATGTTTTGAGCAGAAATATGAAAAATATCAGAATTCTTACCTGAAAACTTTCAGTTTTGGGTGGTGAAATTTTCAATATATTTGAATAGCATGTTTTAGTAATGAAACTAAAAAATGCCCGTTTTCATAAATGCTGTAACAAAATTTACGAAAAAGTCAGTGAGCTGTTACTTAACATTACGAATGGTATGCTGGAGGATTCAAGTTCTGACCTAACACCAGGCCCTTTATAAATTCTTGCAAAGGAGTGGGCTTGATAGTGGGGCACCAACAGTAGGCTTAATGCCCAAGGGCGGTAAAATAGTTTCTGATCAGACTGATATTTGTGACATTTTAATTTCTTTGTGACTATAGCAAAAACGGGCAGTAGGGAGGAGGTAAAACAATGGGTTTTTGAAACATATTCATGTATTAAAGAAAAGTAAATAGGCAAATAGGTACCGATGCAATCATAATCACATCAAGTCCTCAACACCGAAGGGAAAGATTGTATAGTCACAAAAGCACAGATGGTGGACAGAGTCAGCAGCCCTTTCCCAAAGGTGGCAACTCTGTCACCTGAACTTAACTCAAGAGATATCTTAAACGTATATAATCGTTCAAAGAAAAACGTTTACAAGTGGTAACCGGCAAGAACACATACAGTACGGCCTTGGGACGATCAGTAACAAATGACTAGGGGGCTTGTCGATTATATGTGCGCCCAACCCTCGCCCTTAGCTTCCATTGTGATACAACAATTACTTGGACGGTCCGCGTGGTGGCTCTCTAACTAATCCATGAATCATTACGGGCAACAAATAAATCATAGGTAATGTCTAAGCAATGAAGTAATGATGAGGACAACAGAAACAACGTGTTGAGACACCTGGAGATCCCAGGGTCGCGTGGCACTGCTTTTTGACTTTTCCAATAAAAACATTAAACACATTCAAAAACACTCTGTTCCTGATATTCCATCTTGGTGCGTAACTAAACCAACTATACTATTCGATTTACACAACAACAAAAATTCAATTCTTGAAGAAAGCTTGATTATGGGTCCATCATATATGGATCTGCTAGAAAAATCTTACCTACATGTGTTGAACATTTTCATCATCAGGGACTTCGTTTGGCATTTGGAGCATTCGTACATCTCCAGTATCGAGCTTCTACGTTGAGGCAGATGAGCCACCGTTATGGGTACGCAGAGAAAAGCTGTCTCCAGTATCACTATTAGTAAGCCTACCAAACTTGCCACTTTTTTTTTCTTCTTTCAAGCCCGTAAACTGACAAAAGAATATTGTTATCTGAGACACCTATGTTTTTCCGTTGTTCAAATAGCCTATATATATATATATATATATATATATATATATATATATATATATATATATATATATATATATATATATATATATATATATATATATATATATATATATATATATATATATATACTAGTCTTTCCGTGTGATGTTTTAAAGACTGATTATATGCTGCATGACTGTAAGCTTTTTTTGATGTTTCATCGTTTGTCGAGGAAAAAGAAAGCACTACAGGACAATTGTTATCATTTTATAATTGTATATTACGACAGTAAACAAATTCTATGTATTTGTATCTTACTCTAATTTAACTCTGACATCCAAGCAAAACAAGGCTGTTGCAAACAAACATACAGAATAAATGGTACGTCTGCAAACGAAATGTACAAGAGAAGGACTAGTATTATCACAAAACACCACAAGTCGCTATAATTGTCTTTTTTATGTTCGTCTGTTTTGTTTCTATTATGGCAAAAGCCATCATTTTTTTATTGTTGAGAATCGTCATGATATTGTATCCACATTTAGAATCTCAGTTTCATTAAATAGAGAATGTGCAGGGGACTGCCGATCGACGGATTTGACTATTGAGCTTTTAAAGGCGGCGGTTCTGGTATTTTTTTTTTTTTTTTTTTTTTTTAGTGGCCTTGTGGCTGCTCGATGCGGGGCGGTCCTATTTATTTGCTTACTGTTGTGTCGAAAGCATGTCTATTCAAATATATTGAAAATTTCACCACCAAAAACTAAAAGTTTTCAGATAAAAATTCTGATATTTTCATATTTCTGCTAAAAAATAGATTGTGGGTACTCGATAGAACCGCCTCAGCGAGGCGGTTCTAACGAGTACCCACAATCTATGTTTTTGAGCAGAAACAAGAAAAATAATGTATACCCCTGTAAACCCCAGTTTTACTATTTGAAAATTGGGCTTAAAGGGGTCAAAATTATATAGGTATGTTTTCGTTATGTCGTTGGGGAAGAGAGATCTGGTTGTTTCGCTTTTCAGTGGTTTGTAACACGTGTGATGTCCGTGTGGTTTGTTCACTCTTCTTGCTGGTGTCGTTGGTAGGTTATGTTCTGTGATTGTGGCTCTTCCTGGACATCTTCATTACTATTTTTTAACATACTACAACTTACTGTATGTCGATATGATAATTAGAGCTGTGCCTCTACGTCCCCACAATCTCTGGTATCTTATCTCTAAGTCTTGCAGGCATCGGTTATGTTGGTGAAATGCTAGATGAACCGCAATGGGTAACACAGGAAAACCCCCAGAGCTACACAGGCTAGAACTATTTTTTTTGTGGGTGGGGTGGGTGGTGTAGTATTTTTTTTTTGGGGGGGGGGGGGGGGGGGCGGGGGTGTGGGTGTGGGTTTGCAGGTATTTTTTGGGGTCACTTTCGAAACTGATTTATTTTTTGGGTCTATCAAAATTCTCAATGTTTTTTTTTTTTTTTTTTTTTGCGGGGGGGTGGGGGGGGGGGAGGGGGGTGGGGGGAGGAGGGGGGAGGTATCGTAAGAATCGTGGTTAGAACCTTCTGTTGAATTGATAGATGTTTTTATTTCTGCTGTGCATCAGTTCAATGCTATATAAGTAAAACCGGAGCTGCTGTGGGAAACTGTTTAAAGCATTTATATTACTAATATAATCGTTATAAAAAGAAAGCAAGGGGAATTTTTGGGGGTATGTGAATATCTGCAAATATTTTTGGGGGTATAGCTGATATACCGGATATTTTTTGGGTATGGCTGATATACCATATATGTTTTGTAGGGTAAACAGTAGATGCTATAAGATTCATAGTGGTACAGTTTCCACAAAAATATAAATGAAGTTATCTAAGAAATGCAACAATCATGAAGCATGGCCTTCCCGAGGCACTAATGGAGAAACAATGACAAGACAAAACAGAACAGAACATTTGACACTTGATGCTCAACGCATGAAAAAGGCCTTATATAATTTGCGAGCAACGTAGGTCCAGATCAGCATGCGCATCTGTGCAGTCTGATCTGAACATTCTCTGTTCGTCGACATAAACTGCAGTATCTATTGAGTCTATAAGCGGACAACGAAGACCCTGGGCCTGCATTGTCCGCAAATTGCATAAGGGCCTTTATCGTGCGTTAAGCATCACTTGCAATAATAGACATAATGCGAAATAAGAACTGTTATAGAGGAGCCGCCCTGGAGCGAACAAGAGCAAAGTTACGTGTATGGGGGTTGGGGCGGGGCTAGAGGTCAACTGTGAGGTGCTTAAACTTGTTTTGTTCGCTGACCGTTCAAAGGCCGTTGCTCTGTTAAAGTTACAGTGTATTGCAGCGTCAGTTTGCTGTTTGAGCGCCATATATGAACAATCTGTTTTGGAGTTGTCTCGGCAGCGCAATTGGTAAAGGCGACGGACGCTGAGTGCAGTACTAGGTCGGCGCATTGCCCAGAGCTTGCATGGCGTGGGCTCGGTTTGATGCATTGAGTTGAGAGCCTTTATGCGAATCGAATTTTTATGTATTTCTGTATTAAGATGTATTAAGAGTAGCATCGGGACCCAGGGTGAAGTTGGATAACTGTAAAAGTGCTTTAACCCCACCCCCACCCCCTTCCCCACCCCACCGATGGTTTACTCTGCTGACCGTTCTAAGGCGGTGGTCCCGGTGTTAGTCTTACTCTTTGTTGCTTTGTGGTTTATTCTACGAGGCGATTTGTTTTATGTCTTACCTTGTGTCATTTTGTCCTTGTGTTTTTCAGTCCTTTTAGCATTGCGATTACCTCGCTTGGGGAAGAGAGCGCTAATCTTAGTGCTTTTCGTACGTTTGCTCGATTTGTGCTTGTTTGGATTTGTCGGTTTCCTCTTCCTCTTGGTGTTTGGGGAGGGTTGCGGTTTGTGATTGTGGCACTCCCTGGACTTGTCTCTTACCTTTTGTCGAACCCCAGCAAAACATGATTAATTTCAACCCGCTCACGACGTTATGGCGACGTTGTCGACAACAGAATTATGTTTATTGCATAAATATACCATAATGTGAGCTGTGACGAAACAAAGATAATAATAACAGTACATATAAGTAACAAATGCAAGAATAAATTCATGCACACACTCAAATACATATACAGCATGATGCTGTTACTACTAAACACAGAAGTGAAGTTGGAGAACAAAACTAATTGCGAATAATAGGACTACCGTTAAAATTATCATCTCTATTAACATCACTTTTGATGATTTTGAACTTTAGAAACAGTTAGAATCTGATTTGAATTTGTGATAGACAGATTATGACATGGTGTTCTGGTTATCAATCTACGGATATAATCTGGATAAAGCCTTCGGACATAATTGGGGCACGTCGCACAAAAAAGTGCCTTCAATCACGCGCAAAAGATGCAGATTCAAATCATCTTGCTCGTGTGCAAAGTATCATCCGGGTCTCCATTCATACATTCTGTAGTATGTCAAAAAAAATGCAAAAAAACAAGGGTAAAAGAAAATTCCAGGGAGTGCCACAATCACAAACCGCAGCCCTTCCCAGACAAGTCAAAATCAAGAACTGGAGGCTTTTGACATATATTTTATATAGTGTGTAATGCGTTCGTCATTGATTTGTACCTGTGAGACCCGTATTAAGAGCAATGACGCCACGCCATCTTTTTCGATAATCCCAATTAGGTAGCATAAAAAAAGTCCATCAAGGCAATTCGGTAGACTGTTGGTAGACCAGCTGCTAGTCTGATAACAAAAGTCTGATCATTTTTGTTTATTATTAAAAGATTATCAACTTGTTGACAATAGCAAGCCTATTTGGTAGAGTCTCCATAACATATCTTGGCTAAGTATGTTAAAATTAAGAAAGGAGAGTAGACTAGCTATAAAACTATTATATTGTTCATTTTAATGCATATAGATGATTTTGTTTCCATATTATTCATTTTAACGCCCAGTGGCTAGGCTAGACTGTTGGTAGCGCGCATTCGGTAGACTGTTGGTAGACTAGCTGCTAGTCTGATAACAAAAGTCTGATCATTTTTTGTTTATTATTAAAAGATTATCAACTTGTTGACAATAGCAAGCCTATTTGGTAGAGTCTCCATAACATATCTTGGCTAAGTATGTTAAAATTAAGAAAGGAGAGTAGACTAGCTATAAAACTATTATATTGTTCATTTTAATGCATATAGATGATTTTGTTTCCATATTATTCATTTTAACGCCCAGTGGCTAGGCTAGACTGTTGGTAGCGCGCAGCTTCTTGAGGCCCGGGAACTCGTATATGACACTGGTGTCACAGTAGGTTTAAACACAGGAGGATTTTGTCGAAAGGAAAAAGTGGGCAACGTGCTTTGTCGCCACGACATTTTGCATGGTGATAATGCTTCCAGCGCTGCTGTTGGTGAAAAAAAAATAGATGCTTTCAGAGCTGACCAATGCTATATGTGGATGCTTTCATAACTGGTCAAAGCGAAAACCAGGTTTTCTGAATTAAACTGGAATAAAATCTTCTTCTATGAGTACTGTGTAGTTGACTTTGATATCAGAAAATATTTTGCAAGACGATTACGTGAAAAGGGCCCTAGGGTCTTTCAATGCGGATTAGATAGTAGCTCTATGGTGGCATATTTCTGCCACGAGATAGCTAGGTAGCTATCACGATACTTTCAATAATTATCGTGATATTTCGAAGTTTCCTGGAAAGATTATCTTAATAGTTTAAAGTTTCCTGGAAATATTATCGCGAAAGTTTACAGTATTATCGCGATATTTTTTTCGTTAGTGCCCAGAGCTGCCATTTATTTTCTGTTATCTATATACAGAAACCGAAATCGGAATACCTTTGTTTATTCTGTTGAAATTCACCGAGGGTATTTACCTGCGACTTTTAAGATAAGAGTTTGTACTAGGTAATCGCCAATCGGTGCGTAGAAATCCCAGAATGTCATATCCGCTTGTGTTCTATTTATAGCTACCTCGCTACCATGAAAAAAATATCGCGATAATTTTATCTAGATACTAATGTCAGTTCCGAGCAGTATCACGAAATTTTGCGTTAAAATATTTTCTAGAAATTAAAAAACATATCTAGATAATTCAAGTTATTGCGATAATGTTTTCAGGAAAACTTTTTATTTTCTGGAAAATTAAGAATATTATCGCGATAGCTATCTAGCTACCTCATGGCAGAAATATGCCACCATATAGCTCAGAGCGACATTTCTGTAGAAAATGCGTTCCGGGTCGTTTCGACCCTGAGTCGTTTCGGTCCTGATTCGTTTCGGCCCTGGGTAGTTTCGGCCTTGTTCGTTTCGGCCCTGGGTCTTTTCGGCCAATTTGGTGGGTCGTTTCGGCCTGATTATATCGAAATCCCTCTAGGTTAAACAATAATTTGGCTGTTTGATGAAGGGTCTAGTGATGTCGTAAGTCGTGGCTGATAGGATATAGTGTTTTTCTGTTGTCTGTTTTGTCTTTGATATCCTATGTTATTTATCAAGCATTTAAGTTAACTTTCAAGAGAAAATAAGGCTTGACATCCCATGTGAATCGGCTGTCTAGCGGACGATTAACATGAAATGTCAAGCATTATAAACGTTTTACACCAATACATGCACAGTCTGACTGGAGTTAGATTACCGTATCCATCAATTCTGTATGCAGGCTACACAAAGGCCTAATCAGACTACGCGAACATCATTTACTTACATCGTGCAGCAGTTCACTTCAGGGCCATAGTGCAGTCGAGGTCACAGATAAGCCTGCTTATCAGCTAATATTGTTCAACCGCACATTAATTTCTTCACTATACATTATACAGTTAACTTTTAGGTAATTTATGTGGTTGGTTTGGAGTTTTATGGTCCACTTAACACTATTAAGGTAATGTCCTTCGGTTTTTGTACCTTTTTAGGACTGTCCGGTCGCCATTCGACGACAACTACTTTAATCAATTAAATCAAGGATGAAACACAATCTATCTATCTATCTATCTATCTATCTATCTATCTATCTATCTATCTATCTATCTATCTATCTATCTATCTATCTATCTATCTATCTATCTCTCTAAACATCCATTTTAGAGCTACCTATCCATCCATACATTTTGGCCATTTGCAGGTATTTTGTGTGTGTATGTGTGTGTGTGTGGTGGTGGGGGGGGGGGGGGGAGGGGAGGGGGCACGTCACTTTCAAAACTTACAATTTTTTGGGGGGTCTATCAAATTCTCGGTATTTTTGAGG
Organism: Anodontia alba; assembly: GCA_964016985.1. Lineage (NCBI taxonomy): Eukaryota > Metazoa > Mollusca > Bivalvia > Lucinida > Lucinidae > Anodontia > Anodontia alba. The sequence continues at coordinate 43,179,652 of OZ024832.1, read as the reverse complement.
GTATTGTAAGAATCGAGGTTAGTACCTTCTGTTGAACTGATAGTTGTATTCATTTAGTTTTAACAGCTCTATTTCTGCTGTGCATCAGTTCAATGTCATTAAAGTTAAAACGGAGCTACTGTTGGAAACTGCTAAAAGCACTTATATTACTAATACAATCATTATGCAGGAAAAATAAATGACAACCACATTCTAAAAAGAAAAAAAAAAAAAAAAAAAGCAAGGGGAATGTTCTTTTGGGGGCATGCTTATATCTGCAAATATATTTATATATTACGTACGGTGTGTGTGGGGGGGGGGTGAGGGGGGGGGGGGGGGGTGTAAGCAGTAGATGCTGGGGCCAAGCCTATGTAGCAGACAAAAATTAAGAGTACGCCCCCTGGGTATCAACCCATTTACTATATCTCCAATGAAGCAATGAAGCAGGTAAATATCTATCTATCTATCTATCTATCTATCTATTGTCTGAAACGACCTAGGCCGAAACGACCCAACTGAAAAGACCCGGAACCTAGAAAATGAGGTCTTTTGAAGCTGAATTTGCATTGGACGGCCAAGTCGAAAAGTTTTATACACACACCCTGAACAGCACCTTCCCCACCCCACCCCCCGCCCCCCAACCCACACACACACACACACCCGGCGCTGCCTCTATGTGACTCAGTTGCCTGGTAGCGTTAAAATTCTGATCAGTCAGTCAATAGCATCCGGTTGTGCCTGTTATGGTTTCGTACCCTGGGACCCCTATACTGAAGTTAATAACGGAACAACAACAACAATAGCACGCCCCTCCCCCCCCCCCACCCCCCCCCCCCCCGGCACGTACACCAGCTCCGTCTTAGTTACCGGCTTATACATTCTTCCCTAAATCAAACACACCTAAAAAGTCTCCAGTCAGCAGATCCAAAAGCGAGGGATTAAAGTAATTTTAGGATTTTATTTGCTCAAAGAGATATTATTACACTCATTGTTCGACATGATGTCGACCTACAAAATGCACAAGAAAATTATAACCGCAGAGTATCAGATTTGAATTATTGCTGAAGACTAGAAATGTTTATTTCGAAACGATTCAACATTCTTACTTGTGGGTGGGGTAAACTAATTATTTCTGGCCGATTGAAAGCGGGGAAACGGTATTTCAGTATTGCTCCGTGGGTGGGGTGGGGGCGGGAGATGGGGGCTTTGAAATGCTTTTTCTTGCTGACCAAATCAGATACTTACAAGGTGTTCAGAGGACCAGACATTGTAATGTAGATCTTCAATTTTCGCGAAAACTGCAGGACAGTCTGACAAAACTGGCAAATTTTCATTCTGTCCTGCAGAAAATTCAGTTAGTCTGACAAATGTCCTGTGATTTCTGGCAAAAAGAGATAGTAATTTGATAACAGACAAGCCTCCTGTCCTGCAGAAATTTATTTTATCCTGCCAAAAATTTCAGTCTGTCTGACAGCTGTCCTGCATCTGTTGGAAAGATTTCGTGAAGACTTTTTTTTTTTTTTTAATCACAGAAGTAACAACTTGCATGACGTCATACATCATCATTTGTTTTTTTGTTTTTGTTTTTTCTTTATCAGAGAAGTAACAACTTGCATCACATGACTTACATCATCATAATTTATGATGATGTAGGTCATGTCATACAAGTTGTTACTTCTGTGATAAAAATCATAAAAATGACTTACATCATCATAACATGATGTTGTAAAGTTATGATGATGTAGGTTATGTCAGATGATGTAGGTCATGTCATGTAAGTTGTTACTTCTTTGATAAAAAAAAAAAAAAAAAAAAATTATCTACATGAAGTAGACTAACCCGAGCCTTTCTTTCTTTCTCTTTCTCTATATACTGCCATACGCCCTCTCGGACATTCTAGGCAGGTGTACATTGTACACTCCGGGTTGCAGGATGAAGGCCTACAAGTAACTATTTTGAATTACCCTAGGGTTCTTGAACCTGCACAGGGTGTGACTTTCCCTGCACGATCCCGATCCGAAGGACGGTGCACTGGTTTCATGTCATGCTTTCAAATAACACAAAAGAAAGCATGTTCGGACAGTGAAAATTCCCATGCCTAAGCCTGGGATTGATCCCAGTACCTGTAGCCCTAGAGGCCAGTGTGCTCACCACTGAGCTACCACCTTCTCTGGCTGTTCAAAGCCTTTTTATTGATTTGGGGTCTTTGACTAATATCTTACTGGTGACACATCAATATATACATTCATTCACCAGGGCCAACAATTGTTAAGACTAGTCTCTGGATCTCACAAGTGATGTGAATCTAGCAACGTAGTCCTCAGAACTTTCAGCAGAGGATAATATAGATGCATGGAGTGCATTCCAATCCCTAATGGTGTCTGGGAAGAAACTGTACTTGTAAGTGTAAATTCTAGCTTATGGCACTTGAAATGCTATTGGATGCTGATTCCTACTGCGCCTGTTTGGGGGTTGGAGGTCATCACAAGGTATACCTGCTCTACCTTTCAGACCTTTAAATAGCAATATGAGTTAACTACCTTGGGTCTCTTGTGAAGAGACTCCCACCTTAGCTGTTCAAGGAAGCTAGTCAGACTTCCAGTTTCAAAGTTGTAGTTACCAGTCACACACCTAACTGCATGATTCTGAATCTTTTCCAATTCTTCCTGGACAACTATTCCATTTGGGTCCCAAACAGGGCTAGCATACTCCAATTTTGATCGCACCAACCCTTGTATGTCATTTCCTTAACGTCTTGGGCGCATGTCAACAGGTTACTTCTTAACCCTTGTCCTGCTGAATAAGTAAAGATGCCACACCCACTTCTAATTTTCAGCCAATCAGATTGCTTGATCCAGATTTACATACTTTATGGCAAACAGGGCAGATCCAGATCAGTTGGCTTCTTCAGAAGAAAACTGATCTGGAGCTACACTTTTTGCAAAGAAAGGGTATATCCGGGTTCAGCATGACAAGGGTTAAGGAACCAAGAGTTCTGTTTGCTTTTGTACAAATATTGCTTGAGCATTTCATTTCAAGTCCTTAGAAATTGTCACATCAAAGTATTTAAGTCTCCAGTCAGCAGATCTGCAGCTCAGAACTTTGAAGAGGATAAATTCTGGAGTTTTGTTATATACATGTACATGTAAATGGTCATTTTTCTATATGATCTATACATTTTTATCTCACCTGCTTTTACCATGGCGCTATATAGGAATCCAGTTTTCCATCCACCCATCCGTTTTCCATCTCCTTAACATCTTGGGCGCATGGCGACATGTTACATCTTAACCCTTGTTCTGCTGAATAAATTAAGATGCCACACCCACTTCTAATTTTCAGCCAATCAGATTGCTTGATCCAAATTCACATACTTTATGGCAAACAGGGCAGATCCAGATAGGTTGGCTTCTTCAGAAGCAAACTGATCTGGATCTACACTTTTTGCAAAGAAAGGGTATATCCGGGTTCAGCATAACAAGGGTTAAGAAACCAGAGTTCTATTTGCTTTTGTGCAAATATTGCTTACTTGAGTATTTCATTTCAAGTCCTTAGAAATTGTCACACCAAGGTATTTAAGTCTCCAGTCAGCAGATCTGCAGCTCAGAACTTTGAAGAGGATAAATTCTGGAGTTTTGTTATATACATGTACTTGTAAATGGTCATTTTTCTATATGATCTATACATTTTTGTCTCACCTGCTTTTAGCATGACGGGATATAGGAATCCAGTTTTCCATCCAACCATCCATTTGTCTAGTCATCTGTCTGTCTGTCAACATTTGCATCAACCCTAACTTCAAGTTCATTTCCCAAAAACTATAAAGGCCTTAGCGATGATACTTGGTATAAGCTTGCACTTAGGGATGACAAGTCAGACAGCAGTAACCATATTGACCTTGACATATATTTCACAGTTCACCAATTTTGTAAATTTGAGTGGTACAGCACAGCCTTCAAGGGAATTCTTGTTAATTGGATACCAAACTTTTAGTTTCTACCTTTAAACTGTCTAATATCTGAAACTGTTTTACAATGAAACATCTTATAGAGAGCCCAGTGTACACTACAACCTCTTTATAACACGGTTCATTATAACACGTTGATCATGAAATACTTTCTACGGTCATTCTCTCCCTTCCGCTGATTCAACAAGGGCAGTTGTCAGTTTCTGGCGAAAGAATGTGCACAATACTGGTTAACCGCTTAGAGGACTAAGCCTGCCCAGTAAACATATGGTTAGGTAAACTGACCGCGCTGGACATGACCCCATTGGGTTGACTGGGCTGTAAAACCTCAACACAAAATCATTATAACATGGTTTTGGATATAACACGGTTCAAAGATGGATCCCAAAAATGTATAGATTATTTTGAAAAATGACCATAAATGGTCATTTTTCAATATAATCTATACATTTTTGTTTGGATATAGCATGGTTGTTTAACTAACACGGTTTATGCTTTGGACCCCAACAATAGTGTTATAAAGAGGTAGCGGTGTATATGCTAATTGCATTGCAAAAATTATATATTTGAGCCAGTACATGACAAAAACCAACAAAATGGCATGTGCACCCATCAAAGACTCAGATCAGCCTGCCCTGGACAGCCACATAGTCTGATCAGAGTCTTTGCTTTAGGCTGAATGGGTAGCTAAGGACCCAAGCTTTCATCATGGGGACAGTGAAGACTCTGATCAGGTGGATGCCCGGCTGATCTGACTCTGCTGGGTTTACATGCCATTTTGTTTGTTTAATTATGCACTGGTTCATTTATTGTGAGATGTACAATGTACAGTAATTTCCATTGTGGTAACACCAAAAATATGTGTGGTTCCATTTTCCCAGACCTTATTTTTCCATCTTAGCCCACCAGATTTTTTCCCCAAAGGTCAAACTAGTGAGCAGGCATCTGCAAAGAGAATCTGAATGTAATGCATATGGAAGCAGTGAAGATCATGAAGACCCAATAGTCACATAGGGTAGCTTGCTGCTTTCTTATTAATTCTGAAGTATCCTGCCTAGTGAATAAAGAAAGCCCTGGTCACTGGTTGGACTGTGCTGATGCATATTTGGGATGTGTGGGGTTCTCCTGATTCATACAAACTCAATAAAATGTTTTTCAGAAATAAAAAAAGTTCAAGATTATTTTTAAAGATAACAGACACAATAAGACTAACAATTTAAAAAAAAAAAAAAGATACATATATGTGGCTCAGATCAACCTGTTACAGTGCATGCACATGCAAAAGTTATCTATGTTGCACTCAGAAAATTATTTATTTTTTCACTACTGTCCGAAAATTGTGTCCTCTCCTTAAAAGTGCTATTTCGTTAAGGATTAGCTGAACAATTTATTTCATGTGATTTGGGGATGGTCGGGTGGTGCGAAGGTGCTGTGTATCTTACATCACTGGGGCGTCCAACTGATATTGGCTTACAGTTGGGCAAGGCCTGCTATCCTTGTAGTGGGTAAGGGTAGAGGGGGAATGTTTTTATTTCTTCTGTTTCTTCACTTTCATTCCTGTTCCTCTTTCTTCCCTGTCCCTCTCTTTCATCTCCTCTACTCTCTCTTCTATCTCTTTTCTCCCTTTCTCTGGGAGACGACACAAAATGACCCTCAAGGGTTGACGTGTCGTTAAACCCCAACACAATCAATATTTCATGCAATTTACTGTATGATTTACTCCCTGTGGTTTCTGCACAAAAATAGAATACAGTCAGGGATGGGAAACTTCAGGATTCATCCTGATTTCAGGATTGAAAACTTCCATTATAAGCACGAAATTGTACTTTTACACTTGTTCACATGACCGTCCTTTTGTGTCAAAATAATTATCAGGGCCCAGTTGTTCAAAGCATCTTTAGCTTAACAAGCTCGTTAAGGGTCATTTCGTTAACTGTTTTAGCAGATTCAGTATACAATATTCTGATATTTTTTCCTGTCAAATGTGAGTAGCTTTTGCACTGCAAAAGCTACTCACATTTTTTCAGCAAAAAATTTCAGCATATTTGCATATCACTCGATGTAAATTTTAACGACTTGTTTACTAACGATGTCATTAGCTTTGTACAACTGGGCCCTGGGTTAATATATGCCTGAAACAACTTTACAATCTAGTTATGAACTTATCAAATTAATTATTAGTTGTATAGCTCCAAATAAAAAAAAGTGTCCACATAATAATTTTCTTATTTCTCAATAAAAACGTGTTGTGGGTACTCATTAGAAGTGCCTCAGCTTCATATTTCTCAATAAAAACATGTGTTGTGGGTATTCATTAGAAGCACCTCAGCGAGGTGCTTCTAATGAGTACCCACAACACATGTTTTTATTAAGAAATAAGAAAAATATTAATAGGTTTTGGACTGAATTTTTAGATTTCAGGATTGATTATTAGTGACTATTCTCACCCCTGACAGTGCAGTCACCATATAACAGGCTCCCTTGATGTCTATTGTAGAGAGCTTAATTAAAGGGAAGGGCCTATAAACTAATACTTGTAATTTGGAAGAAAGGCATTCACTAGCTTAGCACTTTGCAACAAGTTTCATGAAAATCGACCAATTTATAAGAAAGTTATATCTGTTTAAAAAAATTGGTAATGTGAGTCCAGAATGAGGCTGTGAGTTTATGACATCATAAAATCACAATAAAAAACATCAAATAACAGCCATTCTGATGCAAGAAAATTTCAGTGAATGGCCAATTTATATCGCTTTTATTGCATAATATTATAATGAAAAGTTACAGTTTTTAAGAGAAAACAACTTATCCTTATGCTAGAAATTAGCAATTTCTTATTTCGTCATGTGACATGACTGACAAAATGTCGGCCTCCATAGAAAGCTATTGTGAACTGTACAAAAGGCCATATCTCTTGAACCACTCAACCAATTTAGATAAAATTTGTGGCAAAATGTTTGCCTCTTTAACCCCTTTTTACTGAAGTGACAGTTAATGTTTGTGGGCCCTTCCCTTTAAGGAGACTGTATACTCAGTATAAAAACTTTTGTTACTTTCAGTTTGCTTTCCTGCACAAGGAGCCCCTTCTGAAAATGGGGTCTGCTCTAAAAAAGGAAAGAATTTGCTCCCAAAGGGAACAAATTCTTTCCTTTTAGAGTAGACCTCTTTTCAGAAGAGAACCGAAAAATTTTTGACATAGTTGTCTCCCTTGAAATGGCATCAATTCTCCTTAAGCATCTAGTTTAAACAGTACTTTGGGAAACCAAAAAAAAAAAAAAAAAGGTGGCTGTTGTTTACATGGTTTAGAAGTGAATTTTCATTGAGGTTTCACTGTATTTCTGACATTTTCTGTCACTAACAGAGTATTCAACTAAGCCACCAGAACCCTTTGTAAATTTATTTCTGTCTTTCAGGATGTCAACCACAGTGAAATTTAAAGGTGGTCACACCCATGGTGTGCTGTGTGTGGAAGCCTTAAACGATGGTAGCTTGTTTGTGTCTGGAGGAGAAAATGGTGAAATATGTCTTTGGGACAGGTTGGTTATCATGAACAATTGCAATCTAGATTGCTAGCTTAAGGCTTCAAATAAAAGGGATAATCCTTATCACAACATTAGTACATGACAAATTTGTGATATATTTTGGAGAAAATAGGTCTTGAAATTTCATGTGAAACTCATCTTCTTAGGAGATATATATGCAAGAAAGAAAAACATATAATTTTTGAGCAGCTATACTATTAAAAGTCTACTTTAAGGGTTAATTCAGTCAATATGAAAATAAATATTATGGATACATATATACAAGACAATTATAATGGGTGCCTAGAAGCTAATATTTCGGGAAAAAAAAAAGAAAAAAAAAAAAAAAACGCACAAAAAATCCACCAAATATTAATTTATACGTAGCAGTTAATTATAGAGATTTCTTGATTGATTAGTTTCTGTAGTTTCACTGTGATGTCAGTTACTGTTGAATTATTTCAGTCTCAGACTTTTTAATTTAACCTTTACCACTCTATGGGCTAATTCAGCAGACAACAATTCAATTCATTTTTTCTTAGTATTTCTTCCGGAAACTAGGTTTAGACATTTCATGCAAATTGTCTCCTTGCCTGAAATGTCAAAGCATTTTTTCTGGGAAAAAATGCCATTAGTTTGTAGTCTGCTGAGTAAGCCCAGATACATGTAGTGGTAAAGATTAACCCTAGTCCTGCTGAAACCAGGTATGTCCTGCCTTTGCAAACAGTGTAGATCCAGATCAGTTGGCTTCTGAAGAAGCCAACTGATCTGGATCTGCACTGTTTGCGATCAAGTATGTGAATTTATATCAACAACCTGGATCAAGTAATCTGATTGGCTGAAAATTATAAATGGGTGTGGCATTTTAATTTATTCAGCAGGACAAGGGTTAACCTGAAATCAGAGACAAACAAAACAAAGAGCAGTGCTTATTTAGTAGAAAGAATCTGTCTTTTAGGAGTGGGAAAGATTTGTACAAAAAACAAAAAACAAAATGAAACACGCATACAAAATGAAAGGAACAAAAGAAAAACTCACTTTCTGAACTCTTTTTTTTTTTATACTGTTTGCTCATACCTGTCAGTCCCAATATTTATGGTTATTACAGTATCAACCCTTGTCCTGCTGAATAAATTAAGATGCCACACCCGTTTCTAATTTTCTGCCAATCAGATTACTTGATGCGGGTGTTTGATAGAAATTTGCATATTTAATGACAAACAGTGCAGATCCAGATCAGTTGGCTTCTTCAGAAGCCAGCTGATCTGGATCTACACTGTTAAGACAGGACATATCCGGGTTCAGCAGGACTAGGGTTAAGATTTTATACAAAGCTGAACAGATTTGCCTGCAATAACATACAGATACTTTTATAAAATAAATGAATTGCAATTGCAGTTGGGAAGCAATATGCATGAAATGTCAAACTATTTTACTCAGAAAATAAGAAAAATAAATTTGTCATCTGTGATTAGCCCAAAGAGTGCTAAAGATTAAAAGCTCAGTTTATCGTGCATTTTAAATGAATAGAGGCTTCACTTTTCACTCACATGATACAAAGCTCCAGATAAGGTGCTCTTTTTGTTTCCCTACCATATTCTATCTAATTACTGCACAAGCCCCTTACAAGCGCGCAGTCAAGCAATTCCATAGTCTTCTGATTATAGCCAGTAAACTACTTGTCTACTGCTTTAGCCCCCCACCTTCCTCCCTCCCCCCCCCCCAGGTTGGTTTATTGAAATAGCTCTGTTTACCCTAGGCCTGAATAAACTGTGTAGACCCAGATCAGACACACAGAATGTGACATCAGATCAGGATCTGCTCTGTTGCCATTCATTCAGTGGTTTTAATCACATTATAATGTTTTTCCTTTCTCTGAATGCCTATCTGTCCATCCATCAGCACTTGGTTTCTGCTCTCCAACTTGAATAGTCTATATGTCCCCAACTTCTTTGCTCCCAACTTCCAGGAGCATATTGCTTTTGAGTAGTTCTTTTGTCCTCTCATTCAATACACTTTCCATAGAGACAGGATCATGAAATTTTGTATGTGGAATTAGGCTCGGAATTAGGATGGAAAATTAGTGGACCCATACTTGCTTTTACTTGCTATACTGATTGGGGATGATGATTAGATTACGCGATTAACTTTTAAAAAAAAATATGATTTTTTTTTCTGGAGATGCCCTTGTAAATAACGATAATGATATCTTGTGAGCAAGATATCTTAACCCTTAAAGCAACAAGAAAAACTACATCTGAAAATGTCGTCTGTTTAGTCGTCTGCTGAATATTCTTGCAGACTTTTCAAACCTAGTTTAACATACAGGCAAACAGTGTGGACCCAGATCAGACTGCTCCTAAAGGAGCAGTCTGATCTGGGTCCACACTGTTTTCAAAAATGACTTTTAAAATCACAAGCAGATGACAAAACAGACGACAATAATTGTGACTGGTGCTTTAAGGGTTAAAACTGTTTGTGCTAGGGCCTTGAAACTTGGCAAGTTTATTGGGGATGCTGAGTAGATCACCAGATTAACTTCAGAAAAAAAAGGTCAAATTAATTTTGTCAAGAGTTATGACCTTTCCAAGATTGGCATTTTGTATGGACAAACATATAGTTGTGGGCATAGTGTTTTATGAACACATTCATAGTTTTTGATGGATTTTATTCAAGTTTTGCATACATATTTATATCAGGGGTAATGGTCCGGTGCCAGCCTTGGTGGCTTAGTCAAATGCTTGTCCCACTGATGATCAGGGGGTTGTGGGTTCAATCCGCAGTAGGTGTGGCAACATTCTTTTGTAGAGAGTGGTCATGAAATATTTTCTGCAATCATTCTCTTTCGTCCGTTGATGCAAGAAGGGCAATTGACAGTTTCTGGGCAAAAGAATGTGCACATATACTGGTTAACCGCTGAGAGGACTAAGCCTCTTCAGGAAAAGTGTAGTTAGGTAAACTGACTGGCACGACATGACCCTAATGGTTTCACAGGGCTCTAAAATGTCTACTTTAAAAAAAATTGTTTGGGATTATCAATGGGCAAAATCTGTTAACTTTTGACAGAGTTATTTCCCTTGTTTACCAACAAAACTGGTTTCCACTCTATATCATGAGAACAAATCAGTGGATTTGGTCGAAACCTTGTGCATCAAATGATAATATCTTGCCTTGAATTATAACTCAGCATTTTTCATCAATTTTTAATAGAGTTACTGCCCTTGGTTATTGACAGAAAATGGTTTCTGCTTTATATCTTGAGAAAGAATCATTGGTTGTGGATTAAATGTTATTGACAATATCTTGCTTGGGATTATTACATGGCCCTTTTTTTTTTTTTTGTCAATTTTCAACAGAGTTACTGCCCTGTTTAGCAACAAAAAATGTTTTTTGTTCAATATCAGGAGAACAAATTAATGGATAAACTTCATATATCAAATGATACTGACAATATTCTTGCTTAGGCTTATTATTTGGCATTTTTTCATCAATTTTTGACAGAGTTACTGTCCCTGCTAACAGTCAAAAAGTGGGTTTTGTTCAATTATTATGAGAACGGATTAATGGATTTGAACGAAACTTCAGATATTGACGTATTTCATTTTCTAGATGAAATTGTTTTCTTTGGTTTATTTACATGTAATCAACAGTATTTGTGTTTTTTTGCATAAAATGTAATAAGTTAACCCTGGTCCTGCTAAACCCGTATATGCCCTGTGCAAACAGTGTAGATCCAGATCAGTTGGCTTCTGAAGAAGCCAATTGACCTGGATCTACACTGTTTGTGAATTTGTATCAACATCCTGGATTAAGTAATCTGATTGGCTGAGAATTAGAAGTGGGTGTGGCATCTTAATTTATTCAGCATGACAAGGGTTAACACCCATCAAACATGTACCAATCTTAACGTCACTTTTTGTTACTGTGCAGTAGCAGGCATTATGCAGCATCTGTGATGCTTTTGTTAGACACGTCAACAAGTGGTAAAATGGGCTTGTTCAAATTTTAGGACAAGTGTGGTAAGGTGTCTGTATATTTAGGTTATATATGGTACAGCCTGTGTTTGTTGTCTGATGTTATTGTGCATTTTTTCATGTTCATATCACATACGTCTAGATAAGAGTGGGTATCAGGTAAATATTTGCCTTATTTCTCCACAAAAACATGTTGAGGGTACTCATTAGAAGCACCTGACTGAGGCACTTCTAATGAGTAAACATCAATACTTTGGATTGAAAAAAGCATCCTATCAAGAGCTATGTATCATAATTCATTTTACTGTTTCAGGGAGGGAACACCTCTTCAAAAACTGACTAATGACAAAGGAGACTGCACATCGGCTTGTTTGTCAAGGACACAGGTTAACGTTCTGTACACATCAGTAGGAAATTGTGTTTGCACGTATGATGTGCGAAATTTCCAGAGTTCTCTTGAGAGCTACCAGTATAATGAAGAAGAAATCAATCAAATAGTTTTAGATGAATCGGAAAAATACTTAGCTGCCTGTGATGATTCTGGGGAAATTAAAATCATCTCTCTTAGTGATAAAAAAGTTTACAAAACTTTAAGAAGAAAGCACACTAACATATGCTCTACCATATGCTTCCGACCTAGAAAACCATGGGAAATTTTTAGTGGTGGAATGGACTGTAATTTGATTCACTGGGACTTCTCCCGGCCTAGGTGCTTAAATCAGTTTAATATGCAAGAATTGCAGGATGCTCCCACAGAACTCGGTGCCTATATGGTTAATCCACCATTTGTCCACCATTTATCCACCTCAAATGATGGAAAATACTTAGCAAGTGCACTAGAGAATGGGTTGGTCTCTATTTTTGATGCCAGTAGAAAACATATTTCAGAAATGTTTTCTCTGCATGCTCATTCACAGGGTGTGTCACAGGTTTATTTTGTGTCGGATAAAAAATTTATATCGGGAGGAAATGACTCGTCTGTTGCATTGTGGGATCTGTCAAAGCTAGATGAGTTGCCAGATGGTCAACATGTTTCTGACAGAAATGGACATACATCTCCTATTCATGACAGGAATTTAGATGTGACTGAAGCTTGTAAGGTTTCCGAAGTACAACATGAATCAAAGATAAACTGGCTAAAACCTGTGTGTATTAATAATGAAAATTTTATTATTATTGCTGATCAGACATTTGAACTTACTTTGCTTCCATTTGCTTAACAGTTTTGTCAGTTTGCAAAGAGAGATATCTTTTGCAGGCAGGAAGTTGCTTATCTGCTTCTTGAAGATTTAAAAAATGGAGGCTACTCGTAACACTTTGCATGCTGGGTAAAAATTTCTGCAGACAACATTTTGAAATATTTTTCTAATTTTTCCTAGAAAATAAACTCTGGCACTTCAGGAGACAATTTGCATGAAGTGTCAGGTCCTAGTTTTAAGGAAAAATAAGAAAAATATCACCAATTTGTTGTCTACTGAATCTGCCCATAGTGTGGTAAGTGTTAAGGATGCGAACTTTTTTCTGAGCTACCTGTGCTAGAGAATAGACCCTTTTCACATTGTTATCTCCCTTACCATGTGCTTTTCAATTGAAAAATAGATATACATGTAGAATATGTAATCAAATGATGGGGCTAGTAGCTGATCTGATGTGCTGATAAAATAGATTACGATGAAATGTCGTTTTAATTCTCAGTAGGCATTTTGACAATGTTTTCTCTTATTTACTGAGTGTTAATTATAAAAAGTGTACTATTCGGATAAATAAGTTATACAGCTCGTAACTGAATTCCATAAAGTTGATCATGGCAGTTAGAGTAATGAAACATCTATATTCGGCCATATTTTGTCTTGGATATTTTGCAAATCATCCTACTTTTCCTGAAGACGTGCAGACTACAATTAAATAAATAAAAAATTAAATAAATAAATTTGCCATAAACAAAATAACATTCTACAGATTAATTATAATTCCATGTGTCATCTTTCTCAAATGTTTTGAATGATAATAAACAAAACATTACTTAATCACAAGCACATACCAAAAGTGGGTACACTGTATATCCATTTTGGGTAAATTATGTCACTTACCTTTTCGAAAATGGATTATCTAGCAGCTAATATACTAATCAAATGCCTGCCAAATGAGAGGCAAGCTCCCTTACAGAGGTTCCCTTCTGATTAGGTGATATTGCTTTTCAAGGCAAACCCTGTGGGTACGGGACATGTTTGAGGTGCTACATGATAAACTGACTAACTGGCTTGTGTCTAGCAATAACACAGATAAGCTTGGGCATCTGTCCAGCCTGATCAGAGTTTTCATTTAAAATTCAGTGGATGGCTATTACCCAAATCATTAATTCTGTTTTCTTGCCAACAGCAATTACTGACCATACGGAAAGGGTGATAAGGCTGATCTGAGTCTTCGCTGGGTGTGCATGATTGAAATGATTGTATGAATGAGCCAATAAGTTAGGACAATACATGTACCTGAAATAAGGTAGAACAGAATGAAATGGAACATTGAAATGCGGCACAAATTTTTGATAATAGATAGAAGTTATTTCCTGATGATTATAAATACAATAGTGAAAAGCTTTGGTTACAAGTCGATCATATCCATAGTACTTAGTATGATATTTTGGGTATAAAATATATATCACATTTCAGTTGACAGTTTTTGTTAGTATGTTTGTGCAAAAAATAAATTTTAATCTGATGCCCTGAATTTATTTATTTGAAAGGAGCTTTGTTTTTACGTGAAAATAAATGAGTGACATGCATGAACACGGAAGTTCTGCTTGCTGTAAATGGAATTTTCATGTTATTTTAAGGCTCTGAGCAGTATTTTGACTTTTAATACTACTTTAATGAAGCAATACTACTACTTTAATGAAGCAATACTACTACTTTAATGAAGCAATACTACTACTTAAATGAAGCAATAAAATCAGCTTTGACACATCATGGAAGACGATTCCATTTTTTAATTTTTCTTTTTTTATTTTACTTTTGTTTTTTTAATTGATATGTTCCCATCTATTAGCTCCGAGGACCTCTATTCTGATATGCAGCATATTGAAGATTGCCCCCTCGATTGTAATCTTGCTGAGAGACGTGTAACAACGATTCGAGACTTACCTTGACAGTTTGGGGCATGCGCACAACAATGTGAAAGTGATCTATTTCCTCATACTGTTACAGAGAAACAAGCAAGGACTTAACTTTAGATTAAAACTTGTCTTGTTGAACCCAGATATACCCTGTCTTTGCAAAAAGTGTAGATACAGATCAGTTGGCTTCTGAAGAAGCCAAATGATCTGGATCTGCACTTTTTGCCATTAACTGTTTGAATTTATATCAACAATCAGGATCAAATAATCTGATTGGATGAAAATTAGAAATGGGTGTGGCATCTTAATTTATTCAGCAGGACAAGGGTTAAAAAAAATAGCATGCTCTGCCATTTTTTACCGAATTAGCTCAAAAATTAAGCAGGTCATCTATACTTAGATCCCAAATAGTTGGCAAAATATCAGGATCCTGCTTGAAGCAGTTCTCTAGATATTGTGTTGACAAGATTTTCCAACTGCTATGATGACAGTCCAAAAAAAAGGTGCACAACTGAGTCAATATTTTATGGAATTTGCTCAAAAGTTAATCAGGTCATCTAAACATTCATCCTAAACTGTGTGCAAAATATCAGAATCCTAGCTCATGCAGTTTTCTATGTATCGTGTTGACAACATTTCTGCATTGTAATACAAGCAAAGTCGAAAGGGGCAAAACTGCCAATTTTTTTTTAATTTCGCTCAAACTTTAATCAGGTCATCTAAACATTAATCTAAACAGTATGCAAAACTGTCATGATCCTAGCTCGGAATTTGCTCACAAGTTAATCAGGTCATCTACACACTGATCCCAAATTTTATGTCAAATATTAGAATCCTAACTCGTGCAGTTTTCAAGCTATTATGTTGACAACTATTTTCCTATGTAATAGAGGCAGTCAAAAGGGACATAACTATGCCATTTTTATTTAACGAATTTAGCTCAAAAGTCAATCAGGTCATCTAAACACTGATTCTGGTCATCTAAACATTGATTCTAAATAGAATGCAATATATGGATCCTTGCTCAAGCCGTTCTCTAGATATTATGTTGACAGGGTTATCCTATTACATTGTATTATAATAGCAAAGTCCCCATAACTCCATCAATATTTACAGAAATTCACTCAAAAGTTGATCAGGTCTTCTACACACTAATCCTAAACTGTATGCCAAATATCAGAATCCTAGTTCTTGCGGTTTTCTAGGTATTGAGTTAACATTTTCCTTTTGTAAGACAGGCAAAGTCGAAAGGGGCATAACTCTGCCAATATTTTATGAATTTCATTCAAAAGTTAATCAGGTCATCTAAATATGGATCCTAAACAGAATGCAAAATATCATGATCTTTGCTTATGTGGTTCTCTAGATATCATGTTGACATGGTTATCCTATTGCATTTACTATTTTTAAAATAGCAAAGTCCACGTTACTCCATCAATATTTATAGAAATTCACTCAAAAGTTAATCGGGTCCTCTACACACTCATCCTAGACTATGTGCCAAATATCAGCATCCTAGCTTGTGCAGTTTTCTAGATATCATGTTCACAATGTTTTCCTTTTGTAATACAGGCAAAGTCAAAAGGGACATAACTCTGCCAATTTTATATGCATTTCGCTCAAAAGTTAATCAGGTCATTTAAACATTGATCCTAAACATAATGCAAAATATCAGGATCCTTGCTCAAGGGGGTTTCTAGATATTGTGTTAAAAGGTTATCCTATTGTCTGCATAACTCTGTCTGTATTTTACGAATTTACTAAAAAATAATCAGACTGTCTACACACTGGTCCTAAACTGTATGCCAAATATCAGAATCCTAGCTCATGCGGTTTTCTAGATATCGTGTTGCCATTTCCAATCAAAAGGGGCATAACTGCCAAATGTCTACGAATTTCGCTCTAAAGTTAATCAGGTCATCTAATCACTGATCCTAAATAGTATGCAAACTATCAGATCCTAGCTCATGCGGTTCTCTAGATATCGTGTTGACAGGGTTTTCCTATTGTTATAATACCAAAGTCTGAAAAGGGGCATATCTCTGTCAATATTGTATAGAATTCGCACAAAAGTTAGTGAGGTCATCTACATGCTGATCCTGAACTTTATACTAAATATAACAATCCTAGCTCAAGCAGCTCTCTATTAACCCTGGTCCTGCTGAACCCGGATATATGTCTTTGCAAACAATGTAGATCCGGATCAAGAAG
Organism: Anodontia alba; assembly: GCA_964016985.1. NCBI lineage: Eukaryota > Metazoa > Mollusca > Bivalvia > Lucinida > Lucinidae > Anodontia > Anodontia alba. The sequence goes on along the minus strand of OZ024832.1, from coordinate 43,162,888 downwards.
CCAACTGATCTGGATCTGCATTGTTTGTCGTTAAGTATGTGAATATGTATCAAGAACCTGGATCAAATAATCTGATTGACTGAAAAGTAAAGTGGGCGTGGCATCTTAATTTATTCAGCAGGACAAGAGTTAATGTTGACAAGGTTTTTTATTGTTATACAAAGCATGAAAAGAGGCATAACTGTCAATATTTTATGGAATTTGCTCAAAAGTTAATCAGATCATTTACACACTTATCCTAAACTGTATACCAAAGATAAGAATCCCAGCTCAAGGAATTCTCAAGAAGTCATGTTGACAAGGTTTTTTATTGCTATAATGCTGATAGAACAGAATAGAGTCGAAAAATGGGCAGAATTTTGCAGTATTAGGTCCGACAAAAACAGAGGCCCATGGGCAACGATTCGCTCACCTGCAAATGCCATGCAACGTCTTCCAGTATTGCCACAGCAACTAGGACACAAATTTGACTATACCATAAAAAGGTCATCTTAGTATCACCATTTCAACAAACGTAGTAGCCTTTGAGTCCCTGATGCTGTATACCATCATCCAGCCCCAGAGCTCTCTTACCCGTAGTTCTGGAGAAGAAGATTTTTAAGTGTTCTGCCAGATACAGGCATGGCAGCCATCTTGTTCTGCAAAATTATATTGAAATCGGTCAAGTGGTTTCTGACAAGAAGATTTTTTTTAAGTTTTTAGTTAAAAAATCTAGTTTTAGCTCCTGTGACCTAGATATGCAATGGACCGGAACCACTGGAACAACTTTGAAAGAGGACCAACCAAGGATCATTCCTGTGAAGTTTGGTCAAAATCCAATCAGTGGTTTAGGAGATGATGTTTAAAGATTGTGAATGGATGGATGGACGGACGGACAGTCAGACGGACGACGACGACGAAGATGACGGACGGTGAGTGATCACAATAGCTCACCTTGAGCCTTCGGCTCAGGTGAGCTAAAAACTCTGACAGTTTTCATACTTCTGCTCAAAACATAGATCTGACAGTTGTCATACTTCAGTTCAAAACATAGATTGCGGGTATTGAGTACCCACAATCTATTTTCGAGCATAAATAAGAACAAGTGGACCATGATGGTCCTATATCGCTCACCTGAGCAAACAGATTTGCATACTTACTGTTGAAGTTTCAGCCAAGATTTTTGTATAAATTTTATAGCCCCCCCCCCCCCCCCCCCCCCTACAGAACCTTTTGAACAAATTAACAACATCCTTTCAAGAGAAGACCCCATGTGAAAATTGGTTAAAATTGCTCATGTGGTTTCAGAGAAGAAATTTAATAAGAGCTCAACAAGCGGAGCATCATGGCAAGTAATCAGATGTAGCACCTATACTGACATAGAGTAGGAGGGGTTAGACCAAAAAGAGTTTATACCGATGGACAGACAGACAGATATAACTCTGTTAATATTTGGTGGACTGTAACCTCAAAATAAAATGTGCTGCTTCACATCTTGATCTAACTATAAATCACCTTTCAGCTTGATGCAATGTAACTGTAGGAGGAATATTGGTGGACATTAACTTTGAAATGGTATGCGCTGCCCCACATCATGGTGTAACCTTTTACAATGTTTCAGCTTGATCTTATGTAATCTATAGGAGGAGTTAGCTAATGAAATTTTCAAAGGGGCATTACTTCTGATATTTTGTGGGCTGTAACCTCAAAACAATATGTGCTGCTCCACATGGTCGAACTATAAATCAAGTTTCAGTATGATGGAATGTAAACTGCTGGAGGATTTATCCAGAAACAAAACATTTACAGAAATTTTCAAAGGGACATTTCTGCTACTATCTGGTGGACTGTTACCTCCAAATAATATGCACTGCTCCACATCATGGTGCAACTATTTACAAAGTTTCAACTTAATGTAATCCACAGGAGGAGTTCGCCGGAAACGAAATGTTTACAGAAATTTTCAAAGGGGCATAACTCTATTAATATTTGGTGGACTGTGACGTTGAAATAATATGCACTGCTCTACATCATGGTCTAACTATAAATCAAGTTTCCGGTCGATCTGATGTAAACTGTAGTAGTTAAATCCGGAAACGAAAAGTTTATAGAAATTTTAAAAGGGGCATAACTCTGTTAAAATTTGGTGGACTGCAACCTCGAAACAACATGCACTGCTCCACATCATGGTCTAACTATTAACAAGGTTTCAGCTTGATCAAATGTAATTTATAGGAGGATTTAGCCGGAAACAAAATGTTTTCAAAAATATTCAAAGGGCATAACTCTGTTAATATTTGGTGAACTGTAACCGCGAGACAATATGCACTGCTCCATATCATGATCTAATTACATACCAAGTTTCAGCTTGATTCTGAAACTTGATTGGATGTAAACTGTAGGAGGAGTTAGCCAGAAATGAAATGTTTACAAAAACTTTCAAAGGGGCATTACTCTGTTAATATTTGGTGGACTGTAACCTTGAGACAATTTGCCCTGCTCCACATCATGATCTAATAATACATCAAGTTTCAGCTTGATTTGATTAAACTGCAGAAGAGTTAGCTGGAAACAAAATGTTTACGAAAATTTCAAAGGGGCATAACTCTTAATATTTGGTGGACTGTAACCTCGAAACACTATGACGCTCCCCATATCATGGTCTAACTATTCTTACGACATAAAAGCCACAACAAAGGAATGAAGCATAGCTGAAAAACTTTTTCGCCGATCGTGGGATTTGAACCTGGTCCTCCCGGTTAAAAATCCAATACTTTAACCACTGAGCCAAAGAGTCGATATTTTGGCTCAGTCGACTCTTTGGCTCAGTGGTTAGAGTATTGGATTTTCAACCAGGAGGACCGGGTTCGATTCCCACGGCAGGCATGAGATTTTTTCAGCTATGCTTCATTCCTTTGTTGCCACTTTCATGTAAGATGGGGGGTCGTCTGGGATAGGACTTTATATGCTGAAAATGGCTTCACGTCATCATAAATGATGACTTCCTGGAAAAGGGGGAGTGTTACAACCGACCACTCCTACCTTCGATTATCTGCCTTGGCAGATTACGCATAGCTTCTAAGTATATATTCAATCTCTGACAACTGCGTCAGGGAGTCAACTCTTTGGCTCAGTGGTTAGAGTATTGGATTTTTAACCGGGAGGACCGGGTTTGATTCCCACGGCAGGCAAGAGATTTTTTCAGCTATGCTTCATTCCTTTGTTGCGACTTTCATGTCATTAGATTATATATCAAGTTTCAGCTTTATCGGATGTTTTATGTTTGAGTTGGGCTTAACGTCACTTTCAACCTCTTTCAGTCATATCCCGACGGTGTCGATGTGGCAGGGAGCTCAATGCTCACTTTTAGAGTGCTGCCTCACTGAAATATCATGCCCCAGACACTTTGACACAATATTCCACCCAGTCACATTATACTGACACTGAGCTGACCAGTTCTAGCATCGATCTACTTTCTTAATGCTGAGCGCCAAGCAAAAGAGCAGTTAGTACCATATGACCCGGCCGGGGATCAACCCGCAACCTCCTGGCCACAAAGCGGATGCTCTATCACTGTGCCAGTTTTATCGGATGTAAACTGTAGGAGGAACCAGAAACAAAAAGTTTACAGATTGACATTTGGACGCTGAGGGATAATACGTCCATTTTTTCAAATAGGAGGCGCATAAAAATTACACAATTTCATACATGTATATAGCCTAGGGGGCTGGGAAGATAATTCCAAGGGAACAAAGTGTGAGTGTAACTAACAGGTTTTACTACTTACTTTGTAAGTTTCAGCCATTAGTCTAACACATTTTGAGAAAATGACATTTCAGCATTTTCCCTTATACAAATATGTATGTGGCCGCAAATTTCACCTTGCCATATAAAGGTCAAAGGTCAACCTGTGCCATCAGTTGAACAAACTTAGTAGACCTTGAGTCTCCAATGCTAAATACCAAGATTCAGCTTACGCTTTCTTGGTTCTGCAGAAGATTTTTAAGTGTTTTTTACCAGATACGGGCATGGCACCCGTCTGTTCAGTGGCGCGAAACCATTTGAATAGACTGTCAGTATCCTTTTGACAGTAAGCACCAAGTGAATAAAATCTGGTGGAAAATGCTCAAGTAGTTTCAGAGAAGAAGACATTTAAAAACAATATCGCGGCTGTGGTAGCCTTGGATTTCCAATCAGCACAATCTTAGCTATTTTCGATCTACAGGTCATCCTGTTGCTACAGTGTATGTTTCAACTCAAAATACCTAATGGTTTGGGAGGATAACTCAAAAATTGGTCTTCAAGATGGCAGCTGTGGTGGCCATCTTGGATTTGATCTGCAAGTCGTTCTGTTGCTACAATGTAAGTTTCAACTCAAATTGCCCAATGGTTCAGGAGCAGACATCAAAAATTCAAGATGGCGGTTGTGATGGCCATTTTGGATTTCCAGTCAGCAGAGTCTTTATATCAACTGGTCGGCCTATCGCTCGACCATAAGTTTCAACGTAATTCGCAGAGTGGTTTTGCAAGGAGATTTCCAAAATAGATTTTCTAGATGGCCACTTTGGCAGCAATCTTGGATTTCCGATCAGCACAATTTTAGCTACTTTTGATCCAGAGGTCATCCTGTTGCTTCAGTGCAAGTTTCAATTCAAATCGCCCAACAGTTAGGGAGCAGGTCAAAAATTTGTTTTCAAGATGGCAGCTATCGCAGCCATTTTGGATTTCCAATCGGCAGGAGTTTAGTATTTTTTCATCTACATGTCAGCCTGTTGCTACATTGTAAGTCAACTTAATTCACCTTGCGGTTTGCAAGAAGATGTCCAAAAGAGATTTTCAAGATGGTGGCTGTGGCAGCCAGCTTGGATTTTTGATCGTCATTGGCACAATTATAGCTGAATTCGATATAGATGTTGTCCCGTCGCTACAGTGTAAATTTTGGCTCAAAATCAACCAAAGGATTGGGAAGAGATGTCAAAAATTGATTTTCACGATGGTGGCTGTAGCTGCCATCATGGATTTTGGGTCGGCTCAGTTTTAGCTATTTTGTGTCTACTTGGTGCCCCGATGCTCCTCATTAAGTTTCAGTTGGATCATAATCTTTGGAGGAGATGTCCAAAATATGAATTCACAACATTATTCCCATATAAATGTAAAGGGCCCATACAAATGTATGGGGAAGCAAATTTGACCTTGCCGTAAAAAGGTCAAATGTCAATGTAGGACCATAATTTTAACAATGTTGGTGGACCTCCCGTCCGCTGATTTTAGCAAAAATTAGGCCATAAGCTTACTTGGCTCTGGAGATGAAGATTTTTACCATATATGAGCATGGGGGTCGTCTTGGTCAACAGACCGCAACCTTTTTAGCAATCTTTCATTCCCCAGTCCCAAGGAGGCTCTATATGAAATTTGAGTAATATTGGCCCAGTGGCTTGAGAGGAGAAGTCGTTTGAAATTCTCAACATTTTTCCCATAAAAATAAAGGGAAGCAAACTTGACCTTGCCGTAAAAAGGTCAAACGTCAACGTATGATCATCATTTTAGCAACTTTGGTAGACCAACCACCCTAGATTATTTGTAAAAAGATTCAGCCCCAAGGCGTCCTCGGTACCAGAGAAGATTTTTAAATGTTTTTACCATATATGGGCATGGCGGCCATCTTGGTCAACGGATCACGACCATTTTAGCGACCTTTTGTTCCCCTGTCCCAAGGAGGCTCCATATAAAATTCGAGACACATTGGCTCAGCAGCTTCCGAGATGAAGTCATTTGAAATTCTCATCATCTTTCCCATACAAATGTATGGGCCCATACAAATGCATAGCGAAACAACATACAATCATCATTTTACCAACTTTGGTAGACCTCCAATCCCCAATGATTCATGCAAAGATTAAGCCACACATCTTATTTGGTTTGGGAGAAGAAGATTTTTGAAGCATGGTAGCCATCTTGGTCAATGGACCACAACCATTTTTATCTCGCATGAGCATGAAGTGCTCAGGGTGAGCTGTTGTGATCAATGTCCGTCGTTTGTCGTCCCTCATTCGTCGTCCATCGTGTGGCATCAACAGTTGCTTTAAAAGTCTACTCCTACACCCCTGAGCAAATTGACTCAAATCTTGGTAGGTAGCATAGGGGTGACTTGTAGATCAAAAATAGCTAAAGTCGTTCTGAACGGAAGTCAAAGATGGCCCCCATGGCGGCCATCTTGAAAATCTATTTTTCGCTGCTTCTCCTGAACCGAAAGGTCAATTGACTTGAAACTTGGTAGGAAGCATTGGGGAAACTTGGTAGGAAGTATTGGGGTGACTTGTAGAACAAAAATAGCTAAAATTGTTCTAGCTGGAAATCCAAGATTGCCACTGTGGCGACCATCTTGAAAATCTATTTTTCGCTTCTCCTGAACCAAAAGGCCAACTGACTTGAAACTTGGTAGGAAGCACCGGGGTGACTTGTAGATCAAAAATAGATAAAATTGTTCCCATTGGAAATCCAATTTTTTGCAGAACCTAGGATGCCTTGGGGCGGAATCTTTGCACAAGATTTAACAACTATGGCAGACAACTCCAGAGCTGAGTCAAGAGTTGTTGTTCTTGTATGTGACACACTTACTCAATGTCCTCTACAACTTGATCAAGTATCATGATAATATCTCAAAGGGTTATTGAGTTATGGTCTGCACAAGATTTCATAACTATGGCAGATAACTCCAGAACGCAGTCAGTTAGAGTTGTCATTCTTGTACGTGACACCACTACTCAATGTCCTCTACCTATTGGTGAAGTATCTTGAAAATAATTTACAGGGTTTTAGTTATGGGCCGCACAAGCTTTAACAACTATGGGAGAGAACTCCCAAAACGGAGTCACCTAGAGTTGTTATTCTTGTATGTGACACGCCTACTCAATGTCCTCTACAATTTGATCAAGTATCATGAAAATATCTCAAAGGGTTATTGAGTTATGGCCTACACAAGATTTTAGAAGTATGGGAGATAACTAAAAAATGCAGTCAGAGTTGTCTTTCTTGTACACGACATGCCTACTCAATGTCCTCTACCTAATGGTGAAGTATCATGGTAATACATTAAAGGGTTTAATACATTAAAGGGTTTTAGAGTTATGGGCCGCACAAGATTTAACAACTGGGAGTTTACTCCAAAACAGAGTCAGCTAGAGTTGTCTTTCTTGTACGTGACAGGCCTACTCAATGTCCCCTACATATTGGTGAAGTATCATGAAAATATCTTAAAAGGGTTTCAGAGTTATGGCCTGCACAACATTTTACAATTTTGGGAGATAACTGACTTGAGAGTTGTCATTCTTGCACGTGACACTCCTACCCAATGCCCTCTACAGCCTGACAAAGTTTCATGAAAATAGCTCAAAGGGTATAGGAGTTATAGGCCACACAAGGTTTCGTCTACAAACGGATGGACAGATGGACGCCAGGGTGATCATAGCCCCTGAACCTATCAGTCGGGGGATGAAAATTAAGTTGAAACAATGTGATCCCTGAGGGACACAAGGTTATGTGTCATTGAATACATATTATCATAATGAAAAATAATATATATGGTTTATGGGTGGGGATCTGAATAGTTTCTGAGATATTTGACTTTAGATGAAATGAAAGGGGCTGGGCAGGGTGGAGCATGATCCCAGGGGTCGCAAGGTATGTGACATTGAATGCATCTCATCATAAGGAAAAACAATACATAGGTTTAGGGGTTGGGATCTGAACAGTTTCCGAGATATTACATATTTCTTTGGCCCCACGCAGTAGCCCCACCCCGATCAAGAATCAGTGGCCTAAAACTTGCCCTTTCATCAACAACTAAACAGCTTTCCTCTGTGTAATTATTGTGTTAAATTTTAACTCTTCAGCCTCACCAATGATACCATAGTGATATTTTCAGTCACATTTTTGTATGTTTTCTTGGTGACCTGTTATATATTTTGACCCCTAGCCCTGCCCAGGGGCATGACCCCGGGGGCAATGGTACTGTGCATTGAATGGTCTTGCCCTAGGTAAGTATCATACCAAGTTTTAACTTTCTAGCCCAAAAGGTATGAAAGTTATAAGCTGCAAGAGAAACGCGGACGTAAAATTGCATCTAAACTTGCAGGTAAACTTGAACCTGTGTTTGGCCCCACCCAGTAGCCCCACCCCCATCCAGATTCAGTGGCCTGAAACTTGCCTTTTCTTCATCAACTAAACAGCTTTCCTCTGTGTAATTTTTGTGCTAACTTTTAACTCTTCAGCCTCACCAATGACACCATAGTGATATTTTTAGTCACATTTCTGTATGTTTTCTTGGTGACCTGTTATACAGTTTGACCCCTAGCCCCGCCCAGGGGCATGACCCTATAGCACTGGTACCATGCATTGAAAGGTCTTGCTCTAGGTAAGTACCATACCAAGTTTCAACTTTCTAGCCCTAAAGGTATGAAAGTTATAAGCTGCAAGAGAAACATGGACGTAAAATTGCGCCTAAACTTGCAGGTAAACTTGAACCTGGTTACGAATGTGACATACGCACATACGGACGTAACATCATGGCGAAATGCTGTATGCACCACTCCTGCCTTCGGCAGGTGGGGGCATAAAAAAAAATGATTTTTCAACTTTTCCCCATACAAATCTACAGAGACGCAAATTTGAACTTGCCGTAAAAAGGTCAAAGGTCAACCTAAAATCATCATTTGAATAACCTTGGTAGAGCTCGAGACAATGATACTATATACCAAGATTCAGTGCCAAAGCTCTCTTGGTTTTGGAGATGATGATTTAGTTTTTACCACATATGGGCATGGCGGCCATCTTGTTCAATGGACCTGAAGCATTTGAACAAATTGGCAATACCCTTTTGACAGAAGGCCCCATGTGAAATCTGGTGAAAATTGCTCAAGCAGTTTCAGGAAGAAGACATTTAAAAATTACACAATTTTATACATGAACATAGCCCAGGAGCAAGGGCATATAACCCTCAGGAGACAAAATTTTAATTATAACTAAAATGATTTATTACTTTAATCGCACATTGTAAGTTTCAGCCATTAGTCTTTAATACATTTTGAGAAAATGACATTTCAATGTTTTCCCCATACAAATGCATGGGGACACAAATCTGACCTTGCCATAAAAAATGTTAAAGGTCACCTTAGTCATTATTTGAAGGAAAGTCCTCAATGCTATATAATATACCAAGATTCAGCCCCAAAGCTTCTTGGTTTTTGAGAAGATTTTTAAATGTTTTTACCATATATGGGCATGGTGGCCATCTTGTTCAATGACACAAAACCATTTGAACAAATTGGCAATACCCTTTCGACAGAAGGCCCCATGTGAAATCTGGTGAAAACTGCGCAAGTGGTTTCAGAGAAGACATTAAAAATTACACAATTTTATACATGTATATAGCCCAGGGGTAAGGGCAGATAAGCCCCAGGGGACAAAATTTTGATTATAACCTATTTCATTACTTAATCACTAATTGCAAGTTTCAGTCATTAGTCTTTAATACAATTTTGAGAAAATGACTTCAACAGTTTCCCGATCGGGATGCAAATCTGACCTTGCCATAAAACAGAATAGGTCAAAGGTCAACCTAGGGTCATCGTTTGAACAAACTTGTAGACCTTGAGTCCATGATGCCATATACCAAGATTCAGCCTTGAAGCTTTTTTGGTTATTGAGATTTTTAAGTGTTTTTACCATATATGGGCATGGTGGCCATCTTGATTAAGGGAGCTGACCATTTGTACAAATTTTCAATCCCCCTTTAAAAGAAGGCTCCACATGAAGTTTGGAGAAAATTGGCCCAGGGGTTTCAGAGGAGGTCGTTCAAAGGTGAGGACGGACGCTGGACTATGGACGATAATAGCTCAACCTAAGCCTTTGGCTCAGATGAGCTAAAAAACAGATTTGCTTTTTTTTGTGCTCCTGCTATGTGTAAAAGCCATTCTCTAGTTTTACAAGCACCTAAAAGTGGTATCAGACAGATGGACAAGCCCAAAGCATTATCCACCCTGCCCCCCCCAACCCCCACTCCCCCCAACCCCCGCTCTGCCCTCCCCACATCCCCCCCAACCCCCACTCCTCCCCAACCCCCGCTCCCCCCCTCCCAGAAGATACAAAGTAGAGTAGGACTTGGAAAGCTAGAACACTGACGGTCCTAAAACCTTGGTTGGCAAGAACATTTTACACACACCTCCCCTTAACTTACCTAAAAATATGGGCTATGTCATATTAATAAAAAGAACAACAAACGCAGAAGAAAAAAAATTGATTTCAAAAAGCTTTATATTCAAACATAACATTAAACATCATGAAAACACGCTTATATAGTTTTGACCCCCTTAAACCCCACTTTTATATAGTAAAACTGAGGTTCACAGGGGTATACATGTTCTTATTTCTGCTCAAAACCATAGATTATGGGTACTCATTAGAACCGCCTCACTGAGGCAGTTCTAACAAGTACCCACAATCTATGTTTTGAGCAGAAATAAGAAAAATATCAGGTTTTTTTTTTATCTGAAAATACGTTTTCTTACACCAAAACTGTAAAACATTTTAATCCCTAAAGCGCAGAAAACAACTACAGCAGATAATATTTTGAACAGTTTGTTTTAATTTTTCAGAGAAAATAAGATAACATTATATGTAAATTGTCTGCTGACAATTCACATGAAAGGCCACTTATTTTCTCTGAAAAAAAAAAATCAAAATGTCATCTACTGTAGTTGTGATTGACGCTTTAAGGTTAAGAGTGGCAGGAAGTACTGAGCTGCGATATGAAGAAATCCACAAAGCCATAAGGAAACAGTTAACCCTTAAATGCTAAGCAAAATTTTAGCAGGCTGTATTCTTTGTTTTTTTTTTAATTATTTTCAGAGAAAACAAGACTTGGCATTTCGTGTGAATTGTCTGCTAGGCAGACAATTCACATGAAATGTCAAGCCTTATTTTGTCTGAAAAACACACACACAAAATCAAAATGATGTTTGCTGCAGTTGTGATTAGCACTTTAAGGGTTAAGACATTTTAAAAGCAGTAGGCATATCTGTGCTGTTTGATCAGCATCTACTGTGTTCACCCTTAGAGTGCCAAGAATAAATGTAGTAGAAGAAAACAATTTTTAACTTTTAAAGTGTCATTCAAACTTGTAGCAGACAACGTTCTCAATAATTTTGTATCATTTTTCAGAGAAAAAAAGGCTTGACATCATTCCATGTCCAGTTGTCTGCCTAGCAAAATGACGTCAAAGCCTTATTTTCTCTGAAAAATAAAATATTTCAAACTGTTGTCTGCAACAGTTGTGATTGGAACATAGAGGGTTAACTAACACTGGATTTTGAAGTTACAGTCTATAGAATCCAGAAACAAAATAGCAACAACACTGAACTGAAATCACTTATTTATTCATGGTTTTAACTCTTCAACAGCAAATATCTGGACTTTTTTAAGTCCACAAAATTAAATGACAAAAAGACTGCACATCACCAGCTGATCTAGATATTGTTCAACCATGATTAATCTTTCCCACTCTCTGGGCATATTCAGCAGATGACAAAGTGGTGATATTTTGCTTATTTTTTTCCGGAAAACAGGATATTCTGGGAAAAAAAAGAAAAAATATTTCAAAATGTTATCTGCTGAAAATTTTATCCAGAGTGCTAAGGGAAAAATATGAAAAATATTTCAAAATGTTATCTGCTGAAAATTTTACCCAGAGTGCTAAGCATTAACCCTTGTCCTGCTGAATAAATTAAGATGCCACTCCCATTTCTAATTTTCAGCCTATCAGATTACTTGATCCAGCTTGTTGATATAAATTCACATGCTTAATGGCAAACAGTAGAGATCCAGATCAGTTGGCTTCTGCATGGCTTCTGCAGAAGCCAACTGATCTGGATCTACACTGTTTGCAAAGATAGGACATATCCTTGTTCAGCAGTACTAAGGTTAAGGAGACTAGATACCGTATTTACCATATGTATTCGGACAGACAGGCCTGAGCAAACAGTTTAGACCCAGATGAGATGCCGCAGAATGCGGCGTCTCATCTGTGTCTACACTGTTTGCCACTCATCAAGCAATTTTTAGACACATCGGGTAGTGAATTGTACTGGTTCAAATTTTAGAACATATATGGTAAGGAGCTGAAGTGTCCAAGGACTTAGGGTAAATACGGTACACGTTGATATTCCACCATTTTTATGAGACAACATTTGTGACGTCCTGTTTGTTTTCCTGCACATCTAGCCCCTTTTGAAAAAGTATGTCTTCTCCTTTCTGAGTAGACCCTTTTTCAGAAGGGAGACAAAATGATTTGAAACAAGTTGCCTGCCCTGATAGTGTAACAATATTTCATTACAGGAATTACTTCTTGTTTCTTATTCTTATTTGCTAGACTAGATATCAAAAAGTATGTCTACTCCTTTCTGAGTAGACCCTTTTTCAGAAGGGAGACAAAATGATTTGATACAAGTTGCCTGCCCTGGAAGTGTAACAATATTTCATTACATGAATTACTTCTTGTTTTTTTTTTGTTTTTGTTTTTTGTTGTTTTTTTTTTTCTAATTTGCTAGACTAGGTATTTTATTTGTTCCATATCAAAGACCCTGAAAATTGAAAAACATAATAACATGTTCAGCGAAGTTAGATTATAGCTCCCGATAAGGCACTTTTTTCAAGCAGAAAGTATTTACATTTTCTGATTTCTGCGCTAAAACACTTTGTGAGTTTTCATTAGAAGTGCCACAGTGAATACCTGCAACACGTTTTTGTGGAGAGACAAGAAAAGTATTATCCCCTATTGTCTGCATGGATAATTGGCTAGATCCTTTAGAACAGGGCCCAGTTGTTCAAAGCTTCATTAGTTTAACGACCTCATTAGTGGTCAAAATGTTAACTCTCTAGTAAGTACAACATCTAATTCACAGGTATTTTTGCTAAAACAACGTGAATAGCTTTTGTAAATGCAAAACTACTTATATACATTTTTTCATCAAAAATATTAGCATATATGCAATATTTAATGATCAAAGTTTTAACGATACGTTAACTTATGACATCGTTAGTTTTGAACAACTGGGCCCAGATCAAGAACTCCAAAATAGTAGACTTAATTCTATTCAGCCTGTTCAAGAACTGTGATGTAAAAGCAACACTGCTTATGCCCCCAAATAAAATGTAATCTCCATTGTGTATTTATATATACATGCAATTTTAAAATGATTTTCTTTTCTTTTTTTCTGATTCTACATGTATTTAGAATTTATAATGAATTTGGCATGTTTGAAGCACCTGGTATTTCTGAGGATTTTTCTGTTTATGTTAAGGAAACAAGAGGAGAAATCTACATAGTGGACTAAGATCATTGAGGATCATGATGCTGTCCATGCATGACTTCATATCTGATAAGTATGTTGGTCAGTTGTAGAACATTTGAAACTACCAACTCAAGTTTTTTTTTTTTTCTGCCTTACATGATTAATCTTTAAAACAGTGTAGCAGATGACAGTCTATTTTTCTTTCAATTATATTTCAGAGAAAATGATGCCTGACAATTCACATGAAATGTCAAGCATTATTTTCTCTGAAAAATAATTTAAAAAAAAAAAGCGTTTGAGTACCTCGGAAGGTCATCTGGTGGGCGCTGAGAAAACTTGGTGTGGAGGAGTGGATTGTGCAACTGGTGCAGGGAATGTATGCAAATTTGCGAAGCCATGTTCATGTTGGTGAGGGGTACAGTGAAGAGTTTGAAGTGAAGGTTGGTGTCCACCAAGGCTTGGTACTCAGCCTGCGGCTATTCATCATTGTGAAGCCTTATCACGCGAGTTCCGCACTGGGGTCCTCTGGGAGGACCTCTATGCCGATGACCTTGTCATCATCGCTCAATCGCTCGAGGAATGTGTCAGGAGGCTCTTGACTCGGAAAGAAGGAATGGAGAAGAAAGGACTAAGAGTAAATGCAGGAAAGCTGAAGATCATGAGCTGCAGTACAGGACTGGACCTCCTGCTGAGTTCAGGCGAGTTTCCATGTGCCGTCTGTCGCACTGGAGTAGGCAGCAACTGCATTTTCTGCAACATCTGCAAGCACTGGGTGCACAAGAAATGCAGTGGGCTCAAGCGCTTGACAAAGGACCCGGACTACAGATGTACATGGTGCCAGGGAACTGCATGCCCCTTGGATGGCAGATCACAGAAGAAGTCCAGGTCGGACCTGACAAGCTGGAGGTGGTAGCTTCCTTTTGCTACCTAGGAGACAAGCTCTCAGCAGCAGGTGGCTGTAAACTTTCAACCACAACACATGTGAAAAACGCCTGGAAGAAGTTCAAGGGTCTGCTACCAGTTCTCTTTTCATGCCAGATCTCTTTCAAGACATGTGGCTGTGTGTACAGCTCTTGTGTGCGGAGTGCAATGCTCCATGCCAGTGAGACTTGGCCATTGACTAAGCCAAACCTCCAGCATCTGCAGTGGAACAACAGGGCAATGATCAGACAGATCTGCAATGTCAGGCTGCAAGATGTCACCACGAGGTCCAATGAGCTACTTGCGGGCCTTGGCATTGAGGATCTGGACCTCATTCTGAAGGAGGGAAGGCTCCACTGGTATGGACATGTGGAATGCTCCAATGGAGCAGTCAAGACAGCCTTTGACATACAGGTTGATGGAAAGCGTGGGCTTGGGAGGCCCAAGATGACATGGAAGCAGCTGACAAAAAGGGATTGCAGAGAGTGGAAGCTCTCGGCTATCAACCCTCATGATAGACATGTGGAGATCTGGTGTGAGGTCTGCCATGCGTGCAGCAAGCCAGCTATCTGGAAGAGGGCCCACTGATGTGGATGTTGTCCCTGTACCTACATGTTAATCAAAAATCTGATTATGATTATATTATGATATAAATATATATGAAAAAAAATCACCTTTTTGCTGCAGTTGTGTTTGGGGCTTTAAAGATTAATCATTGTGCATCAGTTTTTGATAAAATGGACACCATTGTCCATCATACAGTCACCAACTAACTCCGTCACAAGGGCTCAACACTCAAGAAGATCCAGGAATAAATGATGGTCACAATAGTGCCTAGTGAAGAAGTGTGCTGTTGAGTTTAGCAGGGAGAGTCTGGAAGTAACCCCACATCCAAGAAGACAAGTCACCATCACCACACAGGAGACCATTGGCATCATTATTGTAGACAGATGAGTAACACAGTCACTGAGCACTACATTGCTCGAGCTAGACATTTCATTTAGTCATCTACAAGGTACATATCAGTTCATTGGGTCCTAAAGCTCCTTGGACTTGATCAAAACAGACTCAGCACAACAAGGGAAAATGTTGCCATTTTTGAGGTGGATCCCAACAGTTTCCTCTGGCGATTTGTGAGCATAGATGAGACTGGGTTAGTCGCTTCCAAACAGAGATGACGACGAATCAAAGCTGAGGAAATATCAAGGTTTTCTGCTTCCCAAGAAAGCTAAACAGTGACATCTGCAGGCAAGGTGATATAGCCTACTCTACTACCCCCAAAAAGTCACACTTTCACCAGAGCCGGAGCCTACTACTACACCCCGGAGCCTACATCAAGAGACAAGAGGGATACTCTTACGCCAGGACAATACTCCGGCGCATACTTCCAGACATATGGCTGCTATCCAGAAATGTGGATTCAAACTAGATGAACCCCCTCCACCTCTTTATGGCACCCTAAGATGATGAGGCTAAGAATGCTGTGGGCCACTTTCTCAGGGCCAAAGGTGGTACCTTCTACACAGAATGGATCCATCTGCTCTATAACCACTGACTGAATAAACTAGGTGTTATTTTGTTGGAGGGGACTATGCTGAAAGATACTCTTAACAGTTTGCACTCTGGGTAAAATTTTCTGCAGACCTTTTGAAATATTTTGCTTGGTTTTCCCAGAAAACAGAACCTGACATTTCAATAAATTGTCTCCACTGGATACAATTTGCATGAAATGTCATATCTTGTTTTCTGGGAAAATTAAGAAAAATGTCACCAATTTGTCATCTGCAGAATCGTCCCACAGAGTGGTAAAGGTTAAACTGACTGCTATCTTAAGCCACAAACTTGTCACTCACCCTTAAGTAAACCTGCAGTATTTTAACCTTTACCACTCTCTAGTCTAATTCAGCAGACCACATATTGGCGATATTTTTCTTATTGTTACCTGAAAACAGGATTTGACATTTCATGTAAATTGTCTCCATTAGAAACAATTTGCATGAAATGTCAAATTTTATCTTCTGGGAAAAATAAGAAAAATGTTTCAAAATGTCTTCTGCTGACAATTTTACCCAGAATGGTAAGCATTAAGTAGTTTTGTTCCAAAACTTGGAAACTATCAGGACTGGAAAATGCTCATGCAGAATGCTTTCAGAATATTAATAAATCTGTTTCTTTATACACCATTATAGATATTTGTTTCAGGAGAGATTCTTATGTTTGATAAGAAAGTAAGAATTATTTGATTTGTGAATGAATGATATTTTATTTATAGTGCAAATTTTCTTTTATTCTGGACTAATCTGTTCATTTACTATGGTAACTATGGTTATGGTTGATAGATGCACTTTTTGATACAGCTGTATATAAGCCATACTGATGTCCTTAATAAAATAAAACCAAAAACAAACAAAAAAAAAACACATAACAAATAAATAGAAAACAAAACAAACAAAAACATGAATAAAAAAAAACAGAACAGGCAATTTTGGATAAATGGAACTGCAAATGACCCAACTGTGAATCTAGCTGAAGTCTTTATAAACATATGCATACACAGAGTAGATATTTCTGAGGCTTGTTTGGGGTTTTTAGGGATCAAGATCGTAGCTTCATTAACCTTTAAAACCATAATCAGGACTACAGCAGATGACAGTTTGATTTTCTCTCTATTTTTCAGAGAAAATAGACAAGTCACATGAAATGTCATTTTAGGCAGACAACTGGCATGAAACGTCATCTTATTTTCTCTGAAAAATAACAAAATCAATTTTAGAATGTGGCTGCTACAAGTTAGCTTAGCGCTTTAAGGGTTAATTTAGGGAGACTGATATTTTGAATTTAAGGGATATGGGATATCTGGAAATTTTGGAATTTAAGGGATATGGGATATTTGGAAATGTTGGAATATGGGCTATCACAATTTATTTAGGGATCTTGTGAATTCCAATTTTCAGATATGGGTTATTTTTAGGAATTTGTTTTATGAGATACTGGCAACTCCATATACAAGCCTCATTTCTGTATGACAGGGACCGTTTAAAGCAAACTGATATAGAAGCATTTATTGATTACATCTGTCTTTTCATCCAGCAACCGCTTAGAGAGAATAATTGTCATGAGGGTTACAGAAATACTAGTTATGTTAGTACCATTAAGTGTCATGCTGTTAATCTATTAATTATTAGGCAAAAAGCAGATTCTGGATGAAACATTATCATTATCGATTTCAGGAGACTAAAGACCAGTGCTGCATGTGGCATCTTGTTTGGTTTTTACCCATTTAAATGAAATGTCTTTAATTCAAAATCTCTAACCAAATTAAAGATTTCCATATTAAAGTTTAAACAGAGTTATTTCTAATACAGTTAAAGATATGTGTTATGGAAATAGATATCTTTAATTGAATCAGATATCTCTAATTCAATTACTGATACCTTTAAGATCTCAATTATTGACATCTTTATAGTAAACATTTTTATTCACTTAAAGATATCTTTTATGAACAAATAAAGATATCTTTAATTCAATTAAAGGTATCTTTATTAAATTGATAGAACATTTAAGAACACACTAATCAAAATTAAAGGTATCTTTTATTAAAAATGGAGATATCTTTAATTCAATCAGTCATAGCTTTTAATTTAACAACAGAAATTTCTGTTAAATGGGTGAAAAGTTAATCAGATGCCATACTTGCAATCTCAGAAAATGAGTATAGTAATGAGAATTTCTGTAACATGTTTTAAGAATGAAAATAATCTTTTTCAAAATACTAGTTAAAAAAAAATATCCTGTTCATATTAGACTCTTAAAAGCTTAACTAGATTCACACCAGTTTCATTATGGTAGGCAATCCATCATACCAAACCTGTTTTACAAGGAAATTAATATGACTATATCATAAGAGTATATGAAAAATTGCATAAAAAACTACTGTATTAGAAACAAAATATTTGCATGAAAATGTTATTTTGTTCTAATGTGATTTTTACAGCACAAAAGGAGAGGACAAAAAAGGCAATACCTATTCCCATGCATGACACATATGAAATTACCGGAATTTAAATAACCAGGGTAAAATTTTTTTTTTTTTTTTTTTTTTGTTTTTTTGTTGTTTTTTTTTTAGAATATTTGGACAGATTATCTCCTACTATAACTATCCTAAAATTTCATTCAACAAGTTCATTTTATTACCACTTCATGTGTCTATATACTGTTGGATGAGAGGCAGTGCAGACCCTGATCAGATGCCAGCATCTTATCTGGGTCAACACTGTTTGCACAGGCCTGTCTGTCCTAATACTTAATGTTTTAATGATATTTTTAGTTTTTGTTTTTGTTTTTTTTTTCTATTTTCTAATTTACCCTTATCATACTGAATAAATTAAGATGCCAATCAAATTACTTGACCAGATTTTCTATCATGTTAATATAAATTCACATATTTAATGGCAAACAGTGCATATCCAGATCAATTGGAAGCAAACTGATCTGGAGCTACACTGTTTGCAAACTCAGGATGATATGGGTTGAGCAGGACTTGGGTTAAATCAACTTAAAATTTATCCAAAGATCAATTGCTATAATGGTGTATAAAACAGCTACTTTACTCTTCTAGGAGCATGCTCCAAGAGCATTTGGTGTCAGTTTTAGAAAATCAAACCATCATTTGTTAACCCTTATCCTGCTGAATAATTTAATTAGCCACACCCATTTCTGACTATCAGCCAATCAAATTACATCATATAATGTTTTATTCAAATTTACAAACTAAATGACAAACAGTGTGGATCCTGATCAGATGCCATTTGATCTGGATCTACACTGTTTGCCATAGTAGGGGTTGTCGTGAACAGCAGGATAAGGGTGAAATGACAGTCTCTGCCTTAACACATTTAGACCAGTGGTTATGAAGCAAATGCACACCTTCAATGTAGAAGGTACCATCTTGGGCCCTCAGAAAGTGGGCTACGTCATTTATAACTCCATCAGGAGTGGTGTTTAACAAGCAGGGCCCAGATGTTCAAAGCGTCGTTAGCTTAACGAGCTATTTAAGGGTCATTTCGTTAGCTGTTTTAGCGGATTCAATGTACAATATTCTGATATTTTTTGCTGAAAAAATGTGAGTAGCTTTTGCACTGCAAAAGCTACTCACATTTTTTCAGCAAAAAATTTTAGCATATTTGCGTATCACTCGATGTAAATTATAACGAATCGTTAACTAACGACGTTGTTAGCTTTGAACAACTGGGCCCTGGAATCCACCTAGTAGCCATGCTTGGATACTGTGGATTGTGTGCCAGAGTATTGTTCTGGTTGAAGAGCACCCTTCTTGTCAGTGGAGGCCCTGGTGATGTGACCCTTTTGAGATAGTTCAACAACAGTTCTCAACAGTTCTCCTTTTGTATCCTATAAAATACAGGCCATCACCTTGCCTACAGACATCATTGTATTAGCTTTCTTGCAGGGCAGAGGATCTTTCTACAGGTCTGACTTCATCTCTGGTTGAAAGTGATGGACTCCGGTTTCATCTGTGATCACAAATTGCCAGAGGAAGCTAAGATGTCATTCTCCTTTGATAAGGTGTGCTGAATCCATTTCTGATCAGGTCCAAGGAGCTTTGGGACCCAATGAGTTGACACCTTGCGACCATGTCATGCTTTGTACTCTTCTGTCTACAATGATGCTAACCTTGGCAATGGTCTCTTGTGTGGTAATGGTGACCGGCTTTCCCAGACAGCTTCCAGAGTCTCCCTG
This sequence comes from Anodontia alba, assembly GCA_964016985.1. Lineage (NCBI taxonomy): Eukaryota > Metazoa > Mollusca > Bivalvia > Lucinida > Lucinidae > Anodontia > Anodontia alba. The sequence continues at coordinate 43,142,885 of OZ024832.1, read as the reverse complement.
CCACATTTCAACTCAGCAGCCCACCTTTTCACCATGCTTTATATAAAGGTGCATCCTCTCCTGCTGTGACCATCATGTCCTCTTGGAACTCCTTGAGAGATGAACCATTGTGATTGAGGTAGAGAATGACTGTACAATGGATTAATATATCAAATATCATAATCGAATTTTTGATTTACGTGCAGGTACAGAGGCAACATCCACATCAGTGGGCCCCCTTCCAGATAGCTGGCTTGCTGCACACATGGCAGATCTCACACCAGATCTCTACATATTTCTATCATGAGGGTTGATAGCCAAGAGCTTCTGCTCTCTGCAATCCCTTTTTGTCAGCTGCTTCCATGTCATCTTGGGCCTCCCAGGCCCATGCTTTCCCTCAACCTGTATGTGAAAGGCTGTCTTGACTGCACCATTTGAGCTTTCTACATGTCCATACCAGCGAAGCCTTCTCTCCTTCAGAATGAAGTCCAGATCCTCAATGCCAAGGCGCGCAAGTAGTTCATTGGAACTCATGGTGATGTCTTGCAGCCTGACATTGCAGATACATCTGATCATTGCCCTGTTATTTCTCTGCAGACGTTGGAGGTTTGGTTTTGTCAATGGTCAAGTCACGCTGGCATGGAGCATTGCACTCCGCACACAAGAGCTGTACACATGGCCATGTGTCTTGAAAGAGAGGTGGTGTGAAGAGAGAACTGGTAGCAGCTCCTTGAACTTCTTCCAGGTGGTTTTCACACATGTGGTGGTTGAAAGTTCACAGCCACCTGCTGCTGAGAGCATGTCTCCAAGGTAGCAAAAGGAAGCTACCACCTCCAGCTTGTCAGGTCCGACTTGGACTTCCCTCTGTGGTCTGCCGTCCAAGGGGCGTGCAGTTCCCTGGCACCGTGTACATCTGTAGTCAGGGTCCTTTGTCAAGCGCTTGAGCCCACTGCATTTCTTGTGCACCCAGTGCTTGCAGCCATTGCAGAAGAAGCTGTTGCTGTCCACTCCAGTGCGACAGACGGCGCATGGAAACTCACCTGAACTCTGCAGGAGGTCCAGGCCCGTACTGCAGATCATGATCTTCATCTTTCCTACATTTACTCTCAGTCCTTTCTTTTCATTGCTTCTTTCCAAGTCAAAAACCTTCTAACACATTCCTCAAGTGATTCAGCGATGATAACGTCATGGGCACAGAGGTCCTCCAAGGGGACCCCAGAGCAGAACTCTCATGATAAGGCTTCAAGCACTATGATGAAGAGAAGCGGGCTGAGTACTGAGCCTTGGTGAATACCTACCTTCACTTCAAACTCTTCACTGTACCCCTCACCAACACAGACATGGCTCCGCTCATTTGCATACATCTCCTGCACCAGTTGTACAATCCACTCCTCCACACCAAGTTTTCTCAGCACCCACCAGATGACCTTTGAGGTACTCGATCAAAAGCCTTCTCCAGGTCTATGAAAGCCAGTAGAATCTCTTGATGGCAGCTAGATACTTCTCTTGCAGATGCCTGACAACAAAGATTGCGTCTGTTGTGCCTCTGCCTGGGAAGAAGCCAAACTGGGATTTGTCGATTGATACCAACTGTCTGATGAGATGTCCACAATCCTCTCCAGGACTTTCATGACCTGCTCTGTTAGGCACATCTAATGAGTACCACAATGTATGTTTTCTTGAAAAACTAAGAAAAATATCAACTTTCTGGTTGAAAATCAGTGCATCTCATCTAGCCAAATGCTGGACTTATTAACACTTAGCACTTTACCTACAATTTTCAGCAGACAACATTTTATAATATTTGTCTTATTTTTTTTTTTTCAAGAAAACATGATTTGACATTTTATACAAATTGTCTCCATTGGAGAAAATAGAGGGGGTATCCACATGGGGTCTCCACATAATATTTTCCTTATTTCTCCACCCAAATGTAAGTTGTGGTTACTCATTTGAGGAGACTTGTCAAGGCACTTTTAATTCAACAAGGTAATGTTTTCCTTATTTCTCCACCCAAATGTAAGTTGAGGTTACTTATTTGAGGAGACTTGTCAAGGCACTTTTAAATCAACAAGGCACTTCTAATGAGTACCAACAACTTTTGTTTTGGTGGGAAAATAAGAAAAACATCTGGGCCCAGTTGTTCAAAGCTTCATTAGCTTAACGAGCTCGTTAAGGGTCATTTCGTTAACTGTTTTGTGGATTCAATACACAATATTCTGATATTTTTTGCTGAAAAATTGTGAATAGCTTTTTGCAAAAGCTACTCACATTTTTTCAGCAAAAAATTTAAGCATATTTGCATATCAATCGATTAAAATTTTAACAAATCGTAGACAAACAACGTCGTTAGTTTTGAACAACTCGGCCCTGTACTTTTGGCTGATAAAAATTGCCCATCAGGAGCTTTATGTATGTTATTCTATTCTGACTGAGAGCTTGGAGCTTAGCATGCTGGGTAAAAATTTCAGCAGATGACATTCTGTAATATTTTACTTATTTTTCCCATTAAATAAGATTTGACATTTCATGCAAATTGTCTCTTTTTGAATTTTTTTTTTCTTATTTTTCCCAGTAAATAAGATTTGACATTTCATTCAAATTGTCTCCCTTTGAAAATATTTTTTCTTATTTTTCTCAGAAAATAAGATTTGATCTTTCATGCAAATTATCTCCTAGACAATTTGCTTGACGTCAAACCTTATTTGCTGGGAAAATTAAGAAAACTATTTCAAAATGTTGTCTGCTGAATTTGTTGATAGCACTGTAAGTGTTATGGTGAATAGATATGCCTGAAAAATACTGCCTCTATTTTGTAAATGGAGACCAATTTTAAGACAAAAAATTGCCTCCCAAACATCTGAAAGCTTCAAAACAATCGGGGTCATCTTTAAAGAAAGAATTTGCTTAATTTGGGAGCACATTCTTTCCTTTAAAAGTAACCTCCAATAAAAAGGGAGATAAGTGTTTCTATGCCAGAGTTATTTTGCTTGCAGACATATCCATTCCATTTAAATCATACCATATTTACACTATATATTTGATAACCACACTTTCCCATAATTTTAAGGCCATTTCACTACAACAGTGTAGATCCTGATCAGATGCCACATTCAGCAACATCTGATCTGAATCTATACTGTTTGTTGTGGCCTGTCTGTCCAAACACCTGGTGTAAATGAGGTGTTTTCTTCACAAAATATTAAAAACACAGAAGCTTTGACATGATAGACAAACCAGGAAGGTCCTGATCAGCCTGATTAACTGCACAGCTTGACCTGGGCCTCTACTGTTTGTTGATATATCCTAGAGTATCCAAAGATTCTGTGTGCAGTAATAATGATCCTGAACAGACTGCATCCACATAGCTGATCTGGGCCTTTACTGTCCACATACACCTCAGACTCCTTTTCTCATCATGTCACTCCTTTCTCTGGGTACCATATTTATTCTAAATATTGGGACTCCTATTACTCCTTACCATACTTGTCCTTAACTTTTACCAGTCTCTAGGCAGATTCAGCAGACGAAGAATCGATCAGTTTTTTTTCCCCCTATTTTTCCAAGAAAATAGGGCTTGATATTTCATGCAAATGGACTCTTAGGGAGACAATTTGTATGAAATGTCAGCCTTTTTTTCTAAAAAAAATATTAAAAATATTTCAGAATGTTGTCTGCTGATTTTTTTTTCCAGCATGCATCTAAAAATGGTGGTTAAGTGGTAAACAGTGTAGACCCTGATCAGATGCTGCATTCACTGATCAGGGTCTACACTGTTTACTCAGGCTGGTCTGTCCCAAAACTTAGGGTTATTCTGGTACTCCTTATCTGTATCACTTAGGGGATAACTGCATTCAAATTTGGCATTTGGGGAGGTAAATCGGCGGTTTTACGGTTGGAAATTTCGTTTTACGGCGACGCGTCAGCGGAGCCGTAAAACGTAATTTGGGACCGTAAAACTGCCGATTTACCTCCCCAAATGACAAATTTGATGCAGTTATCCCCATTCTAATGCATTTATTAATTTTTTCTATTGAAAAAAATGTACTGTTTGCACAAAATGACAAGTGCTGTGAGCTGCTTAAAACCAAATGCCAGCCAATGAGAAGCGACGTTATGTGATGACGTCAGATTTGCGACAGTATATCGCAGAATATACCGTCGCAAATTTTTGACGTTATCCAATCAGACATCATGAGTGCATTAGAATGAGCTTTATGTCACATTGTACAAATTAACCTTTACCACTCTGGGCTAATTCAGCAGATGACAATTTGATGATATTTTACTTATATTCCCTAGAAAACAGGACTTTACATTTTATTAGGGACAATTCACATGAAATGTGTAATCCGGTTTCCTGGGAAAAATAAGAAAAATATTTTAAAATACCGTCTGCTGGAATTCTTACCCAGAGTACTAAGCATTAACATCCATAAATAATGCCTTCCATCTTGTATCAAATCTAAACTGGATTTATGGGTAGTGGTTGATATCTTTGAACTGCCATCCAAAATAATGTAGCAAGAAGTAGAACTTGACCTGAAATAATACAGTACAGTATAATTAAAAGCTACAAACTAATTTACTTCCACAATAGGGGTAAGCTGTTCAAAGCATCTAAGCATCTTTATTTTTACATATAGCTCAAGAGAGTGTATCCACATGGTGTTTTTAGCTCACCTAAGGATAGAATGAGCTGTAGTTTTTGTCCATTGTCCATCAGTCCATCCTTCTGTCTGTTTATTAGCACCTTTAAATGACAACGCCAAAGCCATTGAAGCAAAATGTCCCTAATTTGGTTTGGGTAAGGGCAATTCTAGCTAAAATTATAGTGATCTGCCTCTTGGTTTGGTTGCTATGGCAACAGAAAGCTCCCATAGGCTTATAATGGGAAAATGGTTATATATACTTGTTGCTTGGGTGGGTGGGGAGGGGATTGAAAAATAGCTAAAAGTATTGTGATCAGCTGCTTGGTTTTGTTGCCATGGCAACAGAAAACTCCTAAAGAGTTATACTGGGAAAACGGTTAAATTGCATCTTCTTGATAACAAGAGATGTAAACCATACTTGGAAATTATGATCATTTAATGATTGTCTACCCAGTCTGCATTTTAAGTATGACTAATTTGGTACAAATGTTGCTTGGGTAAAGACAATTCAAGATAGCTAAAATTATAATGATCTGCCTCTTGGTTTGGTTGCTATGGCAACAGAAAGCTCCCATAGGCTTATAATGGGAAAATGGCTATATATACATTTCTCCATAACCAGCGAAGTCATATGAACCATATTTGTAGTTATGATCACTTGCATTTTTGTCAGTTACCTGTGCAAAATTTTAAAATAGGAAATTTGTAAAGCACCAATAGAGAAAGAAGACCCTGTTAAACACCAGCAGGGGATGAAGACCCTGTTAAGCACCAACAGGTAAAGAAGAATCTTTGAGCTGGTCTCTTGTCTGGTCTTGTAAAGAGACATAGGACATGTAGCATAAGTGGGAATGGCAATATACAATTGAAATACTTCTTTTCCAATCTTTTCTTTACTTATTCAATGAAAATGAGAACTTGGCAAGTCCCTGAGTTTTGGTGAAGATAAATAGATCATAAAATGAATGAGCCTTGAGAGCAATGAACACTCACACAAAGACAAAAACCTAAGTGTCTAAACCTTACAATATATGATTGAATTGAGTAGTGAAAGCTTTAAGTTACAATCAAAATTTTATTCTGCAAGGTTTATCTTTCCCTGCCCATGCTGTATACATGTATAAAAAAATCATGATATTGTTGAACAACTTCTCTTCTGAAACCACTTGGCCAATTTTCACCAAATATTATTTCCATCCGATCCATTGAAACAGGATTGGGAGTTTGTTCAAAGGGTCATGCTCCACTGACTGTCATGTCCGTATATGGTTAAAAAATATGACTGTCATGTCCATTTATGGTAAAAAAAAATAATAAAAAATACATTCTTCTTCCTCAAAACCAAGAACTACCCAAAATGATGATCCTTTCATTAGTTGCAATGACAGGATTTGAAAAAAATGTTGCAGAACATCTGCATATCTGCAGCTGCTATGTCACTCAGGTGAGCGAGCTGTGGCCCGTGGGCCTTTTGTTCTTATTTCTCCATGAAAACATATGTTGTGGGTACTCAATTAAAGTGCCTCAGTAAGGCCCTCCTAATGAGTATCACAACATTTGTTTTCATGGAGAAATAAGAAAAATGTCAGGGCCCAGTTGTTCAAAGCATCGTTAGCTTAACAATCTCGTTAGTGGTCAAAATTTAAACTGTTCTAGTAAGTACAATATCTAATTCACAGGTATTTTTGCTGAAAAAATGTGAGAAGCTTTTGCGAATGCAAAAGCTACTCACATTTTTTTTCAGCAAAAATATTAGCATATATTCCGTATTTAATGATTAAAGATTAAAGACTGGATTAAAGATTTAACGAAATGTTAACTAACGACATCATTAGTTTTGAACAACTGGGCCAAGATCTTTTCAGTTGAAATAAGTGCCATATCTGGAGCTATGTTTACACTTAACTCACATCTGGAGTAAAATTTTCAACAGACTACATGGAATTTTTCCTGGACAAAACTGAACTGTGAAGTCCTGTTTTCAGGGAACAAAAGAAACTACATGTATTACCAGTTTGTCAGAAAATCAGACTTAAAATTTCATGCCCATATGTTAGCAGGCAATCTGCAAAAAATGTCAAATAATTTGCTTTATTCGGGTTTTACGTCACTTTCTACAATCTTTCAGTCATTTCATCATGGCATCTGGATGTGTCAAGCAGCTTTAAATGCTCACTTTTAGAGAGTTGGCTCACTGAAATATCATGTCCCAGACAAATGGCATGATATTTCGCCCAGTCACTTTTTACAGACACCAGGATGGCCAGTTTAGCTCTACTTTCTTAATGATGAGCACTAAGTGAAAGAGCAGCTAGTAACATTTTTAAAGTCTTTGGCTAGACCAGAATGGAACCAACAACCTCCCAGTCACAAAGGAGACACTCTACCATTTGAGCCACTCTGCCAGTAAAATAACAAATGGTTGGTTGGTTTGTACTTTAACAACCCAGTCATCAATATTAAGGTCATGTCTATCCATTCACTCAACCTAACCATACTTTTCCTTGGCAGGCTTAATCCTCTAACCAGTTAACCAGTACTTGTGCACATTCTTTTGGCAGAAACTTGTAACAGCCCTTCTTGAATCAGTGGACTAGACAATGTTTCATGATTAATCTCTATGAAAGAATGCAACCAGACCGGGCATGGCTTGAACCCCCAACCTCCTGATAACCAGTCAGATACGCATCTGATGGAGCCATGGAGGCCTTTAAGAACCATGTAGTAGTAAAAACACAAAACTCCTGGCACAACGTCAATTAAACCCTATTTTTCTGACAAGCTTAAATATGTACAATATTAAACCCAGGCATTGAGTTGACTGGTTGGAGTTTATTGGCCCAGTCAACACTATTAAGGAGGTCATGTTGAGCTAGTTGGTAGTTTACCTAACCACACTTTTCCTGGGCAAGCTTAGTCTTCTAAGTGGATAACCAGTACTTGTGCATATTCATTTGTCAGAAATGGACAACTGCCCTTCTTAAATCATTGGAAGGGAGAGAATGACCACAGAAAATATTTCTTGATCAATCTCCATGAAAGAATGCTGCCACACCCAACCAGGACTGAGCCTGAGATCACTTAAACATTGGGACAGACAAACGACCACTTGCCTCCTCAACCACAACAGTGTTGTAAATAGAAATATATTGAGAGGATATTGAGAGGATATCCGGTTGCTCTGAAGGGGAATGGAAACAGTGCAAACATGAAGGTGAGTGAACTGGTTGCGCTGGATTTATTCTTTCCCAGTGTCAAATATCAAAAATAGGGGAATGTCATGCAACCCTCTGTTCATTTTCCTGTTATTGTGGAATCAAGTTTGTAACCAGATTCTATGTTTCATTACAGAAATCCGCTTTCTCCCAGATTAAGGGTAGTCTATATTTTGCCATTTTGATGACATGCAAACAAATTAGATATACATTCCTGAAGTTGTTCAGTATGAATGATTTCATCCATCTCTATGCATGTTATGTGTCCGCTTTAAAATTGCCTAATATTTTTGTGAAGATTTGTTTGTTTGTGTTGAGGTTTTATGGCCCAGTCAACCCACTGGGGTCATGTCGAGTGTGGTCAGTTTACCTAACAACACTTTTGCTAGGGCAGGCCTAGTCCTGTAAGTTGTTAATCAGAAACGGACAACTGCCCTTCTTGAATCAGCAGAAGAGAATGACCACAGAAAATATTTCATGATCAATCACCATGAAAGAATGTTGCCGGACCCAGCGGAGATCAAACCCATGACCTCCTGATTGCCAGTCGGGCGCGCATCCAACTGAGCCACCGAGGCCAGCTGTTTTTGTGAAGAAATAAGGAAAACATCAATACTTGTGGGTTGAATAAAATGGCTTATCTGGAGCTAAATTGTCTTCCTTTATTTATAAATAATGCATTCCATTGAAATTCACAGCTACATATTGTACTGGTGAAAAGCAAAGCCCTGTTGATTCTGTACAGACCAAGGCTAATATAAGCTTAAGTTCTTTGCAGTAGCAGATTTAGAGGGGGTTTGGGGGGTTCAGTTGTTAAGAGGGTTCAGTTGAACCCCTACTGGAGTCCAAATTATTTCATTTTCATGAGTTTTGATAAAATGCTGGCAAAACGGTCAGATCGGACCCCGGTAGCACATTTGAAGCCCCTGTCTAAAAATCCTGGACCTGCCCTTGCTCTGTATTGTTACTGAAGCCCTTTTTTGCTTTTCTTATTTGCACTTACCCAAAAGAAGGGGTTGCCCATCTCAAACCCATCTGGTTTGCTACATCACTCTTCACCTCAGAATATGTGTCGCTGATGATAGTGAAGAATACATTAATCAAGATGGACACAAACAACATGAAGAATACTGGACCAAGGACATGGTTCACTTCTGCCAGCTGATGAAAAGAAACAGCAGGAAAAGACAATTATTTTATCGTAGCGGTGAAATCAATGTATATCTGGTGAATTTTTTTTTTTTTTTGATTTGGGTTTTACGGCCCTTTCAAGAATATTTCACTTATATTGAGCCGATCGTTCATCGAAGGTGGGCGAAAACCGGAGAACCCGGAGAAAAACCACCTGACCATCCGTAAGCAGAACTTGGCTTTCCCACATATGACCCGAGCGAGGCTCGAACCACAGCGGTGAGAAACCTAATGGATTAAGAGTCAACTCTCTTATCCACTAGGCTACGGGGTATATCTGGTGAAAATAAAAGTGGTATCAATCACTAGTGAAATGATATAGTGACTGATACGATTTATATTTTCACTCCTCGCTTTGGGCGACTTCAGTTTTCTTCATTGTTTCAGATGTGGATCTTACCTCCACTTCAGATTTTTGAACACCTTAACTTCTTTGTTTCTTAACTAAAGTATCAAGTGTTGGTATGCATTTTCTTAGTTAGAATGTAAGGAACATTTTGGTATCAAAATTATTTCGATTTGCCGATTTTTTTTTTTTGTTGTTGTCTCTCCAGCGTTTCACGTTAAGCACTGAGCGTCGACGCCATGACGTTCATGTTTTGTTTGGATGGATGGATGGATATTTTGTTTATAGACGCTCAACCCTAAAAGGGCATATAGCGTCTAATAAGTTTTATGTTATATGATGATTTTATTTAATGAGAAATTTAAAAATATCTAGGATTGATGTGTTTATTTTAAAGAGATAAAGTATCAATGATTTTAAGTGATTAAAAATACTGATCATATTTTATTAAAAAGTCCGATCTCTTTAAGAAAGTCGAGTATTTTCTGAGTTGGCATATCAAAAAGTTCCTTTATAGTTTTTATATTAAAATACTTTGTGCGAATGTGATTAAATTCAGCACAAGTGATAAGAAAATGTTTGACTGTGAAAGGTTCATTACAAGGAATGCAGAATGGAGCTTGTTCATTGTTTAAAATATAAGAATGAGTAATTCTAGTGTGTCCAAGTCTACATCTCGTGATTTTTGTTTGTTCTTTTCTGCTGAGATTAGAGAATGTGCATTTGCTGTTAAAATTTGGTTTGATTTCATTTAATTTATTATAAGTTTGTGTTTCCCAAACAGACTGACATTTGTTGTTGATGTATTGACAGACGTTTGATTTAAAGTCGGAGTGAGGAATTTTGAAATTGGTTATTACTAAGGATAATGCAGATTTGGCTTCTGAATCTGCTAATTCATTTCCACGAATATTAACGTGGCTGGGAAGCCAACAAAATACAATTTCTTTTGAAGCGGAAAGATAATAATATTTTTTAAGAATTTGCTGAATTAATGGGTTTCTATGGTGTAAATCTTTAAGAGATTTTAATACAGAAAGAGAATCTGAATAAATGATAAACTGTTTTTCAGACTGATCTCTGATATGGTAAAGTGCAATATCAATTGCCTTGGCTTCGGCGGTAAAAATAGAGCTATTATCAGGTAATCTGATACTGTCAGTAAAATTTGGACTAATAACAGAACAAGCAACTTTCTCATCTTGTTTCGAACCATCTGTATAAATTGACAGGTAATGTTTATAATTTGATTTGATTTCTAAAAATTCATTCTTAAAAATATGCGACTCGACTTCTGTTTTTTTATTTTTATGAAGGTCTAAAATAATCTTTGGAGGGTTTAACGTCCATGGCTCTTTTGATGGAAAAGAAAAATGCTGAACATTTTTAATATTGATATTGGCCTCTTCAAGTAACGGTTGTATTCTCAGGCCAATGGGTTTAATAGCCGTTGGTTTGTTGTTGTAAAATCTTTCATATTTAGGATTAAAAACACAATCATAGGCTGAATTACGTGGATTGGCGGCTAATTTAGTAATATATTGAAGAGACAATTTCTCTCTTCTTATATACAATGATGGTTCATTTGATTCAGCGTATAAACTTTCGACGGGGGAAGTACGAAAAGCCCCTAGAGCCAGACGTAAACCTTGGTGATGAATAGTATCCAAAGATTTCAAATAAGATTTTCTAGCGGATCCATAAACTATGGATCCATAATCCAGTTTAGATCGAATTAAAGATCTATTAAGATTTAAAAGAACAGTACGATCTCCTCCCCAGTCGGAACTGGAGAGAACTTTAAGAATATCAAGTGCTTTAAGACATTTAGCTTTTAAAGCTTTGATGTGTGGTATAAAAGATAATTTGTTATCGAACAAAAGACCCAGGAATTTTGCTTCACTGACGACTGGAATTGGACTACCGTATATGGTGAGATGAGGATCTAAATGTAGCTGACGTATCTGACAAAAATGAACGCATTGAGTTTTTGTTTTTGAAAATTTGAAACCATTTTCTGTTGCCCAATCTTCTATATTGTTTAAACATCGTTGTAGTTTGAATTCAATGGTTTCCATATTTTTCGATCTAATAAATATTCCAAAATCGTCAACAAAAAGTGAACAATCAAGGTCTTTCACACATTTAACAATATCGTTAATTTTAATGCCAAACAAGGTAGGTGATAAAATGCTTCCCTGTGGTACACCTTGTTCTTGTTTAAATATGTCCGATAACGTATTACCTATTCGAACATTAAATGTTCGATCTGATAAAAAATTTTGAATAAAAAGTGGTAATCGGCCTTTAAGGCCTAATTTATGTAAATCTTTCATGATGCCATGTTTCCATGTAGTATCGTAAGCTTTTTCAAGATCAAAAAATACAGCTACGACATGTTCTTTTTTAATAAAGGCATCACGAATAAAGGATTCCAAACGAATCAAATGGTCGTTTGTACAGTTATTTTTTCTGAATCCAGCTTGATATTTTGTTATAAGCTGGTTTGATTCCAAGAACCAAATGTTTTGTTTGGTGACGTTATTTATGACGTCAGAAACGCACATTGGCGTGTAAACAAAAAAATAAAAAGAAAATTTACCCTTTTTCAGTGAATACCATAAAAATATTTTATCTCGGGTAATGAAAACATTCAAATTTTCACTCATGCTACGAGTTTCGTACTCGTGAAAATACTGATGTTTTCATTACACTCGATGACAATATTTATGGTATTCACAGCAAAAGAGTAAATATCCTCTATTTATTAGTGTTCCATCAATAAATAATCATATCACAGTTATACAGCAAGAGAACGGGAAGATAAATAAATATGTAGCACTGCAGCACTGATGACAATTTGGTGTCTTATGCCTCTTTCAACAGTATTTAAGTCATATTGGCATGATGAAGCACTGACAATGAATGGCTCTGAACAGAATATGGTCATGAACTGAATTTTGCCTCTTTCTGACAAGTTTGCTATTATTTACATAGCATCATGTAAGATGAGTATTTCTCAATGAAAACATAATTTGGATACTCATCAGAGGTACCATGCATCTAATGAGTACCCACAACATGTTTATGTGGAGAATTAAGAAAATATTGGCATATTTACTGTAATAACCCTAGGTATTTTGGGATAGATAGGCCTTTGCAAACAGTGCAGACCCTGATCAGATGCTGCACAATGTGGCATCTGATCAGGGTCAACACTGTTTGCCATACAATCAGCAATATTTTAGAAACATCAAGAGGTAGTAGAATGGACTATTTCTAATTTAGGACAAGTATGGTAAATAGATAAGGTGTCCCAATACTTAAGGAAAAAAGGGTAGGTTGAAAATAGCATTTTATCTAGAGCTTTGTTCTATATACATTCTAATGCTCTACATAACTGGTATTGTACAGTTATCCATTGTACAGTAAGTTAAGTTAAGTTTACAGATTTTTAACGCTGCCAGGCAACTGAGTCACATAGAGGCAGCGCCAGATAAATCTGGATTACCGGTAGTTTTACTGGACTACTGGGTTGGCTTGAAACGGTGCCTAGTTATAATTCATAACTAGGTCACCTCACCCAGACACAGAGTGTGTGCACGTCCAGACCTCGTGCGTGTCCAGATCTTGTGCGAGAGTAGTAGTCCAGCTGTAAGTTGCAGAATTTTGACGATCGGTCGAAAAAATTTGAGCTTTTAATCTCGTACCTAATGCGTGTCAATTCCGACTGCGTAGTGCATTAGGTACTCAGCTCAAGTCATTGTACAGTAAATAGACAGCCCCCACTCTATATACTGGAAGAGTCTACTTTCAATTTTAGGTATGTCGGGCTATGAGATTAAGATATTCCTAAAGAAAACTGGCTAAACTCTTTGCAAACAGTGGAGACCCAGATCAGATGCTGCAAAATGCAGCATCTGATCTGGGTCTGCACTGTTTGCCAATGACCCTTTTAGGGGTCTCCAGACTGCACATAAAATATATTAGTACAGACCCAGAGCTATTCAGCAGGTCTTTAATGTTACCACAGGAAATAAAATTGTGTTTTACTACAGCATGCATCTACTGGCAAAAAAAAGATAATTTTATCAAACAAGCAACCTCCTGGTCACAAGTAAGACATGCATCTGACGGAGCCACTGAAGCCAGCCAACAAGAAAATTTTGCCATGAAAAAGAAGTGTAAGAAAAATATCGCATTTCTTCTTTCTACTAACAATCAATTTAAAGGTTGCTAACACAGCTAATTTTGATATAACAAAAATCACAAAAGCTTCACTTTTGTTTCAAACTAGTTTTCCCAGACTGCTGCTTTGATAATTATATTGTCGGTAAAATCAATTAGAATTTATTACTATACTGCAGCTGGTGTTGGTGCTGTGTGGTGGCCGTAAATGTCTCCTCATACTACACCATAGTGGAGATTATATTTTCATTTAATTTGGGAAAACTGGGCCCATTGTGGTTATCTTTGAAGAGTTCTGCTCATGTATACACTAGAGGGAGTAAGCAGTGTTACAAGCTTCATTACTGCAACAGAGACTCCCATTTTGTATCTGTAATGTGTTCTTTGTTTCCAAGGGCAATCATTTTTACTTTTTTTATCATAAAAATACATAAAAATACAAATAGACCAAAAACATTTAAAGTAATTAGATTATAATCACTATTCAAATAATAGCATTTTTACCTCCCTTGTCCTAACTTGGCTTCTTATCCTAGTTAGAAAACTGCATACTTAGACAATATTTTCTCCCATACTTCTTCATTGCACAGTCCTTCGAAGCATTTAATAGCAAACTAGGGACAGCTTAATTTCATTTGAAAATAGAAGTTTCAGACAACAAAAAGTAAGGTTATAACAAAATTAGTTCTGTTAGCAACCTTTAACTTACAAGGAAGATTGCAAAATCCTTCACTTGTATTCTGAAGAGCTGGTAGTCAAGCCAAGCGAAGTCCAGGAAGATAATGAAGAAATCACATTGAAACAGGTCAGATACTTGGCACACTTTCACAGGAAGACAGCTGACTGATGCCCTTGAAGATCTTTAAGGAGAAAAAATGGTACAAACAATACAAATACAGAACTGTTCTATACTTTTTTATTTAATGTTAGCATGCTGGGAACAAATTCAGCAGACAACATTTTGAAGTAACTTCTTTTTATTTTTCCAGAAGAAAGGATTTGACAATTCTTGCTCCTCAGAAGACAATTTACATAAATGTCAAATCCTGTTTTCTGCAAAAAGATAAAAAAGTATGATGAATTTGTTGTCATCTGCTGAACTTTCCCATTGAGCTGTATAGAGGACAAGCTTCACTTGAAAGATTGCTGCTATTTTTACAAGGAGGACTACTTTTGTGACTACCTGTTTGCTTTCCTCTGATATTAAATAGACCCAGATTTGACTGCACACATAACTCTGACTGATTAGAGTCCATGATATTCACATTTGCTACAAGATACTTTGTCAAAACAGTTACTACAGTGGTATCAAAACGGAGTATATGACATTTAGCATGCTATTAGCTAATAGGTAGATTTGTGACAGGCAATATATTACCTTACGGTATTCATTAGCCTAGTTGACATTTGTTTGTGTTGAGGTTTTATGGCCCAGTCAACCCAATAGGGTCATGTCGAGCGCGGTCAGTTTACCTAACCACACATTTACTGGGCAGACTTAGTCCTCTAAGCAGTTAACCAGTATTGTGCACATTCTTTCGCCAGAAACTGACAACTGCCCTTCTTGAATCAGCGGAAGGCAGAGAATGGCCGTAGAAAATATTTCATGATCAATCTCCATGAAAGAATGTTGCCGACCTCGGTGGGGGTTGAACCCGCGACCTCCTTGTCTCCAGTCGGACGGCGCATCCAACTGAGCCACCGAGGCCGGCAGCCTAGTTGACATGATAACCTATCTTCTGTAGTATGTGATAGTGTTCCTCATAACTTGGTTCCAATGTCGGCAGGTACAGATAATCTGGCTTGTAACGGGAAACAATGTTGCTTGAATGGAAAGTTGTTATCTGACTGGCTGGCCTGATAACTAGAAGCAGTGACTGTGTAATTTTGAATGGACAGGGTTTATCAGTTGGTACTTGACATTAAGGTGATGCTGTCAACATGATGACATAATGGGGTCACATTATGTACATTTGCACATGAATCATCATTTTGTGAGTTTGGAATTCAAAAGCAGTATGAAATGGATTTGAATACATGATAAACAGATTATGATTATGTGGTTATCATGCTCTGTATCAACCTTTGACCATTATCTGTCATCAGCTAGAGCCTTTGGACAGCTAATGGGTCTCATGTTGATGAAGAGGGTGACAGCCAAAACACAATGTGATAATCTCCAATTACTTCTTGGGCAAGACATGCTGCAGATGCAAAATTGTCTGATCAGACTGATTTGGACTTACAGTCCAACCTGTATTAAGCAAGCACCCAAGGGATAATCCAGGATGTGCTTGCTTAAGGCAGGTGCATGCTTAATACAGGTGAATTTTAACAAACTAGTCTTTTTTTGGGAACTGAAGTCATGCTTGCTTAATACTGGTTGCTTGCTTAATAGAGGTGGCCACTATGACAGGTTTAACTGTATAATGTTTACTCAGGAGATCCTGTCCAAATGCATAGTTATAATGTTATATGCAGCAAGGCTAATGTTGAGGCATACTGAGGAAAATAGCTGTATCCATAACAAATTTGATTAAAATGCATTACAGTATTTATTCTAAGTATTCGGTCAATCATGCCTGTAAACCCAGATCATATGTAGCAGAATGGTCTGATCAGGGTCTACCCATCTAGCAGCTTTTGGACACATCTGATCAGGGTCCAACCATCTAGCAGCTTTTAGACACAGCAAAATGACTCCTTACCACATTTCTCCATTTTGCTACTTTGTGATATATTTAACACTTAGTATGCTGGATATCAGCAAAAAGTTTTAAATATTTTTCTTATTTTTCCTAGAAAATCAGTTTTGACATTTCAATAAACTGTCAAAGCCTATCTTCTGGGAAACAAAAATATCAGTTTTTTGTCTTATAAATTTGCACAGTGGGCACTAAAGGTTAAAAGAATGTTAGTTAAATGGCAAACAGTGTAGACCATTATCATCACTTCATTCTGTGTGTCCTAATACTAAGGGTAAATATGAAAAATACTGTTATCACTAACACTTAGCACACTATGACAACAAATTGATGTATGTTTCTTAATCTTTTAGGGCATAATAAGATTTCGCATTTCATGCAAACTATCTTCTAAGGACTCAAATTTAATGAAATGTAAAATTCTATTATCTGGGGAAAATAAGAAAAAAATATTTCAATATGTCATTTGCTGAGCATTAATAAAAGTATTGCAATTACCTGCATCTTTCAGTTCAGTCAGGACTAATCCTCCTAGTTGTCTTGAAATCATCATCATTTGTGCATATTCTTTGACCAGAAACTGACATATGCCCATCTTGAATCAGCGGAAGTGAGAAAATGACCACAGAAAATATTTCATGATCAGTCTTTACTAAAGAATGTTGCTGGACAGGGCGGTTATCAAACCTGTGACCTCTGATCTTCATTGGGACTGACATTCCACTGAGCCATCAAGGCCAGCATTCTTTGGTTTGACCCAGCTGGGGATCAAACACACATCCTCTTAATCTTTCAGGAAGATACTCTACCAAGTGAGCCATTTAGAGTGATACAATGATCTACTGCATGGATTATATAATCAGAAAGGATTTACCATAGAGTTCAACAGTGCTACTATCATCATAGGTTATCATAAAGTTCAACACATATGTACCGTCATCATTATCACTACCATCAGTATAGTATAATCAATAAGGCCTATCAAGTTAAACATAAAGATAAAAAGTTCATCTTACTTTTAACAGGAAAATTTTCGGAGGTCAACAATGCTGCCAGCTTGGTCAGTACTGAGGTCTTCATCATCAGCATCAGAATTACCATCATGACATCTGTAATTAACTGCATAGTTGCTCAAAATCAATCACTACTCAACAAATATCATAATATTAAAAACATTATTGTTTAACCATTCGCCCCCCTGGAATTCATTTTTACGTAATGATCACACTCTACAATCAATATTTCACCATCATCATCATCATTGGTACAAGTGTGATAATCATAGCTGTCATTACTTTTTGAAACATTATTACCATCAACATGACCATTATTAATAAATATGACATAATTTTCATAATCAATAGAACAGAAGTATATACAATGTGGTTGCATTATCAAAATTGTTAAATCATTAATATTATCACAAGTCTATTATACACAATATATGGTCAGCAATGCCATCATCATCATCATCTGAGGTACTGAGATGGTCATCATCATTTTAGTCATTATCACTTACAATACTATTATTATCATAATTTAATATAGTGAGCACAATCAACAAATACATGTTACACTTTTGGAAAAAATATAACCTTGTCAAGGCTTCTGGTTCCTAACTGTATTATTTCAAATAGAAAATTGAAACCAGAAGTAACAGGTCAAGGGACAAGGTTACATTTATCCCTAACATGTCAAATCACAAAATATAAGCAATCTCACCATAAGGCCGGCAGACTCTCATCACAACTGTAGACCTGAGAAAGACAATGATGGATGGATGGATATTTTGTTTATAGACGCTCAACCCTAAAAGGGCATATAGCGTCTAATAAGATGATTATATGATGATTTTATTTAATGAGAAATTAAAAATATCTAGGATTGATGAGTTCATTTTAAGAAAGATAAAGTATCAATGATTTTATGTTATTAAAATACAGATCATATTTTATTAAAAAGTCCGATCTCTTTCAGAAAATCGAGTATTTTTTGAGTTGGCATATTAAAAAGTTCCTTTATATTTTTTACATTAAAATACTTTGTGCGGATATAATTAAATTCAGCACAAGTGACAAGAAAATGTTTGACCGTAAAAGGTTCGTTACAAGGAATGCAGAATGGAGCTTGTTCATTGTTTAAAATATAAGAATGAGTAATTCTAGTGTGTCCAAGTCTACATCTCGTGATTTTTGTTTGTTCTTTTCTGCTGAGATTAGAGAATGTGCATTTGCTGTTAAAATTTGGTTTGATTTCATTTAATTTATTATAAGTTTGTGTTTCCCAAACAGACTGACATTTGTTGTTGATGTATTGACAGACGTTTGATTTAAAGTCGGAGTGAGGAATTTTAAAATTGGTTATTACTAAGGATAATGCAGATTTGGCTTCTGAATCTGCTAATTCATTTCCACGAATATTAACGTGGCTGGGAAGCCAACAAAATACAATTTCTTTTGAAGCGGAAAGATAATAATATTTTTTAAGAATTTGCTGAATTAATGGGTTTCTATGGTGTAAATCTTTAAGAGATTTTAATACAGAAAGAGAATCTGAATAAATGATAAACTGTTTTTCAGACTGATCTCTGATATGGTAAAGTGCAATATCAATTGCCTTGGCTTCGGCGGTAAAAATGGAGCTATTATCAGGTAATCTGATACTGTCAGTAAAATTTGGACTAATAACAGAACAAGCAACTTTCTCATCTTGTTTCGAACCATCTGTATAAATTGACAGGTAATGTTTATAATTTGATTTGATTTCTAAAAATTCATTCTTAAAAATATGCGACTCGACTTCTGTTTTTTTATTTTTATGTAGGTCTAAAATAATCTTTGGAGGGTTTAACGTCCATGGCTCTTTTGATGGAAAAGAAAAATGCTGAACATTTTTAATATTGATATTGGCCTCTTCAAGTAACGGTTGTATTCTCAGGCCAAGGGGTTTAATAGCTGTTGGTTTATTATTGTAAAATCTTTCATATTTAGGGTTAAAAACACAATCATGAGCTGAATTACGTGGATTGGAGAAAGACAATGATACCTGAAAGAAATGCTGTAAAAGACGGTAAAATATCAAGGCATACAAGTACAAACAGATGGCAAAGAAGCATAATTACAACACCATCATCATAATATCTGTTCTCAATATAATCGACATCATCATCTACACCAACATTACCATTGTAATTTGGAATAGTAATTCTTTAAATCATCATCATCATCATCATCATTAACCAAACAATAATTATAATGTCTTTTACATAGTATTCATATTCAACTATTTATATTCAACGAGTATACGATTCATCAGTTGTATTGTCAAACCATAAATATTACCAATCTCTTTGATAATTATCTACATTTGGTTAGCAATGCTATCATCATCATAATCCAAGTGAAGGCATCATCATCATCAACATCAGCGTTGATATGCAGTCAGGCAGATGGAAGGCACAGGCAAAACTGCCAAATATAAAAGTAATAATAATGAGCTTTACATTCAATATCTGATCATAGTGACCACCAAATATAACCCCTACGAACAGGGAACATAAGGCATCTGATTCCCAACTGTATTATGTAAATTAGAAAATTGAACCAGAAGTCACAGATCATGGGACAAGGTTACATTTATACCTTTACTGTAAAATCACAAAAATATAAGCAATCTCACCATTAGGTTTGCAGAGCCTCTTCTGGACTGTAGAATCGAGAAAGACAGCCTGAAAAGACAGTAAAATTCTAAGGCATACAAAGTACAAACAGATGGCAAAGAAGAATAATTATGGCATTATCATCAACATCATCACCATCATCATCATCATATCTGTTCTCAACACAATGCACATCATCATCAGCACCAACATTACAATTGTAATTATGTGTAGTATTCCTTTAATTCACCACATCATCATCATCAACCATAAAATGACTATAATGACTTCTACATTTAGTATTTATATTCAACAAGTGTACAATTTGTCACTTGTATTGTCAGACCATAAATATTACCAAACTCAGTGATAATTGTCTACATTTGGTTAGCACTGCTATCATCATCACTACCAAAGTGAAGGAATGAAGACACTTTTCATCATCATCATCAGCAGCAGCAGTAGCATCATCATCATCAAAATCAGTGTTGATATGCAGTCAAGCAGATCGAAGGCACTGGCAAAACTGCCAAATATAAAAGTTATAATAAGCTTTGCATTTAGAATCTCTTCCCTGATCATAGTGGCCACCGGCTATAACCCCTACGATACACACCAAACAATCCTTGCAGGCATTAAATCTCTGGATCCTCGTCATGAATACCTGGTAGAGTTGAGAAAACCAATGCTAGCTGTAAGGTAAGCTACTGGAAAAGAAGCATAATTAAGGCATATAAATAACAAATGCTGGAAAAGAAGCACAATTAAGACATATAAATAACAAATGCTGAAAAAGAAGCAATTAAGGCATATAAATAACAAATGCTGGAAAAGAAGCAAGTAAGGCATATAAATAAAAAATGAATATGAGAAGAAATGTAATTCAAACATACAAATTGTAAATGGAATTCGGACATTAATTACAAACAGAAACAAAGTATGACTAAAGGCTCCATGTTCCTTAAAAATAGACAGTTTATTATTCAAGAACGGTTTAACTGACATATGGTATTAATATAATCATAAAATGTGGCATCTGAAGCCTGTAAAATTTCAGATAGTCTCTTGTTCTTGAACTTGATCAAAAATGAAATGATTTTTATTGTATCCCTGAATTAATGTTGCCACTATTAACTCAAAGATATGCTAAAAATATCATTTCATTTTTGATCAAGATCATTTCCTTTTTAATCAAGTTCAAAAATGAGAGACTAACTGAAACTTTAAAGCTGTTCATCACGAAAAAAACATGCCTATATAATTTTGACCCCCTTAAACCCCACTTTTATATAGTAAAACTGTGGTATACAGGGGTATACATTAGTTTTCTTATTTCAGCTCAGAAACGTAGATTGTGGGTACTCATTAGAACCACCTCATCGAGTCTAACAAGTACCCACAATCTATGTTTTGAGCAGAAATATGAAAAATATCAGAATTTTTTACCTGAAAATTTTGGATGAAAAACTTTCAGTATATTTGAGTAGGCATGTTTTCGTAATGAGATGTCACATTTTATGATCTATTAATACCATATATCAATTTATTAAACCTTTCCTGGATACTAAAATGTCTTTTTGAGAACTATGGAGCTTTAAAGCAATATGAATTACAAAAACAATAAATAATAATTAAAGCTTAGCACTCTGGGTAAAATGTTAGCAGAAGACATTTTGAAATATTTTTCTTTTTTCCCCCAAAACAGGCTTTGACATTTCATACAAACTGTCTCTCTAGAAAACAACTAGGGAGACAATTTACATGAAATGTCAATGCCTACTTTCTGGGAAACTATGAAAAATATCCCTAATTTGTCATCTGTTGAATTTGTCCATAGGGTGGTAAAGATTAACGCATATAAAATACAAACCCAAGAGAAAAAGCAAAATACATATAAATTACAAACATAAAAAGATGATCAAGATACATGAATTACAAACATAATATGAGAAGAAAGTATTCAGACATATATATTACAAACAGAAAGGAAATATAATTAAGGCATATAAAATACAAATACATATGTGAAAAGCATAATTCAGACATATAATTACAAACAGAAATGAAATATAACTAACAATTACAAACAGAAAATATACAAACTATCAACACAAAAATATACAAACTATCAACACAAAAAATTATAAGTAGATACTACAAGTAAGGTGAGGATTTTCCCTAACTGGTTCAGGTATTGAAGACTAGATTTCACAAATTACAATATTCAAATTGTTATTACATATTCCAGTAGCACAATGTCTGAGTCAGAGCAGAAAGGGAAATTTTATGCTTCTTCTTGCTTATTACTACAGGGAGATAATGCAGTCCTGCTTACCCCACCCCTGAACCTCCTATATTAATACCTTGTTCAAAGCGATGGGAATTACATCTACGTAGTTACCTTTCCCATTGAGAAATATTTCTTGCATCAGAATAACAAGAACACAACATTGATTAGAATTTATGATTAAATGAATACAGTCACAGTGGGTATCTGATAACCAATCTGACTTGAATTCTCTTTCTCATTTCCGGTCAAAATGCAAAATTAAATGTGCATCATAAAAGTTATTATAAAAATTTGTTTCCCCACCTAGACCCAAGATAGCCTTTAGGGGAGATATTTCCCTGATATACTTTAATATATCTGATTGGGAACTTGGGTCTATTGGGGATACATATCTTATAACAATTTTATTAAACGCATCCGATTTTGCATTTTAACCAGAAAGGGGAAAGAGAATTCAAGTCCGATATACCAGACACATGCACACCATAAATTCCAATCAGTGTTGTTTTCTCATCATTCTGATGCAAGAAATATTTCCCAAAGAGAAATGTAAATGTAACTAAATGTAATTCCCATCATTTTGAACATGGTATTAATTTAGGAGTTTTTGGGGTAGAGTAAACAGGACTGAATTATCTCCCAGTAATAATAAGCCAGAAGCATAATTTTTTTCTATCTTCTATGATTCAGACATTGAGCTACCAGAACATGTAATAAAATTTTGAATATTGTAATTTCTGAAATCTGGACTTCAACACCTGAGCCAATTAGGGTAAATCCTCGCCTTACTGCATTATCTCCTTTAGACACCCTTATAAAATATTGATTATAATAATAAACTTGGTACGATTCTTAACTCTATTTACCAAATGTTTAGAAGGAATTCCCTCTTTCTTAGGGTAAATGGAAAAATATTTGATACAGTTTATATGACGAACGACTTGTTGTTCATCATATAAAATATGTAATAGAAATATTTTTTATTTCATTTACCCTGAGGAAAGAGAGAATTTTCTCCAGAAATTTGGTAAAGAGACTTAAGAAATGTGTACCAAGTTATATACATGTATCATGTTATCCCTTTGGATAACAACCACAAGAATAATAAAAAAAAAAAATTAAATGTGAAATGCCAATGTGAATTGACAACTTAGAATATTGCAAACCTGAATCTCAAACCTGAATTGCAAACCTGAATCGCAAACCTGAATCACAAATTGAATCGCAAGCATGAAGAATCGCAAACGTGAATTGCAAACGTGAATCGCAAACGTGACGTGAATCGCAAACGTGAATCGCAAACGTGAATCGTAAACATGTAGAAAGTGTCGCCAACACACTCGCTTAATGGAGTTAAAGGAAACCCCAAACGGAAAGCGGGCAAGAACACACATCCTCATATACAGTCACTTTCCAATCAATCAACCAGCAAACTTTCAATGAATTATCACAATCATACATGCTGCACTGAGCCATGCTCAGTGAAACTGTGCCTTAAGGGCTTGTGCAGACAGTAAAGCCCAGATCAGACTGCCAGTCTGATCAGAGCCTTCACTGACTGCAGCTAGAATCATTGAATACTATAGAATGTATCCAAGAACAGCAAAGGCCAAAATAAAACCTTGTGCATGCCTGGAATGAATCTGAATCTGTGCATTTTGCGCATGCTTAAAGACACATTTTCTTTTGATGCAGACCAATTCTTATACATGTATTTTGATCTACTACCAATAGTTTTTTCTGTCTAATCTAACACAGTATCAATATAATATTATCTGATCTATCTAACCTGATACCTAATCCAGTCCACAGTATTTCAGTCATGTCGTCATGTCATTGCCTCTGAATCTGCGGGACTTTTACCCGACCTGGTTAAATGACCCAAGTCCTGCATTAAGTTACTAGCAGCTCTGCCTCAGAGGCTAAAGGCAGTCCATCTACTTCATGGGCCCCCATGGATGGGGGCATGATACTTAGTCAAGTTCTAACATCACAGTCAACAGTATTTCAGTTACGTCATCATGTCAAGATATTGCCTCTAAATCTGTGGGACTTTTACCCGACCTGAGCCAATGATGAACTCAAATCCTGCATTAAGTTACTAGCAGCTCTGCCAAAGAGGCAAAAGGCAGCCCATCTACTTCGCTGGCCCCAATGGGCGGGGGCATAATACCTAGTCTAACAACTCCAAACAGAAAACAACTTCATGACTTCTGTATGGCCATAGTTTGGTGTACACTGCTGGTAAGTATTTTTTCTTATTTCTGAAGATTTTAATTTGATTTGATTTAATATATGCCTACCCAATATATGCCCAGTTGTGGGCCCAGACACATACATGGACGTCCAGTGTGAAACCATAATACCCAGTCACTATCATGTGGCAGGGTATAAAAATGATGAGCTGGAGTGGTAGAAGGTGCTCAGACTTCACTGGACATTGATCTCAGACCATTCCCTTCCAACCTCTACTTTAAGAGATACTGTGAAATCAAATGCGTATCAACTTTCCGTTCTGTCAGAAGTTATCATTTATGACAAAATAATAAATAATTTTCTTGACTGCTTGAGTTAATAATTTTGCATGTTCTTAACCCTTGTCCTGCTGAATAAATTAAGTTGTCACTCCCATTTCTAATTTTCAGCCAATCAGATTACTTGATCCAGATTGTTGATATAAATTCACATACTTAATGGCAAACAGTGCAGATCCAGATCAGTTGGCTTCTTCAGAAGCCAACTGATCTGGATCTACACTGTTTGCAAAGGCAGGATATATCAGGGTTCAGCAGGACAAGGGTTAAAATTAGATTATCCGCACATATACCTTTGCTTTCCTATTTAATTTTTACTTTATAAGCTAAATCAGACAACAAGTTACTGATACTTTTCTTACTTTTCACAGACTGGAGACTTCTGAATGAAATGTGAAGCCTTATTTTCCTTTAGAAATGATTTAAATGAATTGCCAGGTCATATTTTCTGTGAAAAAATCAGGAAAAAAATCAATAATTTGTTGTCCGCTGTGGTTAAAGAAAGTAGTCTTTGTTTCCATCTGCTGCAAACCTGGGAAATATTGAACTGCATATTCAGAGAGCACAGACTTGTTAAGGATCAGATGATAATCCTGAAAGGATTTTTCTTATTTCTTCATAAAACATATGTTGTGGGTACTCATTAGAAGTGCCTCAATAAGGTGGAGAAAAAAATGTTGTGGAAGAAAACATTTTGTGGATACTTATTAGAGGCACTTCTACTGAGTACCACAATATGTATTTATCGAGAAATGATGAAAAATATCGAAGAATTATCATCATATACTCTTCTTTAACATGTCTGCTGCAGAGAGGTAACAAAACACTGTTCAGCTAATGCAACTCCCAAGTTTAGGTCTAAGGTCAGGACATTTTTAGGTGAAGACAAGAAGAATTTAACAATTTTATCTACTTTAATGCTTAGCCTGCTGGGTGAAAAATTCAGCAGATGACATTTTGAATTTTTTTTTTTTTTATATATATATATATATATTTTTCCCAGAAGCAGACTTCAACATTTCATGCAAATTGTTTCCTACGATTTGCATGAAATGTCAAAGTCTATTTTCTTGGAAAAAATATCTATTGCCATCTGCTGAACCTGCCCAGAGAGTGGTAAAGGTTAAAATTAAATGCTCTGACCTCAATGAGTTATAGGGAAATGTTACAATCTATACAGAGAATATCCCTTAAATCACTAGAGGTAAGTGCAGCAGACAAGGGTCTGAAGTATTTATATTTTTATTGTTCAAAGAAAATAAGATTTGATATTTCAAATCAAATAGGAACTTATTTTTCTGAAGCAGCAAAAACAATTAAATTTGAATGGTTTTCTTCAATCAAAGCTGTAGCAGATGCCTTTTGAAATAGTTAAAGAAAATGTCTTGATATTTCCTGTGAATCTTCAGCTTAGCAGGCAATTAGTAGGAAATATGAAGACTTATTTTCCCTGAAAAATTAAAAAAAATATGTTATCTGCTTCAAATTTCGATTGGTACTTTATAGGTTAAACCAAATTATGGTTATCAGGAAGCTGATGATTAATGAAAATATCATTTTAGGGAAAACTAATACAGCAATAGATTGAATTATATTTTTTTTAAAGAATATCATGTATGAAAATAACAATTTCTTCCAAACAAAAGAAAACCAAATTGTGCATATATACAATAGTTAAATCAAAAATACAAAAACAAGTCTATGCCTTACTACTGTACTTGTTTTGAATGGGATTCTGAAGTTAAGACTGTCTGAAATGGCACTATCAGGACTTTTTGAAAGCAAAATTTGGTTTGACATTGACTTTTTTTTTTCAGCAACTCATAACTCATATTTAGAGGTGATGAAAGCAACTGGCATCCACATTTCTGTTTGGAATCAAATTCTTTGAAAATTGCAGCTGCCTTTTATTGCAGCAATTAATCACTGCTGGTGGTGGATACACCTGGATTATATATTTTTGTTTGGTGGAAGCAAAATAACTACAAACCTTTTGGTTGGTGGAAGCAGAATAATTTCATTTTTGTGTTTGGTGGAAGTAGTTATTTTGTTTGATGGAAGTAATATAATTTCATATTTTTATTTAGTGGAAGTAGAATACTTTCATTTTTTATTCTCTTTGTCAGAAGCAGAATAATGTCATAATTTTGTTAGGTGGAAGCAGAATAATTTCATATTTTTGTTTGGAATTTAATTGTTAGAGGTACACTCTAGTGAAATCAAGTGATTTCAGCTTGAAGTATCATATTTACACTAAATAATAGGGCACCCTAACTCCTCATGTTACTGTCTTGATATTTAACCCACTGAAGACTGAATAAACTCTCCCACACTTTATACTGGAAGAGTCCAATTTTGATATAGGTATGTCAGGTTATATGATAAGAGATATTCCTAAAGAAAAGTGACTGATTATTTGCAAACAGTGGAGACCTGAGCAGACACTGCATTCTGCAGCATCTGATCTGGGTCTGCACTGTTTGCCAGTTACCCATTTAGGGGTCTCCAGTCTTCAATGGGTTAAACAAATCCATTTTTTGTCTAAAGATCTACTGGATAAGTGGCATTAAGAAGCCTCTGATCAGGGTCTACACTGATTACTCCTTATCCAGCAATATTATAAACACATCAGTAGGAAGTGGAAAGACTTTTACAAAGGAGTTAAGGTGTCCCAATACTTAGGAAAAATATGATATTGGCGTTTAGAGCTGCGCTTCAGAAATATATCGTCAAAAGTCAAGAAACATCAACTTCCTGGATATCATAATTCACTATGACGGGAAAGGGTTACTCTTTCAGGGGAGACAACTCTGTCAAAATCATTTTGCCTCTCTTTTGAAAAGGAGGTCTGCTCTAAAAGGAAAGAATCTGCTCCCACTTGGAAGTAAAATCTTTCGTTTTGAATAGATCCTGTTTCAGGATGGAGCTTGGTTTGCAGATAACCAAATAGCGAGTCACAAAGGTATGTCCATGCCCAGAAAATAAGATCTGATATTTCATGCAAACTGTCTCCAGAGATAGTTTGCATGGAGTGCCAAACCTTATTTTCTGGAAGAAATAAAAGAAAGTATTACCAATTTGTCATCAGCTGAATTTGCCAAGAGTGGTAAAGGTTGCACCATAAAATAGTGAAGCTGAAAATGCCTAAATTATTCATGATTTCACAGTAAACTGTCTATTAATGTGCTCAGACATCAACAAGTATACGGCCGTTGATCACTGTCCCTCCTCACCAATAATAATAATAATTATGATATTAATAATAATTCATATCACATCAATAATAATAGTAATAATAATATAATGTTATTCAATGGATGTTTTCATATTGGCCGTTACAGGCCCGAGGTCAGTCCTATTAGCTGAGGATGGCTAAATTGGCCCAAAGCAAAACTGCTGGCCAATACAGCCATCCAAAGGCCAATACAACTGGCTGAGGACCTGTAACAAGGCCAATATAAAATGTCTATTTCTTGAGATCTTTATTAATCAACTTTTTGTTTAGACAGGATTAATGCCATAAAATATTGGCCCTCCTGAATACCTCAGATTTTATTTCGTATATCCTTTTAACTTTCAGTATAGACCCTCATATAAAGCCCAGATCAAAAACATATAGAAATCATACCTAACATTGCTGTTGTATGATGCAGGCTGTTTAGCACATATTAGAACAATAATTACTTATTTAATTAATAGTCATTCATAAAACCTAACTTAATACTTCCAAAATTTCAGCCACTAGGCCTTTTCAAGGAACTGCAACAGTGAAAAAGGACTAACGGCCAAAATGTTAGAAGCAATAAGTTGTGTTACGTCAAATAAATTTGTAAACTAAATATTGTGTAATAATAGTAATAATGATATTGATAATAACTATAATAGTAAGAGCTGTGGCAGGACAGCTTAGCTTGCCTGAATTTCACTTTGCCTCTAAAATATTGCTTTTTTTTTTTAACTTTAATCAAAACTTCTGATGTAGAATTTTGAAGTCTTTCACCTTGACCTCAAGGTTAGTGAGAGGGTAGGGTATGGTGCAGCATAAAATTTTAGAGTAGTATCTAATATCAGGCAAAACACCAATAAGATCAGGCTCAAACTAAAAGATAAAACCTTGTAAAAACCAAAAACATTTAACCATGACCTTGACCTCAAGGTCACTCATGTAGGTCTGGTTGGTACAGTATAAAACTTCAGACCAGTATCTAACATCAAGGCATATATAAACTATTTCCATCCAGAGGTTCAGGAGATATAGCCTTTTAAATTTTTGATAGATTGTGTAGGGGTCGTGGGTCATTTTGTGCCATCTCCCAGAGAAAGGGAGAAAAGAGACAGAAGTAGTTGCGTTCATGGTACCAAAGCCGTAATCCAAACTCATAAATCCATAAATGAATGATGAATCAGAATGTTCAGACCAACAGACATAAACCCCAGAACAAAGGGTGTAATCAGGCATCCGCGGATAGTAAGCATTACTTGGTAAGCAAGCTTTGCCCACCATGCCCATAGGCCTGAACGAAGGAAATATCAGTAGAATGTCCGGGATTTGGGAAGTCTACTTATGGTGCGTCACTGGCAAAAACATCAGAAACAATTCTGGAAACTGCCACATTGTAGGGATTGACTAGATCATGATGTCTCCCATAGAACTTCTTAAGTGTTGCTACCAGTTTGGTTTTTTGATACCCCTGGCTCAACAGCTTTGTAGTGAGCACTTTCCCACGCTCCATGAAGTCCTGATAATTTGAACAGGTCCTGGCATAACGGATTAACTGTGAAACGTAAACGCCGTACGCTGGTGCAGAAGGGATATTACTGCTCGGGAATGGAAAGTTAACAATGGAAAAATTGAAGTCATCCCTTTTGTCGTAAAGCCTAGTAGTAAGCTTTCCATTGTCAATGTAGAGATAACAATGCAAGTATGAGGAGGAGGCTGCAGTCTCCATTGTTTCCTTTATTTCAAGTTCACGTGGATAGATGAATTCTAAATACTCTGCAAATTTTTTGTTTTTCAGAGACAATACATCATCTATATATCTGTAGGTGAAATTGCATTGTTGTGCCAGGTGTTTCTTGCCTGCTTGGAGGAGACTTTGTACAAACTCCGCCTCATACCAGTATAAAACAAGTCGGCAGAAGAGATAGTAGACAGGAAGTCACAAAAGCTGTCTCCCTTATAAAAATAGCAGAAAATTTACTGAGCATATCCAGTCCACTTAAGTGCGTGTGTGTTTTTTTTTTCTTCTTTCTGAGCTGAGGTTTTATGACCCTGTCAACCCATTAGGGTCTTTTGTTTGTTTGTGTTGAGGTTTTACGGCCCAGTCAACCCAATATGGTCATGTCAAGCACGGTCAGTTTACCTAACCACATGTTTACTGGGCAGGCTTAGTCCTCTAAGCGGTTAACCAGTATTGTGCACATTCTTTCGCCAGAAACGGACAACTGCCCTTCTTGACTCAGCGGAAGGGAGAGAATGACCGTAGAAAATATTTCATGATCAATCTCTACAAAAGAATGTTGCCGACCTCGGCGGGGGTTGAACCCGCGACCTCCTGGTCTTCAGTCAGACGGCGTATCCAACTGAGCCACCGAGGCCATTAGGGTCATATCTACTGGGGTCAGTTAACCTAACATAATCAACCTAATTACTGCACAGAGGGCTTAGTTTTCAAAATTACTGGGAAAACTTGTGGTAAAATATGTACCACTATAAGTGTACCACTTTTAAAGAAAAGGTCAACAAAGGACTTATTTGATATGTTTAAGCGTTTTTTGTTTTCTAATTTTCTTTATGATATAAAGCATATGTTGTAGGTACTCTTTTGAGCTACATTGACAAGTCGATTGCATAGCCAAGTTGATGCAATTCAAATGGGTACCCACAGCATACGCATTTATAAAGTAGACAAAAAGTACACTGGCTGTAAGCTGAAGACTATGGAATTGCTTGACTGTGCACTTAGAGGGGTATCTGTAGTAATTAGATTGAGTGAGTGAGTGAGTGAGTGATTTTGTTTAAAGACACCCCAACCATTTGGTCATATGATGTCTGTAAATGTTAAAAAGTGGTTAATATAATTTAACAAACTTGTTAAATACATTTTAAAAGTGAGATAAATAATTTTATACAATTTGGATTTATTTACAATTCATTAAAAATATTTATTTCTTTTAAAAAAGTTAAAATCTGTTCTGATGATACTTGATTAAAAAGATCTTTCAAAGTTTTTACATCATAAAATTGAGTTCTAATATGTTGGAAGTCTATATATTCCAATAAAATATGTTTTATTGTAAAATTTTGTTGGCAGGGTACACATATTGGTACCTCTTCATTTTTTAAGATGAAAGAATGAGTAAATATGAATGTCCAATAAGATAACGGGTCAAAATCACTTGTTCCTTTCTGTTTGATGGAAATTTAAAAGTTTGAAAACAACTGGGTTTAATTTCATGTAATTTATTATATTGAGTGTTATCCTATATTGTTTGGCATTGAATTTTGTACATATTTTTATATTATGTTTGTAATTGGTACAGGGAATTTTAATATTTGTAACTGGTTGGTTTAGTGCACTTTTTGTTTCTTGGGCAGGCTTAGTCCTTTAAGCAGTTAACCAGAACTTGTGCACACACTTTCACCAGTAACTGACAACTACCCTTCTCGATTTCTGTGGAAAGGGGAAAATGACCATAGAAATAATGTGATGATCATTCTCCATGGAATCTGGGAGCCTGGGTTTGAACTCGCAACCCCTGAATCTCCTGTCAGATATGCTATAAGCTGTGCTATGGAGTTGCTCCCCTTTAATTCTTTGCATGCTGGGTAATTTGAATGCTTTTTTGTTGCCTGTGGATTTTTTCTAAATTAACTTTTTAAAAATATCTTTCAGGAATACCATCAGAGTGGCGAACAGTTTGGATCCAGATCAGGCCTGACATTTTGTCCTGATCTGGGTCCAAACTATTTGCAAAGATTATCAGCAGGTAACAAAAGTTGCCACTAGTGGGGAAAGAGTTAATATGTTTAATCATTTCATTTGAAATTTCATGCAAATCATCTCATCATAAGAGGACCACTTGCATGAAAAACCAAAGTCTGTTTTCTGGAAAAATAAGAAAAATATTTCAGAATCAGCAGACAACATTTTGAAATATTTTTTCTTATTTTCTTTTTCAGACAAGAAAAACGCTTAACGGTATTATGGACGGGTTATTTTAAATAATGAAGAAAGTGAGAGTTGGGAAACACCTACTGGTCCTCCTCTTCATCCCTACCAAATATGGAAGCAATCCAGTGAAGGATACAGGTAACATACAACTTTGAAAAAAGATTAACCAAGAGGTTAACCTGGGATGATGCCCGCCCACCTGTCCAGACATGGCTATGTTAAAGGATGGATTTTTTGAAAAACCAGTCTAAAACTAGACTTTGACATGCCAGTCCATTTTTTTTTCTGAGAAAATAATAAAAATATCATCAATTTGTTGTCTGCTGTATCAGCTCAGAGAATCTGTTAATGTTTTAACTGCTGGCTAAGGATTTCTGCAGACAATTTTAGAAATACTTTTCTTATTTTCAAGAAAAACAGACTTTGATATTTGATGTAAATTGTCTCCTTGTAGTGAGACAATTTATATCAAATATCAAAGTCTGTTTTTCTTGAAAATAAGAAAAAAGAGTATTTCTAAAAGTTTCCTTATAGTGAGACAATTTGCATGAAACATTATAAACCCTCTTTTCTGAAAAACTAGAAATGTGGCTAAAGGACATGGATGCCCCCGCCTGAAAAACTTAAACACAAATTGCTAATGCTGGACATGGACAAACACAGATGAACAGAGGTGACACTATATGCCCTTTTCACCATTCTTTGAATGGTGGGGGCATAGAAATATCATCAATTTGTTGTCTGTTGAATCTGGCCAGAGTGTGGTAAAAGTTACTGGTGAGATAAGAATAAAATATTTCTCTTCATATTCCTCCTACCTTGTGTTATGGATCCTACCTCTGTTTTCATGAATTACATCTGTAACAGGGTTGTGGAATTACCAAATTTCATTTCTTGTCCATGGACAAGTAAATGGTCAAAATTCACTTTTCCAACCAAGATTTACTTGCCCAAAGACTGACATTTTTCTTATTTCTCAAAGAAAAAGTATTGTGGTTACTCATTAGAAGTGCCTTGAGGCGCTTCTACTGAGTACCCACAACATGTTTCCTTTGAGAAATAGGAAAAAAATATATATCTCATAATCTGGATACTCTTCTTAGCTAGAGCTATGAAGTCCTTGTCCTAGGACAACTGAACTGAAATGTCTTTCCTGTCCTCAGGGAAATAGGAAAAATTAGACAAGTTGGGCATGGTATTTCCACAGGCCTGATCTGTAATGTTCAAAACCTGCAAATATAAAGAAAAAGAGGTAACTGCAATAACCCTAAGTATTGGACTTTGACTGTATTGGGGTTTAACGACACATCAACCCTTGTGGGTCATTTTGTGTCATCTCCCAGAGAAAGGGAGAAAAGAGATAGATGAGATAGTAGAGGAGATGAATGAGAGGGAAAGGGAAGAAAGAAGAACAGGAATGAAAGAGAAGAAACAGAAGAAATAAAAACATTCCACCCCGTACCCTTACCTGCTACAAGGATAGCAGGCCTTGCCCAACTGTAAGCCAATATCAGTTGGACACCCAGGTGACATACTATACATGACACCTTCGCCACACCCGACCACCCCCAAACGTAAGTATTGGAACAATTTGGCCTGAGCAAACAGTGAAGATCCAGATGATATGCTGCAGAACATGGCTTCTGATCAGGGTCTACCCGTTTCCTACTCCACCATAAATTTTTAGACACCTCAAAAGGGAGTAAAATAGACTTGTTCAAAGTTAAAGATAAGTATGGTAATGAGTTGAGGTATTATAATATTTAAGGAAAATATATGGTAATGCCCTTCTGTTGTGAAAAAATCAGAAGTATTCCCTCTGCCAGAAAATATCACCATTTCAAAACTGTCTGAATCTGATAGACAAAATTAATGAACCAAAGTTCTGGCACCATTTTTTTCTACTGTATTCATATAAACGAAAAAAAAAAAAAACAACACAAAACACACACAAAAAAACAAAAAAAAAAAGAAAAGAGAAACAACAAGAGGTTGGCCATAAAAACTATTTATAAAGCAGTAGGAGAGATTTGATTTAGTAATTTAATCTTTACCACTTTCTGGACTAACTTAGTAGACAGCAGTGATGATATTTTTCTTCTTTTTTTTCCCCAGAAATAGGCTTTGACATTTTGTGCAAATTGCATCTGTAGGAAAAAATTAGAAAAAATATTTCAAAATGTCCGCTGAATTTTTTACCCAAAATGCAAAAGTACTATGCATTTGTGAACCAACTAAATTCCTAATTTTGTAGCTTGGATGCAACATTACACATCATGAAAATATGAATTCAGATAAGAAAACATCTTTTTAGCAGCCTTAACTATTAGTTATAAAGCTGCAATGATACTAAACTCTAATTTTCTGAATTTTGTCATGTTAGTCAGTTGGCAGAAAAAAAACCTAATATTTCTGGAGGAAAATTGTGTCATTTACATGAACGATTGGGCACTGTTTGGACCCTGCATCACCACACAAATATCAAAAACATTTGGCCATTGTTCTGACCCTGCATCACCAAGACCCTTTAAGGCAGTTTCAGTATATGCAGTAACATTCTCGGCTTTGTAACAAGTATTATGAGCCTTCACTACTTTATTACTTTAGAAAACAAATTCATATTTGTCTTACTTAACCCAGAATATTATAGGCTTTGACATCTAAAGAGACAATTAGCATGATACTCCATATTCTATTTTCTTGGAAACAGTTTATCCTATTTTTCCCAGAAAATAAGACTTGCCATTTCATGCCAATAGTCTCAAAAGGAAAATATATGTTTTATTCCAAAGGCGTTGGTAGTTTGAATGCCATACAGCAAAGTATATTTTCTTGTCTACTCTATAGGCAAATTCAGCAGACAATGAATTGACTGTATTTTTCATTTCATTCAAGCAAATTAAGGAGACAATAAGCATAAAGTAAAAAAAACACTATTTCATGAAAAAAAACAAAAAAAAAGTATTTCAAAATGTCATCTGAAATTTTTACTCAGCAAGATAAGCCTACATGAAGTAATGCCAGATGGATGCAACAGACTTGTAGTTTTACTGATGGTAAGGACTTAGATGAAGCTTTGCAAAAAGTGATTCAATAGACTTCAGAATGGTCAACAAAAAAGGATGCAGTGGACTCCCTAACCTCTACTGTTCATAACTGCACATATTTCTCATCTACATTCATGTTGTCCATCGAAAATTAACAAGTCATCCAGCAATTTTAACATCAAACATGCAGCTGATCTCTAAATATATATAGTGGGAATTAACCTTAGCATTTATTTAGAATCCCAGGTTCTGGGAACAAATAAAGATGAATTTTATTACCATGTTTGACCCTGCTAGGTAGGATGAAAAGCGGGGTTCACTGTAGAAAAAGTCATTGTCCCAGCCTTTCTTTTATAATAGTGATGTGTGTGTGTGTGTGTGTGTGTGTGTGTGTGTGTGTGTGTGTGTGTGTGTGTGTGTGTGTGTGTTGCATGGTAGTCCCAACTACATTCTATTTGGTGGTTGGAAGAAAGAGGCATTGACATGATTAAAATGAAAGGTATATTGCATAGACATAATTAATCTGAAATCATGAGTCATTGTGTTTTATGCAAATAGCAAAAGTCCTGCACATTCTGTGATATCTAAGCAGTGCATCTCCTGTTCATTACCACATTTTATCATTTTCATCTAACACACCATTCAATTTCTAGGGTCCCATAAAAGGGACAATGGCAAACAGTACAGACCCTGATCAGACACTGCAGAATGTGGCATCTATCAGGTCTACACTGTTTACATTAAATTTAGGAATTTTCTGAAAACATGCCGATAATAACAGCTAATCAGACACCCTGAGATTATTTCCTGGAAATAGACTGGTCCAAAATGGTAGAAGTGTCCACTGGACATAAATGGATTAACCAGGCAAACTCTTGCACCCACTCACCAATACAATAAAAAATAGCAAGGACTATCCTAACCCCGCCACCCTCCTCCCGCCCGCTTAAAATTCTTTCAACTTAAGTAGCCTACAAAATGGTCCACAGCTTCAGATAGGGTGCTTTTTGCAACAAAATCAGTACTTGTAGACATTACGAAAACACGCCTATTCAAATATATTGAAAATTTTACCACAAAAAATGAAAATTTTCAGATAAAAAACATCTGATATTATTCATATTTCTGCTCAAAACATAGATTGTGGGTACTCATTAGAACCGCCTCAACGAGGCGGTTCTAACAAGTACCCACAATCTATGTTTTGAGCAGAAATAAGAAAAATAATGTATACCCCTGTAAACCCCAGTTTTACTATGTAAAAGTGGGGTTTAAGGGGGTCAAAATTATATAGGCATGTTTTCTTGATGATATTTTTTTTTATTTTTCAACAAAAACATATGTTATGGGAGGTGCTTCTAATGAATACACTACGACAACATGTTTTTGTGCAGAATGATGAATTTGATGATGAGTTCAGGTTGAACCGTGCATCAACCCATGAGGGTCTTTTGAGTCAAAATGGCATATTAGAATAATTTGGTGTTTTACAGTCCTTTCAACATTATTTGAGCCATATGGAGACAATGGAAGGATGATAAACGGCTCTGTGCAATGAAGCACCAGGCAGACATGAGCTGAATACCACCTACAATGAGGTTCAATCTGGGGCCTTGCAATCCAGTCAGGAGCACTAACCACTTGACCATCCAGATGCTTCGTCTGATCAGTCTTTGCTGTCCGCATGAAGAAAGCTTGGGTCCTTAGCTACTTACTGAGTGAACAGCAAAGACTCTGATCAGACTTGGTGGATGCCCAGGCTGATCTATGTCTTTGCTGTGCGCACATGCTATTTTGTTGGTTTTGTCATGCACTTCTTCATATTTATTTGATTAAAATGGTTTGGATTAAAATGGTGAAGAAGTAGAAAAGTATTTACTTGATACTTCCTTCCTCTTGTCTAGAGCTATGAAAATGGTCAAAATACAAGCAATGTTTCCATAGTCATACCATCCTTGGTCAGTTTCTGTTTTCATCTGTACATGATCAGGACCCACAGACCAAAACCTGAAATACAGAAAATAAACCAGTGATTATAAAGGAGCATGATAATTCAGTAAAAATAACTTCTGAAAGACAGAATTACTGAAGTATGACAGATTTGTTACATCAAATAATCCATTGAATCTTTAAAAGTGCCTCACCAAGGCACTTATAATGAGTGCCCATAACATAGTTTTTATGGAAAATTGGAGAAAATTATTCCAGAATTAAAATTAAAAAAATATGCCTTGTTCATAATGTTTCTGCTCACATTATCTAACTGAGTAAAAAGTGTAGATGTAGATCAGAATGTGGCTTCACTGCCTTGCCACTCTTCTGGCAATGTTTAGACACAGGAAACAGGAAATAAAACAAACCTATGCAACTTTTAGGTAAAGTATGGTAATGATATCCCAAGTCTGGAGCGGTAACCACTCATCCAACCGGACACTTCTGATC
Organism: Anodontia alba; assembly: GCA_964016985.1. Classification (NCBI taxonomy): domain Eukaryota; kingdom Metazoa; phylum Mollusca; class Bivalvia; order Lucinida; family Lucinidae; genus Anodontia; species Anodontia alba. The sequence goes on along the minus strand of OZ024832.1, from coordinate 43,105,463 downwards.
TGCAGTCAGACCCTCAACAGTCTGTGCTATGAAGATATCCACAATAAAATTCTTTGACAAAAAGAATTTTGGGGAAAGAAGATACTTGCTATAATATTAACCCTTGTCCTGCTGAATAAATTAAGATGCCACGCCCACTTCTCATTTTCAGCCAATCAGATTACTTGATCCAGATTATTGATATAAATTCACACAGTTAATGGCAAACAGTGTAGATCCAGATCAGTTGGCTTCTTCAGAAGCCAACTGATCTGGATCTACACTGTTTTCAAAGGCAAGACATATCCGGGTTCAGCATGACTAGGGTTAAGTTTCTAATGTACATGTACTACCTACATTTTACTGTATTTACTCTAAGTATTGGGACACCTTACCATACTTATCCTAAATTTTAAAAAAAAATATTTTACTGCCTGTTAATGTGTCTAAAATAGTGCTGGATGAGTGGCAAACAGTGCAGACCCTGATCAGATGCCATGTTCTGTGGTGTCTGATGTGGGTCTACACTGTTTTCTCAGGCCTTTCAGTCCCAAAAGTAAGGGTCATAATAGTAATCTTTATCCCTCTCTGGGCACATTCAGCAGACAATACTTTGAAATATTTTTTCTCTTTTTTCCCCAGAAAATAAGCTTTAAAATTTCATGCAAACTGATTCCTTACAGGGGACAATTTGCATGAAATGTTAAAGTCTGCTGTCTAAGAAATAAAACAAGAAAAAGATTGCAGTGTGACCTGCTGCATGCTTTGCAGAAAAGTAAACAAGAGCAACAGTAGACTGACAAACAACTGTCACATATTATTCCCCAAGTATACTACCACATGAAAAAAACTACTGACAATTTTGACAGAATTATGTAAAGTGAGAAGATCGATGCAAATGTAATAAACTATACCAGATCTTCATATATGCCACTGATATGTCATATGATCTGATATTTTTTGTCAGCGACAATGACATTGATACAAGTTATGAAGATGCAACCATATTTAGATATTATTTAATAGCTCAACTGTACAAAAGTATAGAAAGAGCGATTGCATTCCCCTGTGGCCTTGATGTTGGCACTTACAAATTTTAAGATTTTAACACTTAGTATGCTAGGCGTAAATAGGGAATCATGGGGGTGATAATGAAAGTTTATGCATTTTGTAATCTCCACTGTAAAAAATTATAACTTTTGGACAAACAAATCAAACTATAGTTCAATATTTGATTTGTTTGTCCAAAAGTTATAATTTTTTACAGTGGAGATGACAAAATGTGTAAACTTTCATTATCACCCCCATGCTTCTGTACTTGATATGATAAACATCATGAAGAGCTGTAAGTTTCATTGCAAGTTTTGGACTAATGACATATTGTTTACCTGAGGAAACCATTTGCTATTCAACAGATAACAAACTGATAGTATTTTCCAAATCTTCCCAGAAAACAGAACTTGATATTTCATGCAAAGTGTCTCCTAAAGCAACAATTTACATAAAATGTCAAATCCCATTTTCATAGAAAAATAAGAAAAACAAGCAAATTCCATGGGGAATTTATGACCCCCGCCTTATTTTTATTTGAGGTGTTAAAAATGGTAAAGTTAACCAGAGGACCACTGGTCCTGTATCAAATACCCAAGTATTGAAGCAGGAAACCAGTGATAAAAAATAATTTCAAGATTCTGAAAAAAACCACATGCATATCTTCAGACCATCCTTAAAGCACCTGTAAAGTTTCAAAGGATTGGCTTAAAACTGTGGTAGGAGTTACGTGGTCAAGGTACCTACTCCCTATACGCTTCTGTAGTATTAGAACTCAAAAAATGTCTAAGTTAAAAATGCGGAAAAAGTAATAAAAAATTATTTCAGGATTCTGAAAAAAACCACATGCATATCTTCAGGCCATCCTAAAAGCCCACGTAAAGTTTCAAAAGGATCGGACAAAAACTGTGGGAGGAGTTAAGGGGACAAGGTGCCTGCACCCTATACACTTCTGCAATATTAGAACTCAAAAAATGTCTAAGATAAAAATGCGGAAAAAGTAATAAAAAATAATTTCAGGATTCTGAAAAATCCACCTGCATATTTTCAGGCCATCCTAAAAGCCCACGTAAAGTTTCAAAAAGATCGGCCAAAAACTGTGGGAGGAGTTAAGGGGACAAGGTACCTACTCCCTATAGACTTCTGTAATATTAGAACTCAAAAAATGTCTAAGTTCAAAACGTGTAAAATGTGATAAAAAATAATTTCAGGATTCTGAATAAACCACATGCATATCTTCAGACCATCCTTAAAGCACCTGTACAGTTTCAAAAGGATCGGCCAAAAACTGTGGGAGGAGTTAAGGGGACAAGGTACCTGCTCCCTATATACTCCTGTAGTATTAGAACTCAAAAAATGTCTAAGTTAAAAATGCGGAAAAAGTAATAAAAAAATTATTTCAGGATTCTGAAAAAACCACATGCATATCTTCAGGCTATCCTGAAAGCCCATGTAAAGTTTCAAAAGGATCGGCCAAAAACTGTGGGAGGAGTAAAGGAGGCAAGGTACCTACTCCCTATACACTTCTGTAGTATTAGAACTCGAAAAATGACTAAGTTAAAAATGCGGAAAAAGTGATAAAAAATTATTTCAGGATTCTGAAAAAAACACATGCATATCTTCAGGCCATCCTTAAAACACCTGTTAAGTTTCAAAAGAATCGGCCAAAAACTGTGGGAGGAGTTAAGGGGACAAGGTACCTGCTCCCTATACACTTCTGTAGTATTAGAACTCAAAAAAAGTCTAAGTTAAAAATGCGGAAAAAGTAATAAAAAATTATTTCAGGATTCTGAAAAAACCACATGCATATCTTCAGGCCATCCTAAAAGCCCATGTAAAGTTTCAAAAGGATCGGACAAAAACTGTGGGAGGAGTTAAGGGGACAAGGTACCTACTCCCTATACACTTCTGTAGTATTAGAACTCAAAAAATGTCTAAGTTAAAAATGCGGAAAAAGTAATAAAAAATTATTTCAGGATTCTGAAAAAACCACATGCATATCTTCAGGCCATCCTAAAAGCCCATGTAAAGTTTCAAAACGATCGGCCAAAAACTGTGGGAGGAGTTAAGGGGACAAGGTACCTACTCCCTATAGACTTCTGTAATATTAGAACTAAAAAAATGTCCAAGTTAAAAATGCGGAAAAAGTGATAAAAAATTATTTCAGGATTCTAAAAAAACCACATGCATATCTATAGACCATCCTTAAAACACCTGTAAAGTTTCAAAAGGATCGGACAGAAACTGTGGGAGGAGTTAAGGGGACAAAGTATCTACTAAAAACTCGGAACCACGCACCATGCGCCACGCGCCACGCGCCACGGAAAACCAAAAACAGTGTCCCTCCACTTTTCTTCGAAAAGGCGGGGGACAAAAAAATACGTACAGAGTTCCTAGGAAACAGTCACTCTAAAGTAATTTTTATTATTATTTAAAAGGTGAGGCAAGTGATCAGAAGAGGTTAGTTTGAAGCTGAATATAGCTATATTTTGAGGACACCCTTCCCTGAAGTCATTACGGAAACACGCCTATTCAAATATATTGAAAATTTTACTACCAAAAAAGGAAACTTTTTAGATAAAAAAAATTCAGATATACATTTGTATTTCATATTTCTGTTCAAAACATAGATTGTGGGTACTCGTTAGAACCGCCTCGCGCGAGGCGGTTCTAACGAGTACCCATAATTTATGTTTTTGAGTAGAAATAAGAAAAATAATGTATACCCCTGTAAACCCCAGTTTCACTATATAAAAGTGGGGTTTAAGGGGGTCAGAATTATATAGGTATGTTTTTGTGATGTGCTAGAAGGTTTGAGAAGGGTCAGAACAGGGATAGCAGTAGAAGTAGGGTAGGGTGTGGGTAGGCAAAAGGGACGGGGTAGGGAAAGGGAAGGGTAGGGCAGAGTAGGGTGTGATATTGAAAGTGTTACTAAAATGGAAATTGGATTTCTCAGATGGCAGTCAGGTGGCCATATTTGTTGTCAGACTGGAATTGTTTATTGTGAGATTCATCAAGGGGTTAAGAAAATTCATATGCAAAGTTTTGACACAATTCTTCCACTGGTTATGGAGGAAATGCAATAACAGGAAAATTCCAATGTATCCGACAGTGGCTAATACAACACGTTGACAGACCTAATTGAATTCAGGCAACACAACTACTGAAAAAATGTCACACTAAAAGCGTTACCCTCCTGGCATTTTTAGCTACATTTTCGAACATAAACTGTAACCATTTGACAGAATCAACTGAAATTTTGCAGGTAGCTTGAGGGCATTGTAATACATGGTTTATAGATAGAAATTCTTTACAGAACTGGCAAATGTCATTTCTGTAATAACTTAAACATTGGTGAAGGATTTTCACCATTTTTTTTTTTTTTTTTTTTTTTTTGAAAATGCCCCTATTTGGCTACCATGGTCTTCCCACCTTCACTTTATTATAATTCAAATTCTCTGATCTTTTGGAAATATATGAGAAAATGTGGATTTAATTTAAAATAATGATGATGATGGTTTCGTATTGTTTCAACATTAATATAGTCATAGTTATTGAGATGATGGAAGAGTGATTATGAAAGACTCTGTATAACTCATCGCTGTACAATCATTAGCAAAATTCCACCTCCAACGGGATTTCAGCTCAGAACCTCATGATCCAAAGTCAAGAGCAGTCACCCGGAGGCTTCTTAACCCTTGTCCTGCTGAATAAATTAAGAAACCACACCCATTTCTAATTTTCAGCCAATCAGATTACTTGATCTAGATTGTTGCTATAAATTCACATACTTAATGGCAAACAATGCAGATCCAGGTCAGTTGGCTTCTTCAGAAGCCAACTGATCTGGATCTACATTGTTTGCAAAGGCAGGGTATATCCGGGTTCAGCATGACAAGGGTTAATTTGAAACAGAATATCGCTCAACCACGGGCTAGGAGGCATCAATAGGGTATCAAAAATTATATAAATTAATTCATCGACATAGTTATGAAATGAAGATACTTACAACCAGTAATCGGTTTTGGTACTTCAGTGAGTTTTGGTCGACCATAGAACCACCTGTAAATATAAAATAACATAACATAACATAACATAACATAACATATCATACCATACCATATCATACCACACCACACCACTCCACATCATACCATATCATACAACACCATCTGCACTGCACTGTACAGCACCGCACATCAATGCATTGCATCACATCACATCGCACAGCACCACACCATACCACATCATACCATACCATACCATCACCAACCCATCATTATACCATCACCATACCATCATCATCACCATACTATACTATACCATAACATTCATAGGACACCATCCCGCACTGCACCACACAGCACTGCACATATTTTGAAAACTGGACAATGCTATTCCCAGCAACTTTCATGTCAATGTGGGAAAAGATAGGTATGGGTTTGGAAAAACAAGCGATTATTTTTTTATTTCAATTTTACCTGGAGATGGGTAGTTTGGTATTCCTGTTTTGAATTCTTTTCCAGAGCAAAATGAAGGTATTTTCAGCTATCTGGACTACGAAATACTTATTTAACATATCAAATAAGACACACTGCAATCTACGTCTACACTGAAATACATAAGATGTTAAATTTCCCAAGCATTTGTTCCGGGGACTGAAATATTTGTGCCGAATATGACTTACTGGGTCAACTACCCCTTACCTGGGCATTAACCCTTATGGGGACAAGAAAGCTAACTGCCAGTGTCTGATTACAAGGCCTGATTATCCCTTATGGGAACATTTGTCTTTATCAGAATGCCCCGCATTTAAAAACATGCAGATTTGAGACCAAACCAGTTTCAAAATGTTCCCTTCACATATAAACAATCTAACACCATGAAAGGTTTTGCAAATGAGACAGCACGTGTAAACATGTTTTGATATGCCACATTTGCATATATTTGAAGCTCTCAATTGAGCAAAATCATATAAAAGTTTTGCTGTGCCGTCATAAAAATCACTTTGTGATGTATAGGCGTTCTCGTCCCCGTAAGGGTAATGCCGCCATATGGGGTAGTCTGCCTGGTAAGTCATATTCATATAAAGATTTTGAGTGCATAACCAGCAGCAACCCCTTACAAGTTTAACAGGTGTGATTGATGCTGAGGATTGATGTGGCTCCAATTTATGTATGCAAAGCATTTCGGCAATACAGTATCAGGACACTTCAGAGATTAAATCATGGCATTGAAGCCCCGCTATGTCCCCATTATCCCAGGCCCCAAAGGGGGCTGAGTTTGAACTGACTGGTGCATAACAATCTGTATATCAAATCTGAATTTCATCTTCATCTTCCAGTTAAGTGCATAATCCCGAGGATATAGCCGCTCTGTGAATTTGTACTGAGTTTGATCCCTGGCAGAGTTTGATCCCTGGCAGCCACAATAAATTCAGTTTTCTGACATCAACAGTCAATTTTATGGTTATATAACCTTAACTATTACTAGATATGAATTTAATTAGTTATTAATTATCAAAATTGAATGATATTACTTGTTCCATTTCTTGATGTGTGAATTAGTGTGTAGTAGCGCGGCAAAGTGAAGTACAAATAATCAATATGTATGTAAATATATAGGGCGCATAAATGACCAGTCTAACTAGTCCGGACCTTTTAGCCTCGTGGTTATGACGCTCGATTACAGATCCAGGGGTACCTGGTTCGATCCCCGGTCGGGGCACTCGACGGGAATATTTTCTTTACAGGTCTATTTCTCCTCCTACTACATTTGGTGCCTGGTGCCAGGATGACTACCGTCGCAGCTCACGGGCGATGCAATGGCAACGGAGTCACAAAAGAGCCTGGGAATAGTAGAAAACATTTGATACAAATGTTTCATTGTAGGATGGAGGAGTGTAGTAGCGCAGCAAAGCGAAGTACAAATAATCAATATGTATGTAAATATATAGGGCGCATAAATGACCAGTCTAACTGGTCCAGACCTTTTAGCCTCGTGGTTATGACGCTCGATTACAGATCCAGGGGTACCTGGTTCGATCCCCGGTCGGGGCACTCGACGGGAATATTTTCTTTACAGGTCTATTTCTCCTCCTACTACAAGTGATAACACATAACAGTGACATCACAAAAATTGTTATATCACTAAATTTTTATTTTGTAATATCATAAAACAGGGGTATTTTAGCAAGAGGGCACCTCTTTGTAACTGTGTTCTTAATTGTCGGTCTTTTTTTTTTCTTCTTCTCCTTCTCCTTTTTCCGGTGCCTTGAGTGGGCTCACTTCGTGATCATGACCTTACGTATACTTTGGAATCAAATACAGCAACAAAGAAAAAAGCATTTTCCTGGAACCTGAAAATCATAATTATGTAAATTTTAATATATTTTTAAAGAAATAAGCTTACATGTGTCCAAACATCCAAAATGTCTTCGTTATTCTATCTGACGAAATGAACAATGGTTTTTAGTTTGTACAAAAAAGAACTCACGAAATGCACGCTTTGTCATACAGTTTTTTCAGGTAGCCACTGCGAGCATCGCTCCAGATAAGAGGCGTATACAGATATTAAAAATATTTACCTTTTTCTCCACAAAAACATACATTTTGATATTGTGTGTACTGAAAAGAAGCATCGAAGCGGGATGCATCTAAAGATTGCTCTTAACATGCGTTGTTTTTAAAATATTAAGAAAAGCATCAACGCTTTTTTGGTTAAAATTGTCTTATCTAGAGTAAAGAGCCAATTCAACAAGAGATTTATGGGCTGATCAAAATGTTCACTGAGTAAAAGGCTGCCCAAAGAGTACTGTGTTTTTTACCTGAGTATCTGTACAGACATCAGGGGCCTTCCCAGGGGTTTTGGGGAACAAGGCAAGGGAACATGCCCAATATATATATATATATATATATATATATATATATATATATATATATATATATATATATATATATATATATATATATATATATATATATATATTCAGGGATCAATGGCAAATATTTTATGGGAAAAAGGGAACACAAATAATTTTTGGGAACACAGAAAATTTGAAAATCACTATTAGGGAACGGATCAAGGGAACATGGTACCCGCCGGAGAGGACCTCAGACATGTCATCAAGAACCAGATTAACTGCTCCAAAAAGGAGCAGTTTACTCTGTCTGCATCTGCTGCTACCGGCATAGTGGCTCAGTGGTAGAGCGTCCGCTTTGTGACCGGGAGGTTGCGGGTTCGATCCCCGTGTCATACCCAAGACTTTAAAAATGGTACTAGCTGCTCTTTCGCTTGGCGCTCAGCATTAAGAAAGTAGAGGTAGGAATCCGAACTGGTCAGCTCAGTGTCAGTATAATGTGACTGGGTGGGATATCATGTCAAAGTGTCTTGGGCGTGATATTCAGTGCGGCAGCACTCTAAAAGTGAGCATTGAGCTCCCTGCCACATCCAGACACCGTCGCGATATGACTGAAAGATTTTTGAAAGCGACGTTAATCCCAAATCAAACAAACAAACAAACTATCTGCTGCCACTAACAGCACTGTCGAAACACATTAGCAGTGGTCACATGCATTAGCAGTGGTCACATGCATTAGCAGTGGTCACATGTGCTTACTCAAATTTAGAGCTTAGTATTAAATGAGACTTCATTCCGCGCCCCCTCCCCTCCCTCCCCCCTCCCCACCCGCCCGCCACACACAGATACACACACCTTCTCTCTCTCTGTCTGTGTGTGTGTGTGTGTGTGTGTGTGTGTGTGTCTCTCTCTCTGGCATTTTAAAAAGGTGTTCAACTGTGCTGAGGGGTGTCGGTTGGACCATTTTGCCAGCATTTTCTCAGAATTCCCCATAAACTCGATTTATACTATTTTGATATTGAAAGTCGAAAAAAACATCCCCAAATTATCCCCATTGCGCTGTTATTAACCCTCAATGGCTCGAGCTGCCAATGTCCAGAACACATTGCCATGATTCCAAAGAAGTTCGAGCCACTGAAGTTCGGCTTTACTTTTGGCTTAGACAGATTGTTCTGACTTTGAGTGTGATCAGCGAGTGTCCCATGCTTAGTGCGGCCTAGATCGACAGCGAAAAGCGAACTTCATCAGTTTCTGCTGGTGCGCTTGCTGGTCAGAATCTGCCCCTTTTCCATGAGAGTTGATGTGCCGATTCACATCAAGCATTGCTTGTAGCAACGCAGTCGGTATACGAGTATTCTTCTGAGAGAATTTAGCAATTTCCATACACTTTTCACTCATACTTACCGCTTGATACATACAGTAAAACCTCAATGGCTCGATCATCTTTGGGACCATGGAAATTTATTTCTTTTTGATCTTCTATACAATAATGGTATGTTGAATGTACTCATTGGAATCACATCGATGAGGCAATTCTAATAAGTACACACAACATTCAATTTATTGATAAAATAAGAAAACTTCCCTAAATGTTTGTTTTCTTGAGCTATCGGAAGAATTTCCTGGGGTCTCAAAAAACGAGTTTGAATTAGTCATGTTAAACGAGCCTGTGGTGTTCGAGTCATGGAGATTTTTTTTTCGTATGAGGGGAAGACCGAGGTTCCGAACCGCCCTGCGCATTTACGCAGTGCAGTATGGATCATCGCTGCTCGGATAGTCAGTGATTGGTACTATTTGGACGGGCTTACCAAGACGAAGATAATTATAGTCTATAGAAACAATGAAAACTATCCGGACTTGCAGATGGGTCTGGGTCTTCGTTGTTTGCATGTGAGATTGTAGAGCTTGGGGTAGCACATGTCTGTCCTTCTAGAGGTTATAGATGGGCCGCGTCCAGCGAAACCGTGTCTTCGAACATCCGCAAAATGCGCGGATTCACATGCGCTTTGTTCTATCAGGGCATTTGCTCTCCATTGAAACATTTAGTAGCCAATCATTGTGTTTGCGGACAGCGAAGGACCTGATCAGCCTGCGCAGATGCGCAAGCTGATCTGGGCCATCGCTGTCCGCATATCGTCGAAGATGTTTTCGCATGGCGCGGCCCAGATATTACCATATATATCCTAAATACTCGGACAGACAGACAAACCTGAGCAGAACGCGGCGCCTCATTAGTGTCCTCACTGTTTTCGACTCATCAATCAGTAGTTTAGACACATCGGTAGTTAAACGGACAGTAAGAATTTAAGATGTCCGAATACTTAGGGTAAATACAGCATGACTGATGATTGCAAACGGCGACGCAGCGGAGTCGCCTTGATTATCTGCCTTTTGTGGCTGTAATCTCCGGTTTTGTGTTGAACGCCCAGTATGCTGGGTAAAAATTTCAGCAGACGACATTTCAAAAAAATATTTTTGTTTCCTTCTTTTGTCAGGAAATAAAATTTGACATTTCTTGCAAATTATATCTCAACCCATTATAGTCTGGAGACCCCTAAAAGGGGTAGTGGCAAACAGTGCATATTTCATCAGTTTATCGTCTGCTGACTTTGCCTAGAGCCAAAGAAAGGATAAACAAGATAGGATGATCGTAGATAACAGTGACCAGCATCGTTGGAACTAACAGATAGGGTCCTGATGATGGTCTAGCATGTGCATAATATTTTGAAGCGTCAGCGTTGGCTCCAAGGGAAGTAATTAAGTAAGAAACATTAAGAAGTGTATAAAGCATTTATTCAAATCGTAGCTTAAAAATATGGCTGGCTTGTTTTTATTTCATGATGTACAAAGAAGGATATATAGTGTTTATCTATTGTAAAAAAGCATTAGATTAAATTTCTAGTCACTGAATGGTCATTGTCAACCAAAACTGTGTATCAGGAACCTTATATATGACGTTTTTGACTTTTAGTAACGTATGTAACAGTTATATCACAAGTAATTGGGATTCCAACATATCAAGATACCTGTCTCTATAAAACCACACGCATTGGTAGTAAATAGCATGCTAGTAAGTAAGAATATGAATAGTTTAGTATTTACACAGTTTTGGTTGACAATGACCATTCAGTGACTAGAAATTTAATCTAATGTTTTTACAATAGATAAACACTATATATCCTCCTTTGTACATCATGAAATGAAAACAAGCCAACTTGACTAAGCAAATGACATAAGGAACGATAGTTTCTTTAAAACAGCCTAAACTTCATATCTGAAAAGTATCGTTATTTCAAACTTCTTAATATTTAATTGGCTGTGGTTGCAATTAGTTCGATATATTTAATTATCATGATTGGACTAATGTATTATAAGCTTTGAATAAATGCTTTATACACTTCTTAATGTTACTTATGCTACTTTTTGATTGATACTTTATATCGTATAAATGGCTGTTGATACTTTGTACGTAAAGGTGAACGGACATCAGTTCCAAATTCTTTTAATAACAAACAAAGTAAATTATTTTGAGATACCTTTATACTTTTGTGAATTAAGTGAAATAAAAAAAAAAACTCGCCAATTTTCTGCTGACTGATAATTGTATCTTTAGAATATATAGTAAAATGTACCCTATAACAAATGCAGAAGTATTCCCATTTCATACAATACTTACATTATATTATCTTCTATGCATAAAGCTGATATTCTAAATATTAAATCCATCTAGACGGCCAGAAATATTTCACACTTAAAACTGTTACACATGTTATATGTCAATTTAAGTGCTGTGATATCAGAACATTTTTCCTATAGACAGTGTTTGCAGGAGAAAGCTCTTTATTAGTAAAAATACTGTATACTTTCCTTATCTCAACTCAAAAACATGAATAAAGTGAAAACAAACATTCTGAGAGCATACATTATTCAAGGAGAACTATTTCATTATTATGTCCCCCCTATATGGACTATTTTTATGATACTTGGTAGAAATGTAGAACAGGACCAAACAATGTGTCGCGTACAAGAATGACAACTCTGCCTTTCTTACTTTTGGAGTTATCTCCCTTTGTTTTGTTTGAAACAGATTTAACAGTTTATTTCTTTGGTAACATAGGCCACTGGCCAAAGTTACAAACAAAGAGAAGTAACCTATACGTGCAGAGAGTGACAAAGTTATAAATTCATGTCATTGAGATATCGATTACGTTGTGTCATTGCAGAAAATATATAGTCATAGTACAGCTGCTTTTAGATATACATAATTGAATAAATTTTTGTACGGATGGATATGTGTACCAAATGCTTGACATATATTTGGACCTAAGTTGACACAAACTTGGGCATATATAGATATATTCCGTTTCAATGTCTGTGTGACATAAAGGGCATACTCATTCATTGAATGGTACATTTTTGTATCGACCTTCGCTACACTCAAGTTTTAGTAAACTACCTCTAAATCTTACGAGAGCTTTTCTAAACATTTTGATCTTTACCAGGAATAAATAATTTTCACATCCGAAGTTTGTTTTTATTAATTTATAAGTTCGTAACCTGTCCATATCTTGTATGTCCGAGTTCTGAGTTTGCATATCAATATCCAGTAATCTCGTCTTGAAATGTTTAAGGAATATTTCTATTCTTTCTACACCTTGGTTTAGCCATACATCGCCAAGCCCAGTTCTAAATAACAAATCTCTGACTTGAAATGCCCAGCAATTTGTATTTGTTTTAGTCCAACGAGTTTTAAGTTTATAACAAAGTTTCGGAAGTCTGTTATCAGACAAATGTATTATACGAAGCCAATACTTAATTGCTCTTGAATACTTGTAAGGGGCTATAGTGTATCTACCAAGTTCACTTCTTACAAAACAGTTTGGTACCTGAATGGGTATATTGAGAACAAATTTACAAAACTTATTGTGAACTATTTCAATGTCTTGGGATGCATGGCTGAACCAAAGCTCTGAACCGTATGACAAAATTGGTAATATCTTGCAGTCAAATATTTGAGCAAGTATATCAGGTTTTACATCGCCAAAATTTGACAGTTCAGATTTGACTGCAAACCACGCTTTTGAAGCCTGTTTTCTGACATATAAACCATGAGTTTCTGGATGATAACAAAAGGCCTAAATATTTATAATATGTTACAACTTCCAAATTCGAGTCTTTGAATTTCCAGCGTTCATATTCTTGTAGCAGTCCGCCGTTTCCAAACACAATGATTTTTGTTTTGAGAAGATTTATAGTAAGGCGCCACACAGTATTCTGCTAGTTTGTTAATTAAACGCTGAAGTTCTATGACTGTCTCGGAGAAAATCACGAGATCGTCATCAAAGAGTAAGACAAAAAGTTTTGTGGTTTCTAAATCGATACCATGACTACCTATTGAAATGGATTCTTGTAGATCATTCAGAAACAGAGTGAATACATGTAATATGGGCGAGATAATACACTGTGACATTGTTTGAGCCCTGTCGGGCAGGACATCACATTTGATAATCCTGCAGATGACTTAACACGCGCCGTAACATATGTATATCTTGCTTTAGCATTTTCACCATTTCAGTATTAACATTTTGTGAGATCAATTTTTGCCAAAGAATGGTTCTATCTACATGATCGAACGCTTTTTTCAAAATATGCGAAGAGTGCGTAAAATCGACCCCCTTTATGTCTAAGATATTTTGTTAGAAGAGTATGTAAGCAAAATATTTGATCAATGGTTGTGTGTTGTTCTCGAAACCCAGCTTGCTCTTCACCTATAACCTCATTGGCTTCGCTTCATATTTTTAAGCGTCTGTTTAGAATACTTGTAAAGAGTTTACTAATGTCAGTCAAAAGGCATACCCCACGAAAATCATTTGGGTCATCAGTACTTCCTTTTTTTGTGAATGGGACATAAAATTGATGTCGACCATTCAGGTGGGAAAAATCCATGTTCGAAATAGAGATTGAACAGCTTGGTTAAAAAGGGAGCAATATATTCCGCAGAAGCTTTTAAAAACTGGCTAGATATTCCATCTATTCCACGTGATTTTCCGGTTTAAGATTTTTTATGGCATATAAATATTCAGTTTCCGTAATTGGTTTGTCTAGATCTTCATTTTCTATAAACGTGTCATCTAAAGCAACATGTTCATCCTATGCTTCATTTTCCAGATTCGATTCAGCAAATTTAAAAAGTGTTTGAACCAGTCTTCAAGTTTAATATCATTGCTAGATTGTGTGCAACCCGTTTTCAAAAAGTTCCAAAATGCTTTAGGATTTTTATCTTTAGAAGCATTAGACAGCATGTTACTACGTTTTTTCAAAATACTTAGATTTTTTTAATTGATTAAACTCTTATATTCGTTCTTAATGTGCTGATATTGTTGTAGTGACTCATCGTTTTGCACTATGCGAAAATTCCGGAGGGCTCTAATTCCCCTTTTTCTAAGATAATTACATTCTAGGTCAAACCATGGTTTATTCTCACGTTTCTTATTTGGTTTTTGAGACGTTTCACGCTTTTTGTGATTTCTGCTGCTTGATAAATTGCATTCATTAAAATATTTAGAGAGGAATCAAAATCATTTCTATTGATGTCATTCTTAAACTCATCAAATATTTTTTCCAAATTTAGATGCACCTGGTCAGTGTATGTTTGCCATTTATCAGTATTCCATATGAACTTAGGCGGCATAAAGATATGTGCATCTTGGTCGTTTTGGTCATGTAGAGTGGCGGTGTTCATTTTAAAGCTATATTCGAAATCTAGAATAAGAGGCATATGAATACTCTAGTCTATCTCCCACATGAAAGTCCGCAATATACCTTGTAAATGACTGGTCCACAAGTACATAGTCAATAGTACTTGCTGATATACATGATATACATTTAAAATGTATCTACATCTGCATCAGTACCATAACGACCGTTCACAATACCCAGTCCAGTATTGATACACATATTCAGGAGGTTCCTACCATATGCGTTTAATTCATGTCTATCTTGATTATTTCTTCTAGGTGGTTCTATATCTTCGGTATATCCAAGCTTATCAAGTTAATCAAAAGATTTATCATATTGTATGTAGTCAAGTTCTCTCTCTGTATATGCATTGAAGTCGCCGGCTAAAACTAAACCGTAATTCTCATAATTTGACCTGTGTGCAGCAATATCATCTTCAGTTATTTGAAACATATCTTCTTCTGCTTGCACAGATGAGTTTTCAGGCGACAGATATGTAAAACCGCATATGATAGGAACACCCTTTGATACTCCAACAAAATCAAATTTTAACCACACTAAATTTCTTGAGTCACTCAACGAAGCCAATCGTGTAGTACAACAAAATTTCATGAATACGTTCTTCACGACTATTGCTATACCACCTGAATTTCTCAAGGCGTTTGGGTGTTTCTCTCTTACCGACGCAAATGGTTCTGTGAATCCTTCAAGAGACAGGGTGTCATTTTGTCCGCCCATGTTTCTACAAAACAAATTACGTCAAACAATTTCACAAATTCATCAAAAGACAAATTTTCATTCAGTTTTGACTTAACTTTTGGAGTCATCTCCCTTTGTTTTGTTTGAAATAGATTTCTCGTCTGCTCTGTAACTGAAATACCCTTTAGAATATTTCGATGGTACTTGGCAGAAATGTAGAACAGGATCAGTCGATATGTCGCGTACAAGAATGACAAACTCTGTCTTTCTTACTTTTGGCGTTATCTCCCTTTGTTATATTTGAAAGTGATAATCCATTGATTTCGTGTCCCCTCTGTAAGTCAAAGACCATTTGGAGTATTTTTATGATTCTGTGCAGAAATGTAGAACAGGGCCAGACGACGTGTCGAGTACAAGAATGACAACTCTGTCTTTCTTAGTTATGGAATTATCTCCCTTTGTTATGTCTGACAATGCTTTTCCAATGATTTCGTGTCCGCTCTGTAAGTCAAAGACCCTTTGGAATATTTTTTGGTAGAAATGTAGAACAGGACCAGGCGACGTGTCGCGTACAAGAATGGCAGCTCTTGCTTTCTTACTTTTGGAGTTATCTCTCTTTGTTTTGTTTAAAATAGATTTCTCGTCTGTTCAGTAACTAGAATACCTTTCAGAATATTTTGATGGTACCTGGTAGAACTGTAGAATATGACAAGACCACGCGTTCTTTACAAGAATGACAACTCTCCCTTCCTTACTTTTGCTGCTATCGCCCTTTGTTATATCTGACACTGATTATGCATTGATTTAGTGTCCGCTATGTAAGTCGAACACTCTTTGGAATATTTTGATGATACTTGGTAGTAATGAAGAACAGGAAAAGACGACATGTCACATACAAGAATAACAACTTCGGCTTTTTTTTACTTTTGGAGTTATCCCCCCTTCTTGTGTTTGAATTTGTTTTCTTGTCTCTGCTCTGTAACACGAATACCCTACGGAATATTTTGATGATGCTTGGTAAAAATGTAGAACAGGACGAGATGACGTGTTGCGTACAAGAATGACAACTCTGGTGGGGACTGGGGAACATTTGTTGTTTTTTTTTGTTTTGTTTTTTTGTTGTTGTTTTTTTCCCCTAAAGAAATCTTTTCTAGTTTAAGTTTACATAAAAACCCAGTGGTAATCACAATGATAATACCATCACACATATATCAACATTATACTGCAAGTCATCTCAAAGATGCAGCCAAATACATAGCATACACACTTTGGCACTTCTCTGTTGCCGCAGTGTATAAAATAAAACATTTTATGCTGGCTAGAAGACAGTTTGCTTAAAACAATCTGCTTTATTATGAAATACCTTGTAAATACCCAACGCATATAGGTCAGTCATACATTATATAATATTATGACATTAAATCAATGATTACCATATTTATCATCTATATAGTGATAAGAAAACCTTTACAGATATAAAATTATACAAGCCTTGTTATTTTTATTAGTGATATAGTAATGAGAATAACACACAACAACATTAATCTTAACGATGTCCCTTCTCTTTGTTATCTTATAGTAGACCTTCAAAAACATGTAATTGATAATCAAAATGATGATAGTATGAAATAACTAATAGGACTGGTTTATCTCTGAGCCTTATATAAATGGGGATAATATAACATAACTGAAAAGACTGGTTGTGTCTCTGGGCCTTATATGCCTTACGACAGAGTCTGAATTAGATTTAGCTGCCAAAAAACTATAATGAGGTATAAAAACCCTTCTTCGGTCCCTACCTCTGATATACCATCTATTACTATATTATTTTAAATGCCAAGATAAGATAAGGTACATAATTCTCACCTTTTATTTCCATTGCAATTTCAGACATGAAAATGGCCTAGTGCCTGCTGATTGGCAATGATTCTGTTAAGGTGAATAGTTTATTACCAAATATTTTCATTTACCTAACATGTCTGGTAACGTATATTACACAACTATGACAGCTGTTCTAAATCAGACTCCTTGCATATTTTTACTTTGACTGTTACAACTTTTATTGTGGTTCTAAAGACAGACCTACCAAAATAAGACAAACAATGGATTTTCATTACTATTATTAAAGTCCCATGTTCTTTAAGGCCGTTTTCTTTCTGTCCAGACACTGATCATATTTGAGACATACTCTGGCGCTTAGACTACAACGTCTGCTGCTCAGAATGCATATTCTGACACTAAGAATAACTTTTCTACGTCTTCTCATAGAGTTAAAATCAAAGTCATATGTAAGTATGTAATGCTATACTATAGCTAATTATATCCAACAATATTGATCTGATTTTTATTCATGAGTTTCAGCTAAGTACTGATAGTTTATGTTATAGTAGAAAAATGAACAAATATATGCATGAAACAGATGAAAATCAAGTTGCATACCACGTTTGTTTTTAACATAAGAGTGGAGTTAATCTCTAAAAGTGCTAAAGTCACTGAATTTCTTTGGTATATACTTAATTTCATTGGGCTATGTAAGTCTCTAATGTTACACACTTATCTTTAAGGATAGTTGTTTTCTGTATATTTAAAAGATAAAATAACACTGTTTGTTTTGGGGAAAGTCATATTACAGTACGGCAAAGTGTTATATGACTTACTCTATGTAATCTTAATATATCAGCCTGGTTGAACGCTCAGACTGACCAGTCTTTGCAGTCTGCTTGAAAAAAAGCTGAGGCCCTTTGCTATTCATTGAGTACACAGGGAAGACATTGACCAGTCATCACTGTGTTCACAGGCCCTGTACCTGCGGTAGCGAACATTGACAGTGAACATTTTGTTTTAATGACAGTGAACATTTTGTTTTAATCAGGACTACATGTAAATGATACTCTGGTATTAAATACATGCATTTCCTGGCATGAGACTATGCTTGTACCAATATTGTTTAATCAGAAATAATGCTTTATATTACATACATTTAACATGTAACAGAAAGACTTTGTGGTCAACTGCATACTGTGCAATGTTTTAATATATAGATTTGAAGGTCATAAACAAAAATCATAGAGAAAAATCAATGTAGCAAGCTATAATATGGATCTTCTTAAAATACCAATAAAATTCTAGATTGCAGATAAATGAATTACTTACGTAAACACCAGATAATGTAACAGAATAAATAAGGCGAAAGTGCCATTTTTTATCCTCTTATTCTGAAAATATGAAGTTACATCTTTATTATTCTAAAACTGAGTATTAATTCAAGTGATAAAGATATAGGTAAAGACCTTTACAGAGACAAAAATCCCTTAGAATTAAGACATAAACGTGTTACATATGTTACCATTGATAAATTATTAAGCAAAGTCATGTGAGGGTCTGACATATAATTCGTCTGTAGATATTTTATTTAGACATAAAGAAATTATAAGCATTTGCCATACATGAAAAACTTCAGGAGAGTATCTAGTATTTTATGCAAAAGTGGCCATAATGCAGATAGCAACTTTACTTTTAACAGTACTGAATGTATATAACTGACGAATGTATACAACTGACGAAGACTTACTGCATTAAATTCGGAGTATTGGAAATGCTTACAAAAACTTCAAAAGGATAAAAACAGAGGCATTACAAACATGAAGAATATCAAACAGAAAACCCACCAAAGCCCACAATATGTACATATTTTAGATGTTATCTACGTTACTATGGGCAGAATAATATGGCAGAGACAGGTTTTAATGCGCCTATGTATCTCATATTACTAAAATAAAATGCTACAAACAAGAATTCACTTTATTTGTACAACCTCTAGGCTACATTTGGTGTGATAATATGTGAAAATGATTTTTTTGAATGTTACATTTCATAGTGGGATGACATTGTTTAATACCCAATAACTGACAAAGAATAAAAGCTGGAGAGATCATGTTTGTAGCTTTGGAAAGGGAATTAAAATACTTTGTCACAAATTACAAAGTTAAGGTCAAAGGGGCAATGTACAGTCTACGAAAATGAACTGTACGTGTTAAAAAGCTCATTTCTAAAGGGTACCGTAGAAAATGTAACATGTGTAACACCATGTAAGGCCAAAAAGAATTTTCAAACATCACATTTTGTAGCTAACGGGCTGTTTCTGTAACTTCATGTATTTAGTTGGATCATATAAATACTTTTGCTCCAATTCTCATAGGTTTAATAGTTTCCTATTTTTATAATACTTTTTGTAGGGGTAACGAATGTAACAGGTGTTACTGGGTAACGCCCCCATCGCCAGATGGCTAACATGCTGCAAAATACTTGCAAGATAATAGGCTATAAGACTGAAAAACATGGTCTACAAAATCCCCCTGTGGGAGTGGGGGGGGGAACCATAGCTGGCCAGCAGCCTGTAACATGCACAATTATATCATTTTATGTTACTTTATGCTAGTTTGCACTACTTCACGCCTCTTCACGTTCCTTTACGCTACTTTTGTTATTTCGGCATACCCATCTGGAACCAGTCATTGGCACGGTATCCGCGCAAATAGTCTACTGCTAGCGTGCGCGCGCAGAACACGTGTTTTTATACTCAAACAAAATGGACCACGCGGGTAAGATATAAACTTTTGCCTAATTACATTTGATAAATTAAAGTTCGTTGTAGTGAGTGCCTTCGAAACGTCATGTCTCAGTGTTCTGTGTGTTAAAAATGTATTGTCACTCTTTTTAAAGCCTGATTATCGCGAAAAATCTTGTGCCACGTGTTTGCTTTTATCTGGGTGGGGAAATCCCACTGGCCACTGAGCAACAATATTTGAAGGTATAGTTTCAGAATCTTCTATAAGATAATAAATAACCACTCATCTGGCAGTCTTTATGGTCATATGCCAGCAGCAGTTGTCAAAATATGGGAGCTTGATCATGCTGTGTTCACTGTCCTCAGGTCGTAGAGCACTTTACTTCAACACCGTCCTGTGTCGTTGTTTTTCTTGTTCAGAACGAAATTTCCTCAAAACGCCACTTCGCCGTTAATTAGAAAAAGTGTCCCTTTCCAACATACAAAGCAGATAATTCCTGACACCACAGAATTCCAGAAAAAATTGCTCTTGTTTTTCTAAAAATGCACAGTAACCCTATGGAAAATCTCAGCTTATCTCGTCATTTTTGATTGGATGACTCAAAAAGTGCTATGTTTACGCTAAACGCAAACCGAAATAGAGGCAAAACAGACTGAAAACAAAGAAAGAAAAATCGCATTACAAACAATATTTTGTGATTTGAACTTACTCATGAATGAAACCCTACCTAAAATGGCGAATCCTGTTGAAATAATACAATGGTAATGTACAACAGTTGAACTTTCTATTGTTTCAACTCACGAACAAGTTTCGATATTTATGCTTTCGCTCAAAAGGTGATTCGTATTATCCATATTTTAATCGAGACAAATCTACACAGAATAGAACAGAATGTTGTTAATGCCACATCTCGCAATAGAAATGATTTTTCTGTGCCAGCTTGACCTGTCAGAATGATGTGTCCCTCCAGAATCCTTTCCTCAGCGAACATTTGTTCATGATTGAACGACGCCATAATTCTTGATGTAGACACAATCCGTAATAATAATTTTCGTCCAATCAAATGACACTTACGAACACAACCGAAGATTTCTGTAGAATCCGTAGGGTGAGGTGAATGGTGCACTGTTGGTTTTAAGAAAAACAAGAGCAATTTTCTCTGGAATCCTGTGGTGTCAGGAATTGTCTGCTCTGGATGTTGTAAAGTGACACTATTTCTAATTAACGGCAAAGTGGCTTTTTGAGGAAATTTCGTTCTGGACAAGAAAAACAACGAAACACAGAACGGTGTTGAAGTAAAGTGCTCTACCATTATTTATTATCTTATAGAAGATTCTGATACTATACCTTCAAATATTGTTGATCAGTGGCCAGTGGGAAATCCGGTCTCAGTCCGAGGCAACAGGGCCGTAGCCGGCTTTGAAAAAGGGACACGGCCATGACGCTCATGCGTGCCGGCCAAGAACGGTAAATGGTCAGCTCGTACTCGAGTCAGGTCGTACCTTGTCAACTCGAACCTATTTTTGGTCAACACATACTGTTGTCTGGTCATCTCGTACCCCCCACCCGCCCCCCAAGTCAACTTGTACTAGGTGCATGCCATGACCTGGGTTTGTTCTGTTTGGACAGACGGGCCTTGGTGGGCAGTGTGGACCTAGAGCTGGTGCTGTGGGATAAGGCGTCTGATCTGGGTCCACCCTGTTCGCTACTAGTCTGGGATGTGAAGTATATCCAAGTAGTAATGTATTTTATTCTATAATCGGACCTTTGCAGACCCATGGTGTGCATGACGTGACCCGGGTCTGTTGATTTGGACAGATGGGCCTTCAGTTAACATAGAATTAGTCAGTCACGACCTGAGGACAGTGAACACAGCATGATCTGTAGTTAACAAGCTCCCATATTTTGACAACTGCTGCTGGCATATGACCATAAAGACTGCCAGATGAGTGGTTAACAATGTAGACCCTGACCAGATGCTGCATATATTCAGTCTACAGTGGGGCAAAGTTTTGCAAGTCTCCAAGGAAGTGTTTCCTGTATTATAACACTTTTGTATGCTGGGTGAAAATTTCAGCAAACGACATTTTGAATATTTCTGTTTTTCTTAGAAAATAAGATTTTACAGTTCATGCAAATTGTCTGCTTAGGTAGGAGATAATTTGCATGATGTGTCAGATCCTATTTTCTAGGAAAAATATTGCCAGTTTGTCATTTGCTGAATCTGCCCATAGCATGATAAATGTTAAAGTCAAGATAATCAATGACTGTGAGCAAAGAATGAACACAGCTCCAGATGATTTTTATTCATCATGAGTTTTGGTATTTAAAATTCTTCATGAAAGAATATGTTATGGGTATTCATTAGAGCTGCCTCAGTGAAGCCTTTCTAATGAGTATATATTTTTGTGGAGAAATCAGGAAATGTTAATCTGGATATTCCTACTATCTGAAGCTGTGCAGAATGACCCCCTGAAATTAGATAAAATCGTACGACTTAACCCAAAATTTGACAAAGGTACGAGTTGACTAAGGTACAAGTTGACCAAAAATGGGTTTGACCAGAACAAGTTGACCAGAAACCCCAAGAACAAAAGAGTGGGAGGAAGGCATGAAAGGGTGCTATGTCCACCTTTTCTTAGTAGGAGGGTTGTAGGCGCGGGGTGGGGGGAGGGTACTCTGAATATTTATCTGTTACATAGGCTGGGCCCCACAACTAGTGTTTGCCAAAAAAAAAATTCAGTTTATTAGCCTTACCCCAAAAAAATCCCGGTAAATCAGCTAGTGTTGTGTTGATTAATCTAAGTAATCTAAAACTAATTGGATGAGCCTACTATCGGCAACTACCGATTGACTTTTTTCACGACCAGTTATTTGGAATTTTATTTTTAGAAATGTGGGCCAAAGGTCGCATATTGAGACCAACAAATTAAGAGAATCTTGATTGAAACATGGCTGCAACCATCTGCTTTGTCTTGAAACAACCTATATTAGCTAGACTTTAGAATCTGTCCGCCGACATTTACTGACCACAGCATATGAGTGTGTACACCTATCGACTACACTAAAAGACAGGGTTAAGTTAGAGCCTGGTCACTGATGGTTAGGTCAGTTGAGAGAGCATAGTTAGCATACCTATATCTTGGCTATTTGCAGAAGGTTAGGGTAAGATTAAGTAGCGGACAGATTCTAAAGGTGCTTAATGATTGATAATAAATCGGTTTTACTTTCCAGATAATCAGTTGTGATTTTCCTGTGTGATTCCCAACACTAAAATCAGCCATACTAAAAAAAAAAAAACATTTACAAGTATTTATAGCATACACAAAAAGTATTCCATTTGCTTTCTTTTATTAAATGTGTTTTTTATTTATTTTTTCCTGTATGATTGTATACTTTTTAACTTTAAACAGTTTCCAACAGTAGCTCCATTTTTATTTTAATGGCATGGGGGTAGGGGTGGTGCGAAGGTGTTGTGTATCTTAAGTCATCGGGGCGTCCAACTGATACTGGCTGGGAAGAGTAGAGGGGTAATGTTTTTATTTCTGCTGTTTCTCCACTTCCATTCCTGTTCCTCTTTCTTCCCTGCCCCTCTCTTTCATTTCTTTACTATCTCTTCTCTCCCTTTCTCTGGGAGATGACACAAAATGAGCCACAAGGGTTGGCGTGTTGTTAAACCCCAACACAATTTTAATGGCATTGAACTGATGCACAGCAGAAATAAATAGAGCTGTTAAAACTAAATTAAAAACTATCAGTTCAGCAGACAGTTTTAACCATGATTCTTACAATACCTCCCCCCCCCCCCCCCCCCCCCACACACACACACAAACACACAAAAAAAGCAATGCAGACCCCTCCCCCCCCCCCCCCCCCCCCAACAAAAAAAAAGCAACGCAGACCAAACGAAATAGTCGGTTTTGCTAATGGCCAGTACCCCCCACAAAAAACAGCCACTTCCCAAAACCCCAAAAATAGTCCTAGCCTATGTAGCAGACAAAATTCAGAGTCTCTCCTATAGTCAGTTGAAAAGTGCTCTCCGATTAGTTTCGATTGCTCATGAAAATCCCATTATCGAACAACATTACCACTTAGGATAATCCACTTTGCTTGTCCAAACAATCCTACTAAGCTTGTCAATATGGAGTATATGATGTTCAGTATGCATTCAGTCTTGTGCAAGTTAAAATAAGATAGATTTATCTTGCCGGTTCATAGGAAAGTCCCCATGCATTTCTAAAATATGGACCATGAACAAATCCAAATGTACAGTCTGTGACATCATTCATAATGTTCCCTGTCCCCGTAGAGAATACATTTTGGGGAATACACTTCAACTTTATTCCTCAAAGCAGTCTGTGACATCATTCAGAATGTTCCCTATCCCCATAGGGAATACATTTTGGGGAACACACTTCAATTTTATTCCTCATGGCAGTCAACAATGTTCATAAAAAGTAAATTGGTATCAACCATTGTCCCTGCATGTGCAGAAACAATAAAAGAAAAGGACAGAATATACATGTAGACAAAAAATATTGAAGTATGATAACAAGGCCCAGTTATTCAAAACTAACGATGTCATTAGTTAACATATCGTTAAAACGTTGGTCATTAAATATGGCATATACGCTAATATTTTTGATGAAAAAATGTGAGTTAGCTTTTGCTACTCGCATTTTTTCATCAAAAATACCTGTGACTTGGATATTATACTTCCCTAGAACAGTAAACATTTTGGCCACTAATAGGCTCATTAAGCTAACAATGCTTTGAACCACTGGATCCAGATATTCAAAAACTTCCAGCACTCTGCAGGAAGATCACCAAATCTGGAAAAGGGAAAAAATACTTTCAGACCATTTTGCATTTGTCTGGATACAGATTCTGAAATCTGGATTCATGTTTGACTTCAGTTTTGTTCAGTATAGTACTGTATGAAAATCAAAACGTGAAGCACTGGATAGTTTATGTAATTATGTCTCCCCCCTTTAGGGTTGGGAGACATATTTTTTTTCCCCCAGGCATATGTCTGTATGTCACTTGTGTCCTCTCTGTAACTTGATAACCGTTCAAGCTATATGTATGGGTGCTGCCTCTTTGTGACTCGGTTGTCTGGTAGCATTACAAATCTGAACTGCTACTACTACTACATGTATCTTCACGAAACCTCATATAAATATCAGTTAGCATTAGACGACATGCAGCTCAAGAACCATAACTCTTGCATTTATACTTTTTGAGTTATTTCCCTGGGACTCTGTCACAAAATCATGTCTACTCTATAACTTGAAAACCGTTCAAGCTATCTTCACGAAACTTCATATAAGTATCAATCAGCATTTGTACTTTTTGAGTTGTTTCTCTTGGACTCTGTCACAAAATCCTGCCCGCTCTATGGCTTGAAAAATTGTTCAAGCTATCTTCAGGAAACTTCATATAAATATCAATCAACATTAGACGACATGCAGAGCGCAAGAACCATAACTCTTGTATTTATACTTTTTGGGTTATTTCCCTTGGGCTTTGTCACAAAGTCGTGCCCGCTCTATAACTTGAAAACTGTAAAAGCTATCTTCACGAAAGTTCATGTAAATATCAATCAACATAAGACGACATGCGGAGCGCAAGAACCATAACTCTTGTATTTATACTTTTTGATTTATTTCCCTTGGACTTTGTCACAAAATCGTGCCTGCTCTATAACTTGAAAACTGTTCAAGCTATCTTCACAAAACTTCATATAAATATCAATCAACATTAGACAACATGCAGAGCACAAGTACCATAAATTTATACTTTTTTAGTTATTTCCTTTAGGCTCTGTCACAAAATCGTTTCCACTCTGTAACTTGAAAACCATTCACACTGTCTTCATGAAACTTCATATAAATATCAATCAACATTAGACGACGTGCAGAGCATAAGAACCATAACTCTTGTATTTATACTTTTTGAGTTATTTCCCTTGGACTCTGTCACAAAATCAGGTCTGGTCTATAACTTGAAAACTGTTCAAGCTATCTTCAGGAAACTTCATATAAATATCAATCAACATTAGACAAAGTGCAGAGCACAAGAACCATAGCTCTTGCATTTATACTTTTTGGACAGGTTTTTAAAAAATCCGTCCTTTAAAATAGCGATGTCTAGGTGGTCGTCAGGCATCGTCCAAGGTTTACCTTTTGGTTAACCTTTTTCAAAGTTATATGTTAGCTTTTTTCTTCAGTGGATTGCTTTCATATTAGAGAGACAACTCTTACATTCTTTGTTATATAAAAAACCTATCCATAATGCCATTAGGCATTTTTCTTGTTGAGTTATTTCTCTTGGAACCTTTTTCTGTCACAAAATAGAGTCCACTCTTTAACTTAAAACCTGTTCAAGATATCTTCAAGAATCTTCATGTAAATATGTCAGCATTAGATGATGTTCAGAGCGCAAGAACTTTAACTCTTGCATTTATACTTTTTGAATTCTTTCCTTTGGAACTTTGTTCGTCATAAAAAACGTGTCCACTCTATAACTTGAAAACTGTTCAAGATAACTTCACAAAACTTGATAAGAATATCAATCAACATTAGGCTACATGCAAAGTTCAATAACCATAACTCTTGCATTTATTCTTTTTGAGTTATTTCCCTTGGAATCTCATTTGTTACTATAAATTTTCGCTCAATGTTCAGTACAATATGACCAAAAATGGGGGAGACATCAATGTTTTTGTAGAAAAACAAATTCTAGTTACAATGTGGTTTGCATTTATTTTCAGGTAGTAAAAAGAAGAAAAGTAAAGAAGTTGATGTTGCTGTAAGTTGATCTCTTTTTTTATACCGTACCACACAATAGTGGCACGGTATTATGGTATCTTGTTGGTGTGTTTTCGGGGAGAAATAAGAAAAATATCAACACTTCTTTGGGTGTAAAAGGTGCTTCATAGGTCTAGGTAAAAGTGGGTATCAGGTTAATAGTTTTCTTATTTTTCCACGAAAAAAAAACACATGAATTTGTGGGTACTGATTAGAAGCGCCTCTGCAAGGCGCTTCTCATGAGTACAACATGTTTATGGGAGTAATAAGAAAACCATCAATACTTTTGGATTGAAAAAAAGCGCCTGATCTGCGTATCTGCAGTGGCTATGTCACACAGGGGAGCCAGCAGTGGCCCGTGGGCCTCTTGTTAGCTCACCTGAGCTCTGCTCAGGATGAGCTATTGTGATCACTTTTCGTCCGTCGTCCGTCCGTGCGTCCGTCCGTCCGTCCGTTAACATTTTCAAACGACTTCTCCTCTGAAGCCGCTGAGCCAATTTTGCTCAAATTTCATATGGAGCCTCCTTAGGGTGGGGGAACGAAGGATTGCTAAAATGGTCGCGGTCCGTCGAC
The DNA here is from genome assembly GCA_964016985.1 of Anodontia alba. Taxonomy (NCBI): domain Eukaryota; kingdom Metazoa; phylum Mollusca; class Bivalvia; order Lucinida; family Lucinidae; genus Anodontia; species Anodontia alba. Next base: position 43,078,188 of record OZ024832.1, on the reverse strand, counting down.
TAAGATGGCCGCCATGCCCATATATGGTAAAAACCTTTAAAAATCTTCTCCTCCATAACCGAGGATGCCTTGGGGCTGAATCTTTGCATGAATCATCGGGGACGGGAGGTCAACCAAAGTTGCTAAAAGAATTGTCGTACGTTGACGTTTGACCTTTTTACGGCAAGGTCAAGTTCGCTTCCCTATGCATTTATATGAGCTCTATACATTTGAATGGGAAAATTGTTAAGAATTTCAAACGACTTCTCCTCAGAAGCCTCTGAGCTAATTTTGTTCAAATTTCATATGGAGCCACCTTAGGGTGGGGAAACAAAAGATTGCTAAAATTGTCGCGGTCCGTTGACCAAGATGGCCGCCATGCCCATATATGGTAAAAACCTTTAAAACTCTTCTTCTCCATAACCGAGGATGCCTTGGGGCTGAATCTTTGCATGAATCATCAGGGACAAGAGGTCAACCAAAGTTGCTAAAAGAATTATCGTACGTTGACGTTTGACTTTTTTACTGCAAGGTCAAGTTCGCTTCCCTATGCATTTGTATGAGCTCTATACATTTGAATGGGAAAATTGTTAAGAGTTTCAAACGACTTCTCCTCTGAAGCCTCTGAGCTAATTTTGTTCAAATTTCATATGGAGCCACCTTAGGGTGGGGAAACAAAAGATTGCTGAAATTGTCATGGTCCGTTGACCAAGATGGCCGCCATGCCCATATATGGTAAAAACCTTTAAAAATCTTCTTCTCCATAACCAAGGACGCCTTGGGGCTGAATCTTTGCATGAATCATCGGGGACGAGAGGCCAACCAAAGATGCTAAAAGAATTGTCGTACGTTGACGTTTGACCTTTTTACGGCAAGGTCAAGTTCGTTTCCTATGCATTTGTATGAGCTCTATACATTTGAATGGGAAAATTGTTAAGAGTTTCAAACGACTTATCCTCTGAAGCCTCTGAGCTAATTTTGTTCAAATTTCATATGGAGCCACCTTAGTGTGGGGAAACAAAAGATTGCTAAAATTGTCGCGGTCCGTTGACCAAGATGGCCGCCATGCCCATATATGGTAAAAACCTTTAAAAATCTTCTTCTCCAGAACCGAGAATGCCTTGGGGCTGAATCTTTGCTCAAATCATCGGGAAGGAGAGGTCTACCAAAGTTGCCAAAAGAATTATCGTACGTTGACATTTGACCTTTTTACGGCAGGATCAAGTTTGCTTCCCTATGCCTTTGTATGAGCCCCATACATTTGAATAGGAAAATTGTTGAGAATTTTAAATTTCTTCTTCTCTGAAGCCACTGAGCCAAATTTGCTCAAATTTCATATTGTGCCTTCTTAAGTCAGGGGAACGAAAGATTGCTAAAATGGTCGCGGTAGGTCGACCAAGATGGCCACCATGCCCATATATGGTAAGACCCTTTAAAAATCTTCTTCTTCAGAACTGAGGATGCCTTGGGGCTAAATCTGTGCACAAATCATCAGGGACAGGAGATCTACCAAAATTGCTGAAAAGATTATCGTACGTTGACATTTGACCTTTTTACGGCAAGGTCAAGTTTGCTTCCCTATGCATTTGTATGAGCCCCATAACATTTATATGGGAAAATTGTTGAGAATTTGACGACTTCTCTGAAGCCACTGAGCCAAATTTGCTCAGATTTTTAGCTCACCTGAGCATGAAGTGCTCATGGTGAGCTATTGTGGTCAGTCAATGTCCGTCGTCCATCATGGGTCATGCGGCGTGAACAGTTGCTTTAAAGGCCTACTCTTCCTACACCCCAGGGCCAATTGACTCGATACTTGGTAGGAAGCATCAGGGTGAAATGTAGATAAAAAAATAGCTAAAATCGTTCCGATCGGAAATCCAAGATGGCCGCCATGGCCGCCATCTTGAAAATCTTTTTCGCTTCTTCTCCTGAACCGAAAGGCCAATTGACTCCAAACTTGCTAGGAAGCATCAGGGTGACTTGTAGATCAAATATAGCTAAAATCGTGTCGGTCCAAATTCCAAGATGGCCACCATGGCAGCCATCTTGAAAATCTATTTTTCGCTTCTACTCCGAAACCCAAAAGCCGGTTGACTCCAAACTGGTTAGGAAGCATTGGGGTGACTTATAAATCAAAAATAGCTAAAATTGTGCTGATTAGAAATCCAAGATGGCCACCATGGCAGCCATCTTGAAAAGCTATTTTTCACTTCTTCTCCTGAACCGAAAGGCCAATTGACTCCAAACTTGCTAGGAAGCATCGGGATGACTTGTACATAAAAAATAGCTCAAATCGTGCCAATTGGAAATCCAAGATGGCCTCCATGACAGCCATCTTGAAAATCTATTTTTCGCTTCTTCTCTTAAACCTAAAAGTCAATTGACTTGAAACTTAGTAGGAAGCATCAGGGTGACTTGTAGATCAGAAAATAGCTATAATCATTCCGATCGGAAATCCAAGATGGCAGCCATCTTGAAAATCTATTTTTTGCTTCTTCTACTTCACCGAAATGCCAGTTGACTCAAAAGTTGGTAGGAGGCATTGGGGGTGACTTATTTTACTTGTAACGTTTTGAAAATTTCAGCATTTTAACCTTGTAAGCAAGATATTTCAAGAACTGTTTAAGCCATTGCCTTGTCATAAGAGTATTGGAAAAATGTTGCATGCCATCTGCATATCTGCAGTGGCGGTTTCACTCAGGTGAGCGAGTTGTGGCCCGTGGGCCTCTTGTTAAAATGTAGGAGTCCCAAAAGGTAAATTTTTAGTAAATAGGAGTCGAATCCTAATTTGGAGTCCATTTGAACTGTTTAATCTAAGAAGTTGAAATTTGGTACGCTACTTACCCAGACCTAAATCTTCAACCCTATGCTAAATTTGCCCCTAGGTCATGCCCTGGGGTGGGGCAAGTGGTCAAAATAAATAACAGACAGATTGAGCATTTGGAAAATAGTTGTTGAAATTTTTGCATCCAGATGTTGTTGCCTTATGGTCAAAGGGCGGGGACATTTACGTGCTTTAGACACATCTAGTTTCGTGTTCTGTTCAGCATAAGCACATAATTAACATTATAAGTTAGTTGGGACGCATCTGCATGCATACTATATTTATTACCCTAAATATTGGGACAGACAGACAAGCCTGGGAAAACAGAGTATCCCAGATCAGACTCCACAGAATGCAGTGTCTGATCAGGTTCAATATCATTTGCCACTCATCCATCAGTTTTTAGACAGCAGGAAGTAAAATGGATCAAATTTTTAGGATAAGTATAAAGTTAATATGTTTCAGTAGTTAGGGTACATTTAGTCCATTCAAAGGCAGTTAACTCTTGCCATGCTGAATAAATTTACCCTTATCCTGCTGAATAATTTAATTAGCCACACCCTGGGGGTGGTCGGGTGGTGTGAAGGTGTCATGTATCTTATGTCACCGGGGCGTCCAGCTGTTATTGGCTTACAGTTGGGCAAGGCCTGCTATCCTTGTAGCAGGTAAGGGTTGGGAGGTGATGTTTTTATTTCTTCTGTTTCTTCACTTTCATTCCTGTTCCTCTTTCTTCCCTGTCCCTCTCTTTCATTTCTTCTGCTATCTCTTCTGTCTCTTGTCTCCCTTTCTCTGGGAGACAACACAAAATGACCCACAAGGGTTGACGTGTCGTTAAACCCCAACACAATCAATCAATTTAATTAGCTACACCCATTTCTGACTATCAGCCAATCAGGTTATGCCATATAATGGTTTCATTCAAATTCACGAACTCATTGACAAACAGTGTAGATCCTGATCATCTGATCTGGATCTACACAGTTTGCAAAGGTAAGAGTTGTCATGAACAGCAGGATAAGGGTTAAGATGTCAAGCCCACTTCTAATTTTCAGCTAATCAGATTACTTGATCCAGGTTGTTGAATAAAATTCACAAACTTAATGACAAACAGTGCAGATCTAGATCAGTTAGCTTCTGAAGGGCATGTCTGGGTTCGGCAGACCCAGGTTTAACATACATGTATTACTTTTGCACCAGTAAAATGTGTTAAGCTATGCATTTTATGCTTGGATCAGAACAAACAAAATTGTCTTTTAATTATTCATTTGTCTGGCATTATTGATGGATGAAAAGATTGGTCTGGACACTTTGTTATATAATAATGTGAACTAAATTTAAGCCACCTCATGAGGGCTTGAAATTAGTTTTCATCCGCTCCTATTTATGAGTGGATGTTTGTTATGGGCAAGTGAAAAAATCAAACTGCTTGCCCAACAGGAGGAGTGACTTTTCTGGAGTAAAGGGAAATATTTCAAGGGGAAAATCGAATAAACTAGCATAATTTATACAAAGTTTTAAAAATCACTCCAAAATGTCATGAAAACATTGTTGGTCATTGTGTCAAAATCTACACACGTCAAAATATTTATACCAGAAGATGTCTAGATTAGAGTTGCTATTCTGCAACAAAACAGCAACAGTAGAACCTATGCTGCATTCAGTTAACAGAGGCGTTCCTGGTTACATGCAAAACAAAAGCAAACTTTTCGTTCAGTTGTGACAGTTTACAGCAGAGGGTACATGTAGCAAACATTCCCCAAACTAGCTGTCTTTTGGCACAACCAAGATGACGGCCGATGCAAATAAAAATTTTGTATGCTTGTACGTAACAAAAATTATGGAAACGTTTACTGGGTTGATTTTATACATTGGATCCCTTATAAAATAAATACTTACAAATATCAAGTCTGATCATTGTGAATAACTGCCACACTCTAATTTGAGGTCACTTAAGACTGGTTTTAAACGTTTGAAAGATGCAAAATAGTTTTTGAAAAACTCTTGCTTTGCTTTACGGAACACCATTACCTGAACCATAGGTCTAGATAAGAGTGGGTATCAGGTAAGTATTTTTCTTATTTCCCCACAAAAACATAAGTTGTGGGTACTCATTAGAAGTGCCTTGCTGAGGCACTTCTAATGAGTACCCACAGTATATGTTTCCATTGAGAAATAAGAGAATTATCAATACTTTTGGATGAAAAAAGCGTCTTATCAAGAGCTATTGTGACTTAAATTATGGGACTTTATGGACCGGTCTCGTGTTATATCTTTCACATAATTTACAAATACAATTTATTCCGCTGTTTTGTAGTCACCCCAGCTTTTATTTCTGTAGAAAATGGTCTTACATTGAAAACATTATAATCATATCCACATAGCAAATTGAAAGTTAAAGTTGTCCAAAGTTATGATGGCTAAATTTCAAAACAAGGAGATATAAGAAATTTTGTCTCCTCCAAGATGGAGGGGATTCAGAGATTAAGGAAAGGTTCAAAACTGAAATAAAGGTATTAACATGCATGTTTTCTAGTCATTAGATAATGGCTGTCAAATATAGGTTTAAAGTCTGAAATGTGTAGGGCACATTGCCAAATAAGTTAGCTTTCCTGATATTAGAATACTAGTCTGTGGCAGTCATATAATAAAAGGCATTATAAATCACTACGGTAACACAGTATATTTTTTTCTGCCTTTTTGAACATTTAAGCACTAAACGTAAGAACGAGTACAACTTGATTAAGGGTGAGTAACAATTTGAGACCACTTACCCTACAGGGAGAGGGAGTCCCAGAGAAAATTTCATGCCCTGCTCATAAATAAAAGTCTTAGGTAAGCGTATGTGATGAACAAGGTCACCCTTGTTCTCAACGTTTCAAGTGAAGCATCTCTCCTTGAAAAATCAAAAAAAAGAAAAAAAAAAATATTCAAAATGTTGGCATTGGCATTTAACGAGTTAACATCAGTACTTCTTGGTTGAAAAATAAATCATGCTGTCTGGAAAGCAGTGTTTGTATAACAGGGTTCTCACTAGGATTTTGAAAATTGGATTAAAATGCTGTCCTCCTGAAAATGGTGGAGTTTTACCATACTTATCTATTAAGACTTTCCAAAAAGTTGGAGTCAGAAATGAAATGTTGGAGTAACTTACTCCAAATCTGGAGTTAATGAGATCTCTGTATAACGTGCCTCATATACATGTATTTCTTCATTTACTTTACAGGAAGTTCAGCATTCTTCCACTTTCATCTTGAAACCTTCATCTGAAGTAGAGAAGTTAGACACATCACAGTGGCCTCTCTTACTAAAGGTAATTTTGTCTTTTATACAGGGTTTTCCCGGACTCACATTATGACAGTTTTTACCCCAAAAACCTTGTTCTGGACACTCAAAGTGATGCCTATACATGTATGATCAGTCCAAAATTAATTTTATATATCTAGATGGCTTTGTATTTTAATCTATGGTCTAAAGGGCAAGACTTACCATAGTTTGGGCAATAGGTAACCTTTAAAGCATTAAGATTATCATGAAATATTTTCTACAGTCATTCTCTCCCTTCCGCTGATTCAGGAAGCGTTGTTGTCAGTTTCCGGCAGAAGAATGTGCACAATACTGGTTAACCTCTTAGAGGACTAAGCCTGTCCAGTAAAAGTATGGTTAGGTAAACTGACCACACTCAACATGATCCCATCGCGTTGACTGGGCTGTAAAACCTCGACAACACAAACATAGTAAAATGTAGCAGACAACATTTTAAAATTGATTTTATTTTTCTGAGAAAAGACATGAATTCATGTGAATTGACAGCCACATTTTATCTGAATTATGTGGCTGTATTTTATCTTTGCTGAAAAATAAAAAAATACTTCAAAGTGTAGACCAGATCAAACTGCTCTAAACTGTTTGTCATTCTATCTGTATTTTTAGAAACATCTAAGGATAGTCAAACAGACTGGGTAAACTTTTATGTGCAGGGATCAATTTTAGCACTTTCTAACTTGCTAAATGCTAGTTAATTTCCTCAAAAAGCAAGCTGCAATTTCCATCACTTGCTAATTCTAGCAAGTTGGAAAGATTTCTCTTTAATTGTGGAACCTGAGGCACTGTTGCTAAAGTTTTGCAGTTTCTTTTCAAAAAGCAATGACTATACTTTTTTTTTTCCCCAGAAAACAGGTTTTGACATTACATGCAAATTGTCTCCATAGGAGACAATTTGCATGTAATGTCAAAACCTGTTTTCTGGGAAAAATAAGAAAAATATTTTAAAATGTCTGCTGAAATTTTTACCTGGGGAGCAAAAGGTTTAAAGCCACATTTAACAGTATTTATAAGTATGAAAAAGCAAGTGGCTGATAGGTTTAGCAAGTAAAAAATAATGTTACTTGCAAATTTTAGCAAGCTGTCAAGAAAGTTAAATTTGAACCCTGATGTGTGCAATTATGGTATTATTCTCCATGAACAGAAGTGTAAAAACAAAGAAAGAAAAAAAGAAAAAAAGAATCTCAACCTACCCTACCTTTTTTTTTTTTCGAACATGTTACCCAAAACACACACATTTTTTTTATTTGGCCTAAGTTTTCGTGGAGATGTAACAAAAATATATGGATAGCCCCTCTCATCCGGAGCTGTGAAAGATCCAGGCAAGATAGCTAAAAATGAGTAGGCTTTTCATGTAATCATAACATTTTGAAGAGATTGTCGTAATTCTTTGAAATAAAAGTGTATACATGTTTGTGAAAGTTGTTCTGCTTTTATAAACAGTCTTTGAGCATTAAAAAAAAACAAAAAAACATTGTAAATCTCTTCTACTCATTTATTTCAGAACTTTGACAAATTGAACATAAAGACAGGTCGCTACACACCAATACCACAAGGCTGTTCACCGCTGAAACGTCCCATAGAAGAATATGTCAAGTAACTAATTTTAAATTATAATTATCCCCATGCTTTAGCAATGGGGATATTGTGAATGCCTCTGTCGATCAAGATGACGTGTCATGTACAAGCATGACAACTCTGGCTTTCTTATTTTTGGAGTTATTTCCCATTGTTTTGTTGAATTAGATTTCAAGTCCGCTCTGTAACCCGAACACTCTTTGGAATATTTTAATGGATGTAGAAATGTAGAACAGGACGAGATGACAGGTCGCGTGCAAGAATGACAACTCTGCCTTTCTTTTGGCATTATCTCCCTTTGTTATATTTGACAGTGATTATGCATTGATTTCGTGTCTGCTCTGTAAGTCAAATGCTCTTTGGAATATTGTTATGATACTTGGTGAAGATGTAGAAAGGGAAGAGCCCACGTGTAATGTACAAGAATAACAACTCTGACTTTCTTGCTGCCCTCGGTTGGATGCGCTGTCCGACTGGAGACCAGGAGGTCGCGGGTTCAACCCCCACCGAGGTCGGCAACATTCTTTCGTGGAGATTGATTGGTGGAGATTATGAAATATTTTCTACGGTCATTCTCTCCCTTCCGCTGATTCAAGAAGGGCAGTTTTCAGTTTCTGGCAAAAGAATGTGCACAGTACTGGTTAACCGCTTAGAGAACTAAGCCTGCCCAGTAAACGTGTGGTTAGGTAAACTGACAACGCTCGACATGACCCCATTGGGTTGACTGGGTCGTAAAACCTCCACACAAACAAACTCTGGCTTTCTTACTTTTGGAGTTATCTCCCTTTGTTTTTTTTGTTTTTTTTTAATAGATTTCGTGTCCGCCCTGTAACTCGAAAACCCTTTGGAATATTTTGATGGTACGTGGTAGAAATGTAGAACAGGACTAGAAGAAGTGTCACGTTCAAGAATGACAACTCTGCCTTTCTTACTTTTGGCGTTATCTCCCTTTGATATATTTGACAGTGATTATGCATTGATTTCCTGTCTGCTCTGTAAGTTGAATACCCTAGGAACAGGAGGAGATGATGTGTCGCATACAAGAATGACAATTAAACAGATAGCCTTAAAATTTCAGTTGTTCATGAAATGAAATGATTTTTTATCGTATCTCTGAATTAATGTTGCCAATATTAATTCAGGGATACAATAAAAAATCATTTTATTTTTGATCCTGTTCAAAAAGGAGAGACTAATTGAAATTTTACAGGCTGTCTGTTTTTGAGGAATATGGAACCTTTATGGTCATTTACCATATTTTATTTTATTTTGTTTTGTTTCTTAACACAGGAGTGGTTTCATAAATTTGGATAAACCCGCTAATCCTTCATCACACGAAGTTGTTGCTTGGATAAAGAGGATATTACGTGTAGAGAAGACAGGTCACAGTGGTACCCTAGACCCAAAGGTCACAGGTTGCTTGATAGTATGTATAGAACGGGCTACAAGACTGGTGAAGTCACAGCAAGGAGCAGGAAAAGAGTATGTGTGTATATTCCGGCTACATAGTGCTGTAGAGGATGTGAAGAAAGTGGCACAGGTATAAACAGGTGCATTACGAAAACACGTCTATTCAAATATATAGAAAATTTTACCTCCAAAAACTGAAAATTTTCAGATAAAAAAAAAAACTGATATTTTTTAAATTTCTGCTCAAAACATAGATTGTGGGTACTAGTTAGAACCGCCTCACCGAGGCGGTTCTAACAAGTACTCACAATCTATGTTTTTGAGCAGAAATAAGAAAAATAATGTATACCCCTGTAAACCCAAGTTTTACTGTATAAAAGTGGGGTCAAAATTTTATAGGCATGTTTTCGTGATGGATGGACCCTTAAAACCCCATTCAAAATTTTAGCAGTGTTCTTAATTTCTTTATAAACGTGCTGTTAATCTGTACAGTTATCTCGGTTAATCTTACAATCTATTTATTTAGTAATATACAATCACCTGACCTGAAGGCTGAGAATCATCCAATTTTGTCTGTTGCCCAACTTTTTAAATGACATATCTTCTGAAGTCACACGGCTAATTGTTTATCAGATTTCATATGGAGCCTCCTTAGATCAAGGGAACACAAAAATTTTTCAAATGGCCACACTCCCATCAAGCAAGATGGCCACCATGCCCATATATGATAAAAGCGCTTAAAATTCTTCAGAACCAAGAATGCTTTGAGACTGAATATAGCATCAGGGATTGGAGGTCTACCGAATGTGTGCATAACTTCTACAAGTTATTTTTTTTTTAAACTTAATACAGTTATAAAGTCATCTATCTGCCAGTAATTTCAAAGTGAGGCTGTAGAAAATAACTTGTTTAGGTTATGTCCCAAGTTATTTATGTCAAGGTAAAATTAGTAAACCATTCAAAAATAACTAATAAGTTATAAAGTAGCATTTTCCCAGCTCTTCAAGAGGCTTGCGTACAAATTTCCATAGCTCTAGTTAAAGCGCTTTTTTCAGTCCAAAAGTATTGATATTTTTCTTACTTCTCCATGAAAACATTTGTTGTGGGTACTCATTAGAAGCACCTCGGCAAGGCACTTCTAATGAGTACCCACAACAGACGTTTTCATGGAGAAATAAGAAAAATATTAACCTGATACCCACTCTTATCTAGGCCTATGAAATTTCTAAATAATGTGTACAGAGTTTTATTGCTTAATCATAAAGTTATGTATGAGATTTAGCAGCAAAAATTACCTACCTGTCCATAAAAATTAATGATAACTTTAGAATATGGTGTCAGATGAAGTTATAAATGCTAAAGTGCCAAAATAATTTAACTATATTTAGTTAAAAAAAAAAATAACTTGCAGAGGTTATGCTCTTGCTCTTTGAAGATGATCCTAGGTTTACCAAGAAGGTCAGATTTGCTTCACCATTATTATATACATATTGAGAAAATGGTGAAAATTCATGCATTTTTTACTCAAAAACTAACTTTGTTTTAGTCTCAGATCAATTTTCTGGCGAAAGAATGTGCTCACATTACACTCTGATTGAGTCAGATAGCTGCAGATATTAAGAGCTGGTATCTTATACATGTATTTTTTTTTCTCCATGAAAATCTGCTATGGGTAAACATTAGAAGTGCCTCAGCGAGTTTCCAGAAACAGGGAAAAAAATATTACTACTTTCTAGTTGAAAAACGTACTGACTAGAGCTATGAACTATTTAATATTAACCCTTAAAGCACCAGGAAAAACTGCATCTGAAAATGTTGTCTGTTTATGTCGTCTGCTGAATATTCTTGCAGACTTTTCAAACCTATTTTTGCATACAGGCAAACAGTGTGGACCCTGATCAGACTGCTCCTAAAGGAGCAGTCTGATCTGGGTCCACACTGTTTGCAAAAATGACTTTTAAAATCACAAGCAGATGACAAAGCAGACGACAATAGTTGTGACTGGTGCTTTAAGGGTTAAGCATCTGTTTTGCTTTTGACAGAATCTTGAGATGTTGACAGGTGCCTTGTTTCAACGGCCACCATTGATCTCAGCTGTGAAGCGCCAGTTGAGAATAAGAACTGTGTATGAATGTAAACTCATAGAATATAATAAGGAAAGTGCAATGGGTAAGTTTGTCACGAAATTGTACCGTAACCCTTGTCCTGCTGAACCCGGATATACCCTGCTTACGCAAACAGTGTAGATCCAGATCAGTTGGCTTCTGAAGAAGCCAACTGATCTGGATCTGCACTGTATGCCATTCAGTATGTGAATCTATATCAACAACCTTGATCAAGTAATCTGATTAGCTGAAAATTAGAAATGGGTGAGGCTTCTTGATTTATTCAGCAAGACAAGGGTTAACACTTAGCAAGCTATAGGCAAATTCAGCAGATGACAAATTGATTGTATTTTTCTAAATTTTGCCAGAAAATAAGATTTGACATTTTGTGCAAATTGTCTCCAAAGGAGACAATTTGCATGAAATGTCAAATACTATTTTCTGAAAAAACTAAGAAAAATATTTCAAATGTTGTCTGCTGAATTTTTTTCCCAGCATGCTAAGCATTAAACATGGCTTGATAGATGAGCTGGGCAGAAGAAAAAGTGCTATACCAAGCTTAGGAGCAGTGTAAATCCTGTATATCTAGATAGCTTATCTCCACCAAAATATGTTGTGGGAACTCATTAAATTAAAATTGTTTTATCTGTGTTGCTTCCAATGAGTACTGGCATGGTGACTTCATGGGAAAATAAGAAAATTATCAATACTGTTTGGTTTGGGGACAACACACACAAACACACAGAAAGACACCTTATGGAGACCTGTGTATCTGTCTTCTGATATTGATTAGATGTCACTGATCACTACCTCAGATCTAAATATGAGATCCAGATCAACAGGCATATCTGCTAAGGCTGGCTAATGGAAGCTGAAAAGATAATTGATCATCAGTCCTGCCATTGTGATCGATAATCGATTAGTAATCACTGAAGATTTGGTCATAATTTTACCTGTCTGAGCATGACTCGTACCATTTGTTATACTTTATTGTTTGTATACATATATTTGGTCAGACAGGGATGAGCAAACAGTGTAGACCCTGATGAGACGCCGCAGATGCGGCGTCCCGTCAGGGTCTTCACTGTTTGACACTCATTCAACTATTTTAGACACAACAGTGGGTAGTAAACTGTATTTGTTCAAATTTTAGATTAAGTATTGTAAGGAGTTGAGGTGTCTGAATACTAAGGGTAGACATGGTACAGTAACAAACACAGAAGTCAAATGATCATTTATTAGCAAATCAGTAATGATAATCATTTTTGTAGAATTTATCGATCAATTAACCAATTGTCCGATTAATCGTGCCAGCCTTAATATCTCCTCAGTCAGATTGGGTCTCATTTTGCTGTAGCATGTCTATATTGATTCTGCAAGGCACTAATATTGTTGATGTATAGGCTGACTGGATTCATTTTCTTCTGTGACCAGATATCCTCCTGATTGTTCTGCAAGATAAAGGTGCTTTTATCAAAGATAATTGGTGGAAATGACTTTTAACTATCTTTTACGTGCAGGAGACTTTCACAGGAGATGATAAAGTCGCAGAGTTTATTGGTGTTAACACTGGCCTCGGAGGCTCTGACAGTCGGATGTGCATCTGACTGGTGATCAGGTCGCAGGTTCGATCCCCACCAGGTCCGGCAACATTCTTTTGTGGAGATTGATCCTGAAATATTTTCTACGGTCATTCTCTCCCTTCTGCTGACTCAAGAAGGGCAGTTTCTGGTGAGAGAATGTGCATCAATATTGGTAGACGAAACCACTTGGAGGACTAAGCCTGCCCTGGAAAAGTGTGGTTAGGTAAACTGACCAGCTTAACATGACCCTAATGGGTTGACTGGGACGTAAAACGTCAACTCAGTTAATCAATTGGTATTTATTTGAACTTCTGCATGGCTTAAAACTAGTGGCTGTCAGAAAATTACCAAAACAAATTGCTGCAAACTACCCAACTTCTGCTGAAATGTATGTCTTGCTGTAAAAGAAAATTTCAATTTATTTGAGGGAAAAGGAACTTGACATAACATAATTTGTTAAAAATTTTGATAGGTACATGATTTTCCAAAGAAAAAGGAAATGAACTTTTTTAATTTTGTTCCAGATACTCAGCATAGCTCTAGTTAAGGCGCTTTTTTTCGATCCAAAAGTATTGATATTTTTCTTATTTCTCCACGAAAACATATGTTGTGGGTACTCATTAGAAGCGCTCCTCATTAGAAGCGCCTCGCTGAGGCATTTCTAATGAGTACCCACAACATAAGTTTTAGTGGAGAAATAAGAAAAATATTAACCAATACTCACTCTTACCTAGGCCTATGTCAGATAAGACACTTTTCTTAGCCCATGGCTTTTAGTGTTTATCCATGCCAGGTCACCATTTTCGCATGGCAGGACTCTTAAATTTTCATGGACATAGCTCTTTTGTTCCAGATACTCAGCATAGCTCTAGTTAAGGCGCTTTTTTTCGATCCAAAAGTATTGATATTTTTCTTATTTCTCCACAAAAACATATGTTGTGGGTACTCATTAGAAGCGCTCCTCATTAGAAGTGCCTCGCTGAGGCATTTCTAATGAGTACCCACAACATAAGTTTTAGTGGAGAAATAAGAAAAATATTAACCAATACCCACTCTTATCTAGGCCTATGTCAGATAAGACACTTTTCTTAGCCCATGGCTTTTAGTGTTTACCCATGCCAGGTCACCATTTTCGCATGGCAGGACTCTTAAATTTTCATGGATGCTTTTTTTTTTTTTTTTTTTTTTTTTTTTTTCAATTCAAAAGTATTGAAATTTCTTCACAAAAACATATGTGTGTGTACTCATAAGAAACACCTTGGCAGAGTGCTTCTATTGAGTACCCACAACATAAGTTTTCGTGGAGAAATAAAAAAATATTTACCTGATTCTCACTCTAGATTCCACTCTTACCTCTTATTATGACTATTCATTATGATTTGACTGTTGCTAACTGTATTCCTGAAAATAATACATACATAAAAAGGGGTGCTGTCGTGTCTTATCCAGGTATATTCTGGGTGAGTTGCGAGGCTGGCACATACATACGGACAATGTGCGTCCATCTGGGGCTGCTGCTGGGAGTGGGAGGTCAGATGCAGGAACTACGGCGGGTACGCTCAGGGATACAGTCGGAAAAGGTAAGACAAACATACTTTGGATGCATGTACTTAAGGGGGACTTGATTCACTTAGAATAATCTTTGCCATTTCTGATATGGGAGATAACTTTAGTGACTTCCTGTTTACTTTACAGCAAACCACCATGCCTTTCTGAAAAAGAGTTTACTCTGAAAAGTGAATTTGCTCCCAAGGGGAACAAATTCTTTTTGTTAAGAATAGACCCCTTTTCAGAAGGGAGGCGAAATAATTTTGACAGTCGTCTCGCCTAAAAGTGTATCATTTCTTATTAAGACTTTCTGTTGGAAGATCATTTCTTAGGAAAGCCTGAAAGACCCAGCCCATAGTGCATTTTGGCAGTTTATTAAACAGATTTAGTGAAGTTCATTTTCATGCACTAAAAACAGACCCTTAACTGCTTTAGTTCTGAGTTTGGTAGCGGGTGCTAGATTGACTTCCCTTAGTTGAGGTATGAATTTCCTCATGACTTTCAGTACCTTAATATTAGGAGATACATTCTTCTGCAGAAATTCAATTGTCAGTTACTTAGGTTTGTTGTAACTGTTAGAGCAGTTTTCTGTATTAGCTTTGATTTCAGATAAGTTGGTAGGCACTCTTACATTAGAAGTGTTTTGTTAGAATCATTTAACTGAGACAAACATAACAAACTCTTCATCGTAGAGCTTGTTTTCACAGACAAATCAGGTATAATGTGCATAGCTCCAGATAAGGTGTACTGATATCTTTATTTCTCCATGAAAATGTATGTTGTTGGTATTCATTAGAAGCGCCTATGCGAGGCGCTTCTAATGAATACCCACAACATATGTTTTCATGGAGAAATAAGAAAAATATAAGGTGGATACCTCTCTACCTCATCTACAGCTATGTATATGTATCTTGTTGATTAAAAATGCTTTAAGGGGTGCTGGCTACTCTTGGATATATGTAGATTTTTGGCCACAACTTTTGTGACTTCCATAGTGCCATAGATAACCTGCTTTTAGGGGTATTTCCCCAATTAAAATTTCTGATAAAGCGATCAAATTCATGGTATAAATACCCAAATCTTGGTAATTCTTGCATCCAAACAAATTCCTGTGCAGCAAAACAGGGTACCCAAAAGAAAAATCTTGATACCCAATTCAATGAGAAATGGGTGGGTGAAAGTAGCCAAAAACTAGAGCTGTTTTTAACAAAAAAAAACATGTCTCCCCCAGCTGTTATTCACATGTAGAAAGTTTACCCATACTAATTGTTCATTATCTTTGGAAGCCCATACACAGAGGAGATACAGGGGATGCGAACAATTTTCTGGGAAAATTATTTCAAAATCATACATTTTTTTCACCAGAAATTTGGGGGTGGTTGGGTGTGGCGGTGTCAGGTATCTTGTGTCACCGGGGCGTCCAACTGATATTGGCTTCCTTTTGGGCAAGGCCTGTTATCCTTGTAGCAGGTAAGGGTAGAGGGGGAATGTTTTTATTTCCTCTGTTTCTTCACTTTCATTCCCTTTCCTCTTTCTTGCCTGTCCCTCTCTTTCATCTCCTCTAATATCTCTTCTATCTCTTTTCTCCTTTTCTCTGGGAGACGACACAAAATGACCCACAAGGGTTGATGTGTCATTAAACCCCAACACAATCACCAGAAATTTAATTTACACCCCTAATTTTAGCCTCTAAATGAAAATTTTCTCCAAAAATGTATAAGCAAGAGGTATGGTTCTTGTGTTGTGCACATCGTCTGATGTTTTATATTTTTATGGAGTTTCATGAAATAATATTGAAGGGTTTTCAAGTTATAAAGCGGACAGGAAATGACAATTGCCAAATTTCAAAGGGTAATAACTACAAAACAATAGACAAGAGTAACGGTTCTTTGGTTGTGCATGTTGGCTGATGATGGATTATGTTGCCATGAAGTTTCATGGAAATTTCTTTCTGGCGAAAGAATGTGCATAATACTGGTTAACCGCTTAGAGGACTAAGCCTGCCCAGTAAACGTGTGGTTAGGTAAACTGACCGTGCTCGACATGACCCCATTGGGTTGATTGGGCCGTAAAACCTCAACACAAACAAATCATGAAAATTTCTTGATTGGTTTTCAAGTTATAGAGCAAACATGAAATTACCATTGTCAAATTTCAAGGGGGAATAATTACAAAACTGAAGAGATAAGAGTTACGGTTCTTGTGTTCTGCATGTCATCTGATGTTTTGTATTACAATGAAATTTCATGAAAATATCTTGAACTGTTTTCAAGTTATAGAGCGAACACGAAATGACCGTTGTCAGATTTCAAAGGGCAATAACTACAAAACTGTATAGACAAGAGTTACGGTTTTTGTGTTCTGCAGTCAGATGTTGCTTTATATTTCTATAAGTTTCATGACAATATCTTGAACGGTTTTCAAGTTATAGAGCTGATATGAAATGGCCATTGTCAAATTTCAAAGGGGAATAACTTCAAAAATGTAATGACAAAAGTTATGGTTCTAGTTTGCATGTCTTCTTATGATGCTTTATATTTCTATGAAGTTTCATGAAAATATCTTGAATGGTTTTGCGTGACAAACAGACGAGTTGACGGATGTATACTTCTGTGTCTCCTGCGTCTTTGTGTGTCTAAAATTACAGACAAAGTACCCTTGTATGTCCAGAATTAGACACACACAGGTTCTTTGTATGTAATTTTTGACACACAAGTCAGTCGGCTTGTGTGTCTTCAAAATAAATCCCATTGAAATACACTGAAGTGTCCATAATTTTAAAACACACAAGCATACATTCGTCAGAGCGAACAGACGGATGGACGGACAAGCAACCGAGGCAAAAACAATAGTCTCCACTCCTGTCAGGGAGAGACATAATACCTAATTGCTTAAAACCATATCTAGGGCACTGCTTATGGTTATCTTTCCTGCATACCAAGCCCCATTTAGAAACTATCGCTTTCAGAGGTGGTGTGAGAGAGGGAGTGGGAGGTCAGAGGCAAAATAATTTTAAAGTTTGCCTCCCTTGATAGTGTATCAGTTTTCCTTGATAGCTTTCCTGAACCTTGAATCACATTGAATTCATATGACAGCAGTTATCAATGACAAGCGATTGTGTTGGTTTTTATTATAGCATCTGACATCATTTTTTTTTTTTTATCTTTTTAAATAGGTTTTGGGTACTCTTTACAGGCATGTCACTGAGGCACTTCTAATGAGTACCCACAGCATACCATTTTATGGAGAAATAAAAGAAAAAATTATCAGTTTTTTTTTTTTGGTTTCCAAGTAACTCCACTTACAGTTTACAGGTGGAGCACTGAATTGTACTGGAATTAGTATATTTGCTACATCTTATTACTTGCCACAGGCATATGATGCCTCTGCTTGCAGAGCTCTTGTTTCAAATTGCTGGTGCGGTTTTTGTCGTGACTGCTTTAGCAAGCAAGAGAGACATAGGGATAATTTTCTGGCATGTTGGCATTGTCGGCATCAACAATGTTAACCTTTGTCCTGCTGAACCAGGATATACCCTGCCTTTGTAAACAGTGTAGATCCAGATCAGTTGACTTCTGAAGAAGCCAACTGATCTGGATCTGCACTGTTTGCCATTAAGTATTTGTATATAAAGCATTAATCCAGATCAAGTTATCTGATTGGCTGAAAATTAGAAGAGGGTGTGGCATCTTAATTTATTCAGCAGGACAATGGTTAAGGCTCTGCATTTAGCTCATCACAGGGGCGTCCAACTGATATTGGCTTACAGTTGGGCAAGGCCTGCTATCCTTGTAGTGGGTAAGGGTAGAGGGGGAATGTTTTTATTTCTTCTGTTCTTCACTTTCATTCCTGTTCCTCTTTCTTCCCTGTCCCTCTCTTTCATCTCTTCTATCTCTTTTCTCCCTTTCTCTGGGAGACGACACAAAATGACCCTCAAGGGTTGACGTGTCGTTAAACCCCAACACAATCAAATCTGCATTTAGCTCTGTTTCATAAACACCAAGGCTTCTAGGCTAATGAAACTTCATACACAGGTCTGTCATGATGCACTCTGCCCACTGCCATCGACCATTACTGACCTTGACCTACTTCTTGTGCATGGCTGAACAAAATTTAGTCTGTGTGTTTAGCCACCAGCAGTTGCAACATAGCCATTCAACAATTTAGTCTTTATTACTCTGCCTGTAGTTAGTTGGGCCTGTGATGGTGCAGGTAAAGCCAGTTTAGCATAAGGACCTACACACCAATTTGATGATTATCCTAGGCGGTGCTTATTTGAGGTCAGTAGCAGGTTATTGGTTCCAGCTGTAGACATGTTATTGTGTCTGAGTACACAGAAAGATTGTTTGGGTTGACTGCTTTAAGGCTGTAAATTTCAAACATGAATTTATCTGGTGTGGGGCTGTGGGCTTATCAGAACATAGTTTGTAAAATAAACCCATGTATCAATTTAGATAGACTAAAAGTTGTTCAGGATTTTTTTTTTCTTAAAATATTCTGGGGTTGTAATAGCAAAAGCATTTTTCACTTGCTTGTTGTCACAATAAAGTGTTTGAATTTTCCACCATCATAATTTTAACTTCGTAATACATTAACCTATAGATAATGTGCTATTCTATTCTGTTATTCACCCCCTCCACAGAAAAAACGACCTTTCAGTCGTGATAAAGTCTTAATTCAGAAGGTCCCTTTAAACAGTTACCTGTATGACGTAGTTCCTCCCGCTCAAATGATCACGTGTCAGTTTCTTTTCTGTGGACTTTGAATGTTCAAGGATTATTATTCTGTGTTAGAAAAAATGGATTAAAATTATTCTACACGGTTAAAATTTTTATATCCTTGACTTTCTCTGGTTCTATATTCACTCCTTCTACTATCTATGTACTTATTTTCGAAATATCTATCTTAGATTTCTTGTTTTCTCAATGTTAAATTTCTTCCTTTGTTTCCGCGTCAGTCGATGCATTTCGCCCGTGGCAACTGTGGCCATTTAAAAGCTAAATGGGATACACATTTATCTTGTTTAACTTGTAATTCTTGCACACGTATCTCTCCGTGTTATATTTGTAGTTCCTGGAAAGAAAAAAGTTTGGAACCTAGCAGAAAGAAGACGCCTTCATGCTACTAGAAAATCAGTTATGACGCAGAAGAGAAAACAGAAGAAATCAAAGAAATCCAAGAAGTCCCAGTCAGACATGTCTGACAGCGGGACAGTTGATGGGAGCACCGCCCCTCATAGCTTTACTGCTCGGGGCAGGACCCATCAAGGTGGCAGCCTGGCGGACTTAGAGTCTGACCGGGCACTAAGCCCACCAGTCACCGGTCATCCAGTCACCCAGTCAACCAGTCACCAGTCACCCAGTCACTGGGCAACTTATCTCCGTTCATCCAGTCACCGGTCATCCAGTCGCCGGTCAACCAGTCACCAGTCAACCAGTCACCAGTCAACCAGTCACCAGTCAACTAGGCTCCAGTCAACCAGGCACTGGTTTACAGTCATTTGCGTATGACCTACAAACACAAATTCTGCCTGGTTGTATTCCTATAAATGTGCCTGTACAAAGCTACGCTCCGTCCATAAGTAGCCATATTTCACATGGTAGTGTCCACAGACTATCCAATGTTTTAATTCCTGGTTACGAACGTTCTGATAGACTAGAACTTCCTAACCCAGCTTCTTCCTCTAGACAGATTATTCCACTCGAACCTGATTTTTCGCAGGTCTCAGATCCGAGTGTAATGATTGAGCCTCCTATTTCAAATGATTTATCTATCTCCAGACCTTCAAGGAAGGATCAGTCAAAAAGAGAGCATAAATCTAAAAAGAGAAGAAGACATCGATCGTCCTCTTCTTCTATCTCTACTTCCAGATCAGACTCTTTGAGTTGTTCTCGGCGAAAGAAAAATTCAAAGAGATCTAAGCACTCTCATAAAAAGAGAAGAAGACGATCGATGACGCCTTCTTCTTCATCAAATTCCTCCCAATCTCAACTTGACATTGGTAGATATACAAGGGCTCATAAATCTCCCCAGGTTGTTCAAACGCCAACTCTAATACAACCTGAGGAGACTAATTTTAGTCCAATCACTAATCAACCTATTAATTACGATCAGATTCAGCCGAATCTCACTCAACAGAACAAGGAGTCAGATTCGGAAACTGAATCAGAAGTCTGGTCATTTGATCGTGCGATTAACGAGGTCTTCCGGCTTCTTCCTCCTGAGTTATGCCCCAAAACTCAGCAGGATCAAGCTCCATTAAAACCTCTCTCTGGGATGGAACAATTAATGGAGTCTAGTTCCACTCCATTACTTGTCCTCCCACAATCCAAATTAGTACAAAATACAACAAAATATATTCAAAATAGACTAGAATCGGACAAATGTTCAAGAGATTGGATTTGCCCGCAAAGCTTGGTTTCGGCTCTTGCTCCGACTAAATTCTACAAGAGCCAAAACCAATATTTGCCAACTGATAATATCCCTCAATTAGAAGCGGATGCGTCTCTCCTAGACATTTCTAGTAAAGGAAGAGCTTCTATTCCGCTCAAGAATCTAGAAGCATGGGAAAGGAAGGCTAGAAAACTAGTCGCTATTAATTCTCATGCTTATCTATTTTCTTCAGCTGCCTTCCTTTCATTACAACAAGAATCGATGTCGGTTGCGGCCCTTTCCAGACTTCTGGAGGCCGTAGCCAAATCGATTAAACATGCTACTGCCATGTCTACACTTTTAACTACTGAATTATTCCAAGCTAGGAGGGTCGCAGCCCTAGCTTCGTCTAAACTACTACTCGACAATTCCACATACGAGTTAAGGAACGCTCCTATTAACTCAAAATCCTTATTTGACGGCAGGATAAAAGAAATAGCTAAATCAAACTTCGAAGCTCAACAGCAAAGGTTTCTAGCTTCTACATCCATTCAGTCACAATCTCATTCTTATAAGCCTCCTTTTGCAGAGCAGAGCTTTCAAGATACCTAAATATCCTGCTAAACAAACAACATCCAGACCTAAACCTACGCAGTCGTATAGGTCCAAAAATATTCCTCAAAGCTCATCTTCTCACATTAAGAAAGATAATATCAAGAGGACTGGTAACATCCCTCAGTTCCCCTCCTCTAAACCTGCCTCTTCCTCCGCAAGATTATGAAGGCCCGCCCTTTCCACTGCCTGCTCTTCCGCTCGCGGACATTCCAGTGGGAGGACGATTGGCCCATTTTGCGGAAAAATGGGAGGAAATAACAGACAACAAATGGGTCCTCTCTATCGTACGAAACGGATTCAGGATACCATTCATCAAAATTCCTCCTTTGTCATCTGTTCCGATCAGAATGAGTCAATCCTCCTCCCCGTTTCTCAGAGAAGAGATCAAAAATCTTCTCAACAAACGGGCAGTGGAAAGGGTACAGAATCCGGGAACTCCCGGCTTTTATTCCCGGATATTCCTTGTGCCAAAAAAGAACGGAAAGTTTCGTTTAATATTAGACCTGTCTTTATTAAACCGTTACATAGAGAAACAAGCATTCAAAATGGAAACAGTCAAATCGGTAAGACAAGCGATGAGACTCAACGATTGGGCTGTCTCCATAGATTTAACAGATGCATATCTACATGTGCCGATACATCGTCAATCCAGGAAGTATCTTCGCTTCGTACACGAAGATCAAGTATATCACTTTTCGGCCCTACCGTTCGGAATGTCCCTACGGTCATTCTCTCCCTTCCGCTGATTCAAGAAGGGCAGTTGTCAGTTTCTGGCGAAAGAATGTGCACAATACTGGTTAACCGCTTAGAGGACTAAGCCTGCCCAGTAAACGTGTGGTTAGGTAAACTGACCGCGCTCGACATGACCCCATTGGGTTGACTGGGCCGTAAAACCTCAACACAAACTTCGGAATGTCCCTAAGTCCGTTAATTTTCTCGAAACTGATGGACGTTATTGCAGCTTTTCTACGCCAACGTGCCATATCAGTTTTTCCACACCTAGACGATTGGCTGATAAAAAATCTGATTCACAACCGTCTGATTACTCAGACAAAGATTTGCATTCAAACTATTCAAAGCCTAGGTTTTCTGCCAAATCTCAAGAAGTCAGATCTCTTTCCTGCTCAGAAATTCACCTTCATAGGTATGGAATTTCTGACGCAACAAAATTTAGTCAGGGTTCCAGCGGATCGTGTACAGAACCTAATTCTAACAATCAAGAAAATAATGTCAGCAAAACATGTATCGGCACGAACTTTCCTTTCTCTTTTGGGCAAACTCAGTGCTGCAGCAGACCTTGTTCTCCTGGGCAGACTGCACTTACGTCCTCTTCAGATGTGCCTGCTGTCAGTCTGGAAACCTCATATTCTTCCTCTCGATCACCCGATCTCGATAAACGGCATGATTCGATCTCACTTACAATGGTGGATAAACCCCATTCGATTCGAGACAGGGACTTCTATCCATCCTCCAGACCCCGAATTCTTCCTTTATACGGATGCCAGTCATTACGGATGGGGAGCTCATTTAGAGCCGACAACACTGTCCTTTCATGGTCGCTGGACAGAAAACCAATCCCAGCTCCATATCAATATGTTAGAAATGATGGCCATACGATTAGCACTGAAACAAGCCAAAACATTTATTCACCATTCTTGCATCATGATATCCACAGACAACACAACGGTGGTCTCATATATCAACAAACAGGGTGGCACTCATTCCCCCAATCTTTGCGTAGAAGTTTGGAAAATACTCAATTGGTGCCTGGAACAAGACATAGTTATCAGAGTACGTCACATCCCAGGCAAATTCAACATTCTTGCAGACCGCCTCTCAAGACTAGACAAACCTATCAAGACAGAATGGGCTCTGGATCAAACAGTTGCGAATTCAGTATTCCAGATGCTCAACTTCCCAAATGTGGATCTGTTTGCGACAAGATTCAACCACAGACTCTCATTATATGTCTCTCCAGTACAAGACTACAAAGCACTAGCGATAGATACCCTGTCCATGGACTGGAATCATCTTCATGCATATGCTTTTCCTCCTTTTATTCTGATACCTGCTGTTCTAGAGAAAATCCGACAACATCAGTGCAGAATAGTTCTCATAGCTCCGTTCTGGCCACAACAACAGTGGTTCTCAGAACTTCTTCTTCTATTAGTGTCAGCTCCGATTCGTCTGCCACTAATTCCAAGACTACTGACTCAATCCAAAGGAAGATTTGTACATCAAAAGCTCCCAATTCTCGACCTTCACGCTTGGGAGTTATCAAACAATCAATCAGAGATAAGAAATTTTCACAAAACGTTGCAGATTTTGTCTCCAGATCAAGAAGAGCATCTACACAAAAAGTCTACGATGCAAAATGGACCATCTTCTCTAATTGGTGTCATACAAAAAAGGTTAATCCGATCTCGGCCCCTATTACAGTTATAGCCGATTTCTTAATCTTTCTTTTTTCGGAAAAGAAATGTCAGATTAGTACTATTTAAGGTTATAGATCTATGATCTCTAACACTTTAAAATTCAAAACTGGTAATAGAATCGGATCTAATCCAGTTTTATCTGAACTTATCAGATCCTTTGAACTTCAACGACCAGTACAAAGATCTCTTACACCTAAATGGGACTTATCGTGGGTTTTAGTATGTCTACAAAAACCACCTTTTGAACCTCTTGATAAGGCTTCTAAATTTCACGTTACTATTAAGACAGCCTTTCTCTTAGCTCTTGCCACTGCTAAAAGGTGTAGTGAAATACATGCTCTAGCTATGGATTCACAACATTTAAGATTTAATCAATCTGATGGTTCAGTTTCCTTGATTCTTAAATCTGGTTTTTTAGCAAAAAACCAACTTCCTTCTGTTAAACCAGATCCTATTGTTGTTCCTAGTCTTGCTCGAATATGTAAATGGGAACATACTGACAGACTTCTTTGCCCCGTTAGGGCTCTGAAATTCTATCTCAAAATGACTAGCTCTTATCGCCAAAATAGAACTAGACTTTTTCTTCCTATTAAAGGCAATAAGGATATTTCTAAAGATACTATCTCGAGATGGATATCTTACACTGTTAAACTTGCCTATAGGAAACTCACTAAACGAGATATCTCTTTCCTTAAAATCAAAGCTCATGAAGTTAGAGCTCTTTCCTCTTCTTGGGCTTTCTTCGACAAAGTTCCTCTCAATGATATACTTCAAGCAGCGGTTTGGAATAGTTCATCAACTTTTGCCAAATTCTATCTCAGAGACATGTCTCAACAAGCACAGAATCTCCAAAGTTTGGGCCCCATTGTAGCGGCCCAAAAAGTGGTGGGGGGCCAACAGCAATCAGCTATGGATGTGTAGACAACGTCAACAGCCCCCCTAGACCTGATGCTATACTAGAGAGGTACTAATTATATTATATCTTTATTATATATATATCTTAACCCTGGATTACTTTATCCTTGGTTAAAGGATCTTATTATTGCCTTAAGCACTAATTATGTCCTCATTATATATATATAAAAATAAATCTTTTTACTAAGCCTTAATTCAGAAGTTGGGACTAACTTATTAGGAGAAATCCTCCCTCCTATTCTACAAATTCTAGCACATTATCTATAGGTTAATGTATTACGAAGTTAAAATGAAGTTTTTTTAAAAGTAAAACATATTTTAACGAGTAATACTTAACCTATAGATAAGTATTTATCGTCCCACCTCCCTTCCCTCGCTCTTTTCTCCTAATTGTGTATTGTTTTACACATAAAAGAAACTGACACGTGATCATTTGAGCGGGAGGAACTACGTCATACAGGTAACTGTTTAAAGGGACCTTCTGAATTAAGACTTTATCACGACTGAAAGGTCGTTTTTTCTGTGGAGGGGGTGAATAACAGAATAGAATAGCACATTATCTATAGGTTAAGTATTACTCGTTAAAATATGTTTTACTTTTAAAAAAAACTTCATTTTGGGGTGGAATCTGTCCTTTTATAGCAAGGCCTGGTGTTTAATCAGATTTAATAAAGTGTTTTCATGCACTAAACCCAGACCCTTAACTGCTTTAGTTCTGGTTTTGGTAGCGGGTGCTAGAGTGACTTCCCTTAGTTGAGGTCAGAGTCATTTAATTGTGGCATCTGATTCCTTAATACTAGGGGTACACACTAATTCTGAAATGTAATTGTCACAGTCATGTGTGAGGTGCTTCTAATGAATACCAACGACATATGTTTTCATGTACAAGTAAGAAAAATGTTGTGGGCCCCCGTAGCCTAGTGGATAGGTGAGTTGACTCTTAATCCATTAGGTTTCTCACCGCTGTGGTTTGAGCCTCGCTCGGGTCACATATGGGAAGGGTCAGGTGGTTTTTCCCAGGGTTCTCCAGTTTTTGCCCACCTTTGATGAAGGATAGGCTGGATATAAGTGAAATGTTCTTGAAAGGGCCATAAAACCCAAATAAAAAAAAAAATGTTGATGCTTTTTTCTTTTTGGCTGAAAAAAAAAATGCAAAAAAAAAAAAAAAAAAAAAAAAAAAATAACGAAAGAAATAACACACACCAGTATTCAAATGCAAGATGTGGAAATAAACATGTAAGCAAAGATAAAAAAAGTTCCGATGGATGGACTTAGATACAAATACAGTGATGAAAACTACCATATTTATCCTAAATATTGGGACACCTTCCCCTTACAATACTTGTCCTTTTTATACAAATCAATTTTACCCCCTAGGTGTGTGCCTTAAAACTGCTGGTTGAGTGGTAAACAGTGTAGACCTGATTAGATGCTGCATTCTGCAGCATCTGATCTGGATCTACACTGTTTGCTGAGGCCTGTCTGTCCCAATACATAGGATTATTACATTTTATTACATTTTCAGCAGTGATTTACTGAGATTTATCAGTGAATTATAATCTGTAATTCACAGAGTGAATTATTTCATTTCAAACGTTTTCAGCTAGGCTACGTTGTTGGTAACAACAATAAAAGTAGTTGACGTTTCGCAGAAAATTTGATAAAATCATGGAAATCAGACTGCAATTTTCACATCCAGTTAACATTTTTGAGGAAAGACCTGCAACACAAATGTAAAGTATGATTTTCTTGATAATCAGGTTTAACTTTCTTGACAGTTTTGTGTTTGTATTTCAAGCACAGGATGATTTTTGCATTAAAGTGAAAACAAGATGGTGACTGATTTTCAAACTACATTGTAAATCACGCCTCTTGAAATTCATGCACTGACTGGAACTATGTTGGTAGGAAATCATAACGGCTGAATTTTAAAATCCAAAGGTAAAAGGTGGATGAAAATGTAATAAACAGTTTATTTGGTTGTTTTGATCGATTACAGAGAAATAATTCACTTGTGTTCTTAGGTTTGCTTGTAAAAAAAACTCATTCACTTCGCTCACTCGTTTTTTATGCGCAGGCCTTAGAACACTAGTGAATTATTTCTCTGTAATCGATCAAAACAACCAAATAAACTCTATATATACCCTCACATACTTTGCATACTATGGGTATAGAAGGCCTTTTACAAGCAAACAACTTCTATTTATTGTCTTGGACTGAGGTCTAAATGATAGGGTGTGTACTGTTTTCATGTCCATGCATCTGTCATTGATTTTGGTTACCTTGTGGGCAGTATCTGATAAGTCGTCCTTGTTGACAATTTTTTTTTTTTCTTCATTTTATTGCTTCGTAAAAACATATTTTGTAGGTATTAGTACCACTGGGATCACCTCACCCAGAAATTTCCAGCGAGTATCCACAACAGTTTTCCTGGGGAAAAAGGGGGAAATTCAATACTTCTTGGTTGAAAAATGTGTCTTGTCAAAAGCTATGGTATAGTATTTAAAAAATAAAGTTTAAAGCACCATTTAAAAATGTAGCACATGAATTTCTAAAAGATTTTGTCGGAAGTAGGCTTGACATTAAGTGAATCATCTGCAAGCCAAAAAAAAAAAATTTTTAGAATGATTGATGATAATTCTGGGATAATCTTCATAGATTCTCCATAAAAACGCATCTTGTAGGTACTTGGTAGGAGTCCCTCCACAAGGCACTTCTAATGACTACCCACAATATATGTTTCTATGGAGAAATAAAAATTATTCCTAATTATCACCAAATAAAAACAAGTCCTCACTAAATAAAAACAAGTCCCATATATGTTAAGCCCTGTATCTGTTATCTTTACAGGAGGGTTTATATACAATGCATGATGTCTTGGATGCTCAGTGGATGTATGACCACAACAAAGATGAGAACTACCTTCGCCGAGTAATCAAACCATTGGAAGCTCTTCTTACGTCTCACAAACGAGTAGTTATAAAAGATTCAGCAGTAAGTTCCAGTTGTGAAATATCTGTTGTTGGTTGTTTTTGTTTTGTTTTGTTTGTTTTTTAGCTCACCTGGGTGAGCTGTTGTAATCACCCGGTGTCCATCATATATCCTCCGTCAACAATTTGTTTAAACAACATCTCTTAACACCATTCCCATTCACGTACCACAGTATGTGATTCACGTAGAGAATCTGCCATGAGCGTACAGAATTGTTGGTATCTACGTACACAAAACGTACCGCAAATTTGGTGCACATATAAATTGCAACATTCGTACATCCTGCTCGAGTCAGTTATCGCTCATTAGCATCTTTTTGAATATTGATAAAGCATCGAAACACTGCCATTGCTGGCGGACAATAACGAATGTGTATGTCCAGTGCATACAAATGGATCGAGGATCGTTTCGAGGATCACGGAATTTAATTATGTTTTTACCGAGAGGGATGAGATTATTGTTCATTGGTTATTGCGTAAATTGCTAAAATGGTTCTGCTGGGCTGGACAAAATGGGCGCCAGAGTAAAAAGTAGAAAAATCTTTAAAGGACATCTAGGCCAGTGGCCCAGTTTCAAAATAATTTTACAGAAATATTCCTCTTATGCTCCTGTACCAAAATTGCTGAAATGGTTTTACGGAAGATGGCTGCCAGAGCTAAAACTAGAAAAAAATCTTTAAACAACATCTCGTCATAGGCCAGTGGCCTTATTTCAAAATAATTCCACAGAAATGTTCCTCTTTGCCAAAGTTGCTAAACTGATCTGCTTAGCTGAAGAAAATGGCCACCAGAGCTTAAAATAGAAAAATCTTTAAACATCTCCTCCTAGGCCAGTAGCCCAATTTCAAAATAATTTCATAGATGTGTTCCTCTTATGCTCCTACACCAAAATTGCTAAAATGGTTCTGCTTGGCTAAACAAAATGGCCGCCAAATCATGAAATAGAAAAATCGTTAAAGGACATCTAGGCCAGTGGCCTCATTTCAAAATAATTTCTCAGAAATGTTGCTCTTATGCTCCTACACCAAAATTGCTAAAATGGTTTCACCTCACAGAAGAAGATTGCCGCCAGAGCTAAAAATAGAAAATCTTCTAAATGACATATAGACCAGTGGCTCAGTTTCTAAAACCGGAGTACCCAGAGAGAAACCACCCGACCTTCTGTTGCAGAACATGGCGTTTCACGTGTGACCAAAGTGCTGGAAGCCTTAATGGCTCAGTCAGATGTGCATCTATTGGAATATTTTCTGTAGTCATTTTATCTCTTGCTGATTCAAGAAGGACAGTTGTCAGTGTCTGGTTACATGGTTAAGAGAATTATAGTCAGTGCATTATGTAAGTGTCAGTAACTACACTGCCAAGATTAATTAGGACAAACACCTGGGTGACCTTAGTGACCTTTTGCAGCAAGAAAATCAGCTGGCTAGGCCAGAGTCATTGCACAATTTAATGTGCCTTCTGACATGCAATTTGGTGTCCCTCTACTAAGATTGTTCAAGCCATCATGATTTGTCAAAAAAACAAGCCATCATGATTTGCCAAAAAAACATGGCGGCCAGGGTCGGGGCTTATTTTCCCTATATATCTATACAGAAAACTTTTTAAAATCTTCTTGTCAGAAACCACTGGACCAATTTCAGTATAACTTGGGAGGAATGGTCCATTTGTGACCCTCTACCAAGATTGTTCAAGCCGTTACGTTTCATCAAAAAACATAGCGGCCAGTGTCTAGGCTTATTTTCCCTATATATCTATACAGAAAACTTTAAAATCTTCTTGTCAGAAACAACTTAACCAATTTCGATATAATTTGGCAGAAATATTTCTTTCATGACTCTCTACCAGATTTGTACAAGCCATCATGATTTGTCAAAAAACAACGCTGCCAGGGGGCAGGGCTTACTTTCTCGATATATCTAGAATGAAAACTTTAAAAATCTTCTTATCAGAAGCCTCTGGACCAGTCTCAAAATAATTTATCAGAACTGTTTCTTTGGTGACCCTCTACCAAGATTGTTCAAAGGCTTCATATTCCTCAAAAATAGACATGTTATTATCCAAGAAAGGTTAAATTGATATATGGTATTAATACAATCATAAAATGTGGCACCTGACAGCCTGTAAAATTTCAGTTAGTCTCTCGTTCTTGAAATGAAATGACTTTTTATCGTATCTCTGAATGTTGCCAACATTAATTCAGAGATACGATAAAAAATCATTTCATTTTTGATCCAGTTCAAAAACAGGATACTAACTGAAATTTTACAGGCTTTAGGATGCCACAGTTTATGATCCTGTTAATACTATAGACCTTTTAAAACACTACGTCACACAATAAAAATCATCCGGAACATCTCGGTCTTTAACCCAGAGTACGTTCTAGGCTCGTATCTGTTGGATGGCAGAAAGTCGTTGTTTACGTTTATCGGACCGTAAAATTGCTGATGTCTTTTCAGAAAAATAAAGCATTTTCAATAGTCAAAAGTTATTTTTCAGAAGGGATTCTTATCGAGTGATCATTCAAATCTCATAATCAAAAATATTGACACAAATTTTGGCTATATACTAGCTAAAACTAAGCGTTAAAATGGTCACCATAAAGCAAAATTACGGTTACGCGCGTGACTGCTGATATAGGAAAAATATCATTGAAACATTTGCATTTGTCCTAGGAAAAGCAATCAAATTGCTTCTTAAAGCTGTATAGTTAAATGCTAGGTAAAATTTACGAGTGAATATTGACCAAAAAGAATGTATTATCCAAGTAAAGTTTGGCTTGATTCAATCAGTATCAGTGGAACCCGAAGTGTTTCTGCCATCCAAAATTATTGGTCATGTGACACAACATTGTAATCACATGGTCAGTAGCCTGGATAAAAACAACAACATTAAAAAGGTCTATATATCAATTTATTAAACCTTTCTTGGATAAAAAATGTCTATTTGTGAGGAATATGGAGCCTTCAAGCCATGATGATTCATTAAAAAACATGGCCACCAGGAGGCAGGGCTTATTTTCCCTATATATTTATATAGAAAACTTTAAAATCTTTTTGTCAGAAACCACTGGACCGATTTCAGTATAATTTGGCAGAAATGTTCCTTTGGTGACCCTCTACCAAGATTGTTCAATCCATCATAATTCGTCAAAAAACAGATTCGGGGCCTTTTTTCCCTGTATATCTATACAGAAAACTTTAATGGTGTAAAGAGGGTGTGGCTCATTTTATAGGACAGCCATATCATTCTTGAACATAAAAGTTAAACAAAAATCTTATATAAATAATGCAAATCTGTTAGCTCAGGTGAGTGATATAGTATCATCATGGTCTTCTGGTTTTGTTCATTATTTTGCACAATTTTTCAGGTAAATGCTGTATGTTATGGTGCTAAGATCATGTTACCCGGTGTATTAAGATATGAAAATGGAATAGAAATAAATGAAGAAATTGTTATAGTTACCACAAAAGGAGAAGCTGTAGCATTAGGTAAGCATAAACAAGACCTTACAGGGGAGACAACTAGGTCAAAATGGTTTTGTCTTCTTTCTGAAAAGGGATCTATCTTGATACCACTCTTTTCTAGACCCAGTAAGCATTCTACATAAATCTACAGCCAACCGATAACGGACCGCTATAGATTTATGTAGGATGCTAGCTAGGCGCTATGTAAACAATACCCAGTAAGCATTCTTTATACATCTATAGCGGGCAGTTTTCGGCCATTCTTCTCCTTCGGCAGAATCAAGAAAGGCAGTTGTCAGTTTCTGACGAAGTTATGTGCCCAAGTATTAGTTAACTGCTTAGAGGACTCAGCCTGCCCAGGAACAGAGTGAGTAGGTTAACTGACCACACTCAGCATGACCCTAATTGGTTGACTGGGCTGTAACACACAGCTCAAAACTCTTAAGGAACAAATTTGTTTCCAGTGGGAGCTAAGACATATGAATATACAGACAGTACATTAAAGAGTTAAATGAATATGTTCAAAGAAGAGCAAATTCTATACTTTTAGAGTAGACCGAATGTACAAAATCTACATGTACGTTAAACAGTTAATGGACATGTATGTCTTATAAACAAAAAAACAACAACAAAAAAACAGAATACAGTACTTCTGTTTTATAGTAGTCTCCAGTGCAAATGTTTGTGCCAACTTGTATTTATTAACGCTTTGCATGCAGGTTAAAAATTTCAGCAGACGACATTTTGAAATTTTTTTTTTTTTTTTTCCTAGAAAATACGATTTGACACTTCATGCAAATTGTCTCCTGACAATTTGCATGAAGTGTCAGATCCTATTTTCTAGGAAAAATAAGAAAAATATCACCACTTTCTCATCTGCTGAATCTGCCCATAGCGTGGTAAGTGTTAAAGGGAAATGCCCACTAAATGCAATGTATGTCCGAAAATATTAAACTCTAAAAAAATAAGGCCCCCCCCCGGTCACCTCTCTCCGCTGGTCAGCGGCCATAATAATTTTGTGATTTTAGGGCCAAATTCCTTCCTTTAAACGGTCAAAATGACAGAGGATCGGAAATTCCAGCGACATAGAAATTGAAAGTAGGAAAACAAAAATTCATGGAAATCATATCTGTTCCAATACTTAGCGTTATTATGGTATCATATTTAGCCTGCCTCTGAATACTTCTTGAGTAAACTGATTTTTTTTAATCCTGAAAATTGATCAGAATAAACAATATATAATTGTTATTTGGTACGATTTTGGCATGTTACAAACAATAAATAAATATAGATAGATACATTTGTACCACTATGCTGAAGGAGCTATCATAATCATAGTATATATTTTACCAACAGCCCATGGTTTTGGCTATATCAGTCCTCCAGCTGTCTCAGAATGGCCTGTAAGTGAGTACCTCTGCTGAGCAGCCACCTCCCTTACACAGCCAAATGAGCCATTCCCTAGGATGGCTGCTTAATAGAGGTTCCACTGTAGATACATGTATTTTATTTTTTAAGACACAAAGTCGTCTGTTGATAGGAATATTCTGCTTATGTGAATAAGTTGACAGTTTATATGCACAGTTAGACAACAACAAAATATTGTTTTAGACATGATTTATTCAATTTTGGCATATTTAATTAGGTGGTTATGATGTCACTCACTCACAAAAATGGCGTCTTTCGTGAAAGCGTTTTATAGAATTCTAAATCCAATAACTTTCTTATTTACCAGCTGATTTTTATACGCCCATTTGAAAAAGGGGACGTATTATGTTAGGGGTATAGCGTCCGTCTGTCCATCCGTCCGTCCATAAACTTTTTCGTTTCTGGCTAACTCATCCTACAGTTTACATCCGATCAAGCTGAAACTTGGTATATAGTTAGACCATGATGTGATGCAGCGCATATTGTTTTGAGGATACAGTCCACCAAATGTTTGCAGAGTTATGCCCCTTTGAAAATATCTGTAAACTTTTAATTTCCGGTTAACTCCTACATTTTACATCCGATCAAGCTGAAACTTGATTTATAGTTAGACCATGATGTGGAGCAGCGTATATTGTTTCGAGGTTACAGTCCACCAAATATTAGCAGAGTCATGCCCCTTTGAAAAATTTCTGTAAACTGTTTGTTTCCGGCTAACTCCTCCTACATTTTATATCCAGTCTTGCTGAAACTTCATTTTTAGTTAGACCATGATTTGGAGCAGTGCATATTTTACCGGGGTACAGTCCACCAAATGTTTGCAGAGTTATGCCCCATTGAAAATTTCTGTAAACTTTTCATTTCCAGTTAACTCCTCCTACAGTTTGCATCAGATCAAGCTGAAACTTCAGTTATAGTTAGACCATGATGTGGAACAGCGTATATTGTTTTGAGGTTACATTCCACCAAATATTAGCAGAGTTATGCCCCTTTGAAAATTTCTGTAAACTTTTCGTTTCCGGCTAACTCTTTCCACAGTTTACATCCGATCAAGCTGAAATTTGATTTGTAGTTAGACCATGATGTGGAGCAGCGCATATTTTTTCAAGGTTACAGTCCATTAAATATTAGCAGCATTATACCTATTTGAAAATTTCTATTAATTTTTCGGTTCTGGCTATATTCTCCTACAGTTTACATCAGATCAAGCTGAAACTTCATAGATTGTTATATGATGATGTTGTTGAGCAGGGCATATTATATCGAGGTTACAGTGCACCAAATATTGGCAGAGTTATGCCCCTTTGAAAATTTCTAACTTTTCCTTTCAGGCTAACTCCTCCTACAGTTTACATCCAATCAAACTGAAACTTGATTTGTTGTTAGACCATGATGTGGAGCAGAGCATAGTGTTTCAGGGTTAACAGTCCACCAAATATTAGCAGAGTTAAACTTCTCCCTAGAAGCAGCAAACTTCTCCCTTAATTTCTGGACCAGCTTGGCCCATTAGGTTACAGTTCACCAAATATCACCAGAGCTATGCCCCAGTGAATTTTTTTTTATTTTTTTTTTTTTTTTGTAATTCCACTTACAGTTTATATCTGGAGCACTGAATTATACAGGAGCCAGTTTATGTGCTACATCTTATTACTTGCCACAGGCGTATAATGCCCTGCTTGACGGAGCTCTTGTTATTATTTTATGTACTTTTTCCTTTAACAGCATTCTCACTCACATTTTGATTTAGGGGTACATGTACCCCTTGGGTTTAGCATTTGGGGGTACAGATCACTTTTTGAGGGTACACATATTTTGAGGTTGTATAGTACAGGGAAGACTACAAAATGCCATTTTATGACCAACCTTTTCACCTTGCCTTTGGGACTGATTGTTGCCGCCAGCTTCGTGCTGAATGTATTCATTAGAACCTAAGCATTTCAGTGATTTGGTGGCAGAGGGACCTTCAGTAACATCCGAAGATTTGTACTTTTGCGACCCTTTCTCCGCTATGTGAGCCATTGAAGCTCAGAATGCTAGCTTGTGACATCTTTGTCGAAGCGTTTCAAACCGATCACGCGTTTTGGCTAGGTAATGAACAATCAAAATATCCCTCTTGGATATAAACCACATGGTTGTCAGTGATTGGATAATGCGAAAAAGATCATATGCAATAACCAATGAATTATCTCATCCCTTTCGGTAAGAATATAATTAAATTCCGTGATCCCCGTAACGATCCTCGATCCTTTCTGTGCAACTGGCCCCTGTAGCCTAGTGGATAGGAGAGTTGACTCTTAATCCATTATATTTCTCACCGCTGTGGTTCGAGCCTCGCTCGGGTCATATGTGGGAAAGCCAAGTTCTGCTTACGGATGGTCAGGTGGTTTTGCCCGGGTTCTCTCGGGTTTTCACCCACCTATGATGAGCGATCGGCTTGATATAAGTGAAATACTTTTGAAAAGGCCGTAAATCCAAATAAAAAAAATACACTGGCCGTACGCATTCGTTATTGTCCTCCAGCAATCGCATTGATTTGATGCTTTATTAATATTCAAAAGGATGCTAATGAGCAAAAACTGACTCTAGCAGGACGTACAAATGTTGCAATTCATACGTGCACCAATGTTGCGGTACGTTTTGTGTGCATAGATAGAATGAAATATTTTCTACAGTCTTTCTCTCCCTTCCGCTGATTTCAAGAAGGGCAGTTGTCAGTTTCTGGCAAAAGAATGCATAATACTGAGGACTGAACTTGCTCTGTAAATGTGTGGTTAGGTAAACTGACCGTGCTTGGCATGACCCCATTGGATTGACTGGGCCGTAAAACCTCAACACAAACAAACGTAGACACCAATAATTCTGTGCGCTCATGGCAGATTCTCTACGTGAATCAGGTACTTTAGTACATGAATGGGAATGCTGTATAATAAAATCTCATGCTGTCTAGTCTTCTACAGATTACTCCTATAGAAATGTATTGGTACAAGTGACTCAATTGGAATGGTATCCACCTTAACCCTTAAAGCACCAAGAAAATCTGCGTTTGAAAATGTCGTCTGCTTATGTCATCTGCTGCATCTTCTTGCAAACTTTTCAAACTTACATTTTGCATATAGGCAAACAGTGTGGACCCAGATCAGATTGCTCCAAAAGGAGCAGTCTGATCTGGGTCCACACTGTTTGCAACAATGACTTTTAAAGTAACCGGCAGAAGACAAAGCAGACAACAATTGTTGTGATTGGCGCTTTAAGAGTTAATATTGGGAGGTTTAGGGTTCATTCTCCAACTGGGATTTACCCAAGCCTTTCTAAAATTGGTGTATCAAGACGAATATTTTTTCTTATTTTTCCATAAAAGCATACCATATTCCATCTAATTACCGCACATACCCCTATAAGTGCACACTCGTGAAATTCCGTAGTCTTATTACAGCCAGTGTACTTTTTATTTACTTTTTTATAAAGGCATATGTTGTGGGTTCTCATTTGAATTGCATTGACTTGTCGATATAATTCAAATGAGTACCCACAACATATGCCTTTATAAAGAAAATCAGAAAAAAAATCGCATAATCATCATCAAATAAATCCTTTTCTGATCTTTTTATAGTGTATCCTTAATAGGTATAGGTACATATTTTATCACATCTGAGTGTTCCCAGTAATTTTGAAAAACCTAAGTGCGGTAATTAGGTCAAATACGGTATGTTATGGAAACCCTAATGAGTACCCATAAAATATGCTTGTGTGGAGAAATAAGAAAAACATCAATACTTTCAGTTGAAAAAAGTTCCTTACCTTAAGCTATGTTGAGACAATGCTGATAAGTACCTGACTATCTTCTCCCCATCTGAAGCACCACTACCTCGGAAAAAAGCCTTTCTATTAATCACCTTATTGCCAACTTTTATTTTACTGTTTTTCAGCTATTGCACAAATGACATCAGCAGTTATGGCTACAACAGACCACAACATAGTTGCTAAGATTAAGAGAGTTATTATGGAGAGAGATACATACCCAAGAAAGTGGGGCCTCGGACCAAGGGTAAATATCAAGGAGAATGGATACAGTTTCAAGGGAGACAACTATATATTTTTTTTTGTTGCTTCACTCTGAAAAGGGGTCTACTCTAAAAGAAAAAAATTTGGGAGCAAATTCTTTCCTTTTAGAGTGGACATCTTTTCAGGAGGGGGTTGGGGTACAGTAAAGCAAAGAGGAAGTCACAGAAGTTGTCTCCCTTGTCAAAATTGAAAACTGGCAGGAAAAAATCCATCAAGTGTATTCTGTGCCATTAAGCAGTGTCTATCTGTTCTGTTCCTCAGATTGCCAAGTTCATGCAAAAATAATTCAGGAATTTTGATGTATTGTAAAAAGTGTAAAGCCATAGCGCTAGATAGCTGAATAGCCACTTGAATATGTTTTTTTGCTTCTCCATGATTGGTCAGTTTCTGCCGAAAAAATATGCACAAATACTGGTTAACCACTTAGAGGACTAAGCCTGCCCAGGAAAAAGTGTGGTTAGGTAAACTGACCAGCTCGACATGACCCTAATGGGTTGACTGGTTCAATTCAGTCAATCTCCATGATTGGTTGGTTTGGAGTTTAATGACTCAACGAGTTTAATGTCTCAACACCATTTAGGTTACATTGAGCTGATCAGTTTACCTAACCACACTTTTCCTGGGCAGGCTTAGTCGTCTAAATGGTTAACTAGTACTTGTGCACATCTTTTTGCCAGAAATTAACAACTACCTTGAATCAGCGGAAGAGAGAGAATGACCTTAGAGAATATAATTTCATGATCAGTCTCAAGAATGTTGGTAGGGATCAAACCTGGGAACTCCTGATCACCAGTCAGACGTGCATCTGACGAGTCTTTCTCCATGAAAAAATATGTTGTAGACTTGAATTTTAAACCTGAACTCATTACTAGTCATTTAACATTTGAGCCAGCACATGACAAAACCTACAATAAGACTTGTGCGACCAGCGAAGACTCAGATCAGCCTGTGCATCTGCGCAGTCAGATCAGAGTCTTTGCTGATGGCGTTTGCCTTCTACAGTCACCAGGCTATTAAAAGAGGGATAAACGAGATCCCTTGCCATTCTTGAAGGATGTACAAAATGATCTGGGCACACAGGCCTTACTGTAGGTTTTGTAGCGCACTGGCTCATTTTTCATGTGTCTGAAAACCTGCAATTTCTTAAAGCATATTTTGTGTATTTTACTAGGCTAGTATAAAGAAGCAGCTGGTAAAGGAAGGCAAGCTAGATAAATATGGTAAACCAAATG
The DNA here is from genome assembly GCA_964016985.1 of Anodontia alba. Taxonomy (NCBI): domain Eukaryota; kingdom Metazoa; phylum Mollusca; class Bivalvia; order Lucinida; family Lucinidae; genus Anodontia; species Anodontia alba. Next base: position 43,040,327 of record OZ024832.1, on the reverse strand, counting down.
ACCAGACACCCAGGAACTGGATGGAACTGATTGAAAAAGAGTAAGTTCATATTAGAATACAAAAGGAAAACAGGACCTAGACATTCAAAGCATCGTTAGCTTAACAAGCTCGTTAGTGGTCAAAATGTTAACTGTTCTAGTAAGTACAATAGCTAATTAACAGGTATTTTTGCTGAAAAAATGTGAGTAGCTTTTGCAAATATATACTCACATTTTTTCAGCAAAAATATTAATGTATATGCCACATTTAATGACCAAAGTTTTAACAATACGCTAACTAACAACATCATTAGTTTTAAACAACTAGAACCAGTATTTCCCATATGTAACATGTCAGAATATACTTTTCACAATTCATAAAAATTGTTATTTAGGAGGCAGGGCAGATAAAATGTTAAGTAGCCTGCCTCGGTGGCTCAGTCGGATGTGCATCTGACTGTGATTGGATAGCCATTGGTTTGATTCCCGCTGGGTCCGGCAACATTGTTTCATGGAGAAATTGATTAATCGTGAAATATTTTCTACGGACATTCTCCCCCTTCCTCTGGTTCAAAAAGGACAGTTGTCAGTTGTAGGTGAAAGAATGTGCACATGTACTGAATAATTGCTTAGAGGACTAAGCCTGGCCAGTAAGACATGATCTTAATAGTGTTGACTGGGCTATAAATATCCAACTCAAATGAAATGTTGCCCTACTTTCTGTGCAAAAGTGAAACCACTCTATAGATACCGTATTCTACCTAATTACCGCACCGTGCGTTTAGGTTTTTCAAAACTACTGGAAAAACTTTTTAAAATATGTACCCACTTATATTAAGGGTACACTAAAAAAGAGATCAGCGAAAGACTTGTCTAATTATACTTATTCGATTTTATTTCTGATTTTCTTTATAAAAGCATATGTTGTGGGTACTCATTTGAATTGCATCGACAAGTCGATGCAATTCAAATGAGTACCCACAACATATGCCTTTATAAAGAAGTAGAGAGAAAATATACTTGCTGTAATATTACTTGACGGTACGCTTATAGGGGTATGTACATTAATTAGGTCGAATACGGTAAGTGTGTGTGAGAGACGAGAGAGAGGGGGTTTGTGAGGTTTCTACAGATTTACATTCTTATTTCTTAATCCTTAAAGCGCCAATCGCAACAATTGTCGTCTGCTTTGTCATCTGCCTTGTGATTTTAAAAGTCATTTTTGCAAACAGTGTGGACCCAGATCAGACTGCTCCTTTAGGAGCAGTCTGATCAGGGTCCACACTGTTTGCCTGTATGCAAAAATAGGTTTGAAAAGTTTGCAAGAATATTCAGCAGACGACATAAACAAACGACATTTTTTGATGCAGTTTTTCTTGGTGCTTCAAGGGTTAAGGAAGGAAAACATAGGATGTGGGTACTTATTAGAAGTTATGTCAGAATAACATCATTCACATATATTATGTTGACTTGCAACACTCCAGTTAAGTTGTCTCTTTTGTACAGGATGATCTGACCATAGGTCTAGATATGAGGGGGTATCAGGTATATATTTTTAGCTCACCTGAGCTCTGCTCAGGATGAGCTATTGTGATCACTTTTCGTCCGTCGTCCGTCTGTCCGTTAACATTTTCAAACGACTTCTCCTCTGAAGCCGCTGAGCCAATTTTGCTCAAATTTCATATGGAGCCTCCTTAGGGTGGGGGAACGAAAGATTGCTAAAATGGTCGCGGTCCGTCGACCAAGATGGCCGCCATGCTCATATATGGTAAAAACCTTTAAAAATCTTCTTCTCCATAACCGAGGATGCCTTGGGGCTGAATCTTTGCACGAATCATCGGGGACAAGAGGTCAACCAAAGTTGCTAAAAGAATTGTCGTACATTGACGTTTGACCTTTTTACGGCAAGGTCAAGTTCGCTTCCCTATGCATTTGTATGAGTTCTATACATTTGAATGGGAAAATTGTTAAGAGTTTCAAACGACTTCTCCTCTGAAGCCTCTGAGCTAATTTTGTTCAAATTTCATATGGAGCCACCTTAGGGTGGGGAAACAAAAGATTGCTAAAATTGTCGTGGTCCGTTGACCAAGATGGCTGCCATGCCCATATATGGTAAAAACCTTTAAAAATCTTCTTCTCCATAACCGAGGATGCCTTGGGGCTGAATCTTTGCACGAATCATCTGGGACGAGAGGTCAACCAAAGTTGCTAAAAGAATTGTCATACGTTGACGTTTGACCTTTTTACGGTAAGGTCAAGTTCGCTTCCCTATGCATTTGTATGAGCTCTATACATTTGAATGGGAAAATTGTTAAGAGTTTCAAACGACTTCTACTGTGAAGCCTCTGAGCTAATTTTGTTCAAATTTCATATGGAGCCACCTTAGTGTGGGGAAACAAAAGATTGCTAAAATTGTCGCGGTCTGTGACCAAGATGGCCGCCATGCCCATATATGGTAAAAACCTTTAAAAATCTTCTTTTTCCAGAACCGAGAATGCCTTGGGGCTGAATCTTTGCACAAATCATCGGGAACAAGAGGTCTACCAAAGTTGCTAAAAGAATTGTCGTACGTTGACATTTGACCTTTTTACGGCAGGGTCAAGTTTGCTTCCCTATGCATTTGTATGAGCCCCATACATTTGAATAGGAAAATTGTTGAGAATTTTAAATTTCTTCTTCTCTGAAGCCACTGAGCCAAATTTGCTCAAATTTCATATTGTGCCTTCTAAAGTCAGGGGAACGAAAGATTGCTAAAATGGTCGCGGTAGGTCGACCAAGATGGCCACCATGCCCATATATGGTAAGACCCTTTAAAAATCTTCTTCTTCAGAACTGAGGATGCCTTGGGGCTAAATCTGTGCACAAATCATCAGGGACAGGAGATCTACCAAAATTGCTAAAAAGATTATCGTACATTGACATTTGACCTTTTTACGGCAAGGTCAAGTTTGCTTCCCTATGCATTTGTATGAGCCCCATAACATTTATATGGGAAGATTGTTGAGAATTTGACGACTTCTCTGAAGCCACTGAGCCAAATTTGCTCAGATTTTTAGCTCACCTGAGCATGAAGTGCGCATGGTGAGCTATTGTGGTCAGTCAATGTCCGTCGTCCATCATGGGTCATGCGGCGTGCGTCATGCGGCGTGAACAATTGCTTTAAAAGCCTACTCTTCCTACACCCCAGGGCCAATTGACTCGATACTTGGTAGGAAGCATCAGGGTGAAATGTAGATAAAAAAATAGCTAAAATCGTTCCGATCGGAAATCCAAGATGGCCGCCATCTTGAAAATCTTTTTCGCTTCTTCTCCTGAACCGAAAGGCCAATTGACTCCAAACTTGCTAGGAAGCATCAGGGTGACTTGTAGATCAAATATAGCTAAAATCGTGCTGGTCCAAATTCCAAGATGGCCGCCATGGCAGCCATCTTGAAAATCTATTTTTCGCTTCTACTGCTAAACCCAAAAGCCAATTGACTCCAAACTGGTTAGGAAGCATTGGGGTGACCTATAAATCAAAAATAGCAAAAATTGTGCTGATTAGAAATCCAAGATGGCCACCATGGCAGCCATCTTGAAAAGCTATTTTTGCTTCTTCTCCTGAACCGAAAGGCCAATTGACTCCAAACTTGCTAGGAAGCATCGGGATGACTTGTACATCAAAAATAGCTAAAATCGTGCCAATTGGAAATCCAAGATGGCCTCCATGACAGCCATCTTGAAAATCTATTTTTCGCTTCTTCTCCTAAACCTAAAAGTCAATTGACTTGAAACTTAGTAGGAAGCATCAGGGTGACTTGTAGATCAAAAAATAGCTATAATCATTCCGATCGGAAATCCAAGATGGCAGCCATCTTGAAAATCTATTTTTTGCTTCTTCTACTGCACCGAAATGCCAGTTGACTCAAAAGTTGGTAGGAGGTATTGGGGGTGACTTGTTTTACTTGTGACGTTCTGAAAATTTCAGCATTTTAACCTTGTAAGCAAGATATTTCAAAAACTGTTTAAGCCATTGCCTTGTCATAAGAGTATTGGAAAAATGTTGCATGCCATCTGCGTATCTGCAGTGGCGGTTTCACTCAGGTGAGCGAGTTGTGGCCCGTGGGCCTCTTGTTTTTATTTCTCAAAGAAAACATGTGTTGTGGGTACTCATTAAAAGTGACTCTGTGAGGTACCCATCTTTTCGTGGAGAAATAAGCAAAATATCAATACAGTCGAACCTCAATAGCTCGAACACCGATGGTTCGTTTACCATGGCTGATTCAATCTTGTTTTTGAGTCCGTACAAAATTCTTCCCATAACTCCAGAAAACAAATATTTAAGGAAACTTTTCTTATTTAATCGCGAAATTGTATGTTGTGTGTACTCATTAGAATCACCTCGTGCCGGCCTCAGTGACTCAGTTGGATGCGCCGTCCGACTGGAGACCAGGAGGTCGCGGGTTCAACCCCCGCCGAGATCGGCAACATTCTTCCGTAGAGATTGATCATGAAATATTTTCTACGGTCATTCTCTCCCTTCCGCTGATTCAAGAAGGGCAGTTGTCAGTTTCTGGCGAAAGAATGTGCACAATACTGGTTAACCGCTTAGAGGACTAAGCCTGCCCAGTAAACGTGTGGTTAGGTAAACTGACCGCGCTCGACATGAACCCATTTGGTTGACTGGGCCGTAAAACCTCAAGACAAACAAACTGTTTAACCTGATATGTGTCATGTAATTCTGTACAAGACATGGAACTTGTCAGGGGAGATAATTACAGAACAGCTATATCTAAAACCAAGATGTAGGTTAGGTCACTCAGTTGTTGTTTTAAAAAAATGTACAAATTCACAAAAGGAACAACAGCACTGTACCACAATGGGAACCAACCCTGGGTTAACATGTCCCAGTATTAGGGTAAAAATGATATGAGAAAAGGTTTGTCATATTACTCTACAGTTGCACATGTAATATTGTCATTGACTATATTGGTCTTTGATATTGGAAAATTGTGCTAAAATAAACTCCCTGTTTAACCGGATATCTATGTCATGCAATTCTGTTCAAGACATGGAACTTGTCAGGGGAGATAATGACCAAACATGTACTAATATCTGAAACCTAAATGTAGGTTAGGTCACTCAGTTGTTGTTGAGCAAATTATACAAATTCACAAAAGGAACACAACAGCACTGTACCATAATGGGAACCAACCCTGATATAACGTGTCTCTGTATAAGGGTTAAAATGGTATGAGAAAATGTATACTACTCTACAGTTGCACATGTATTATTATCATTGACTGTATTGGTCTTTGATAGTGGTAAATTGTGCTAAAATAAACACCCTGTTTAACCGTATATATGTCATGTACAAGGCATGGGACTTGTCAGGGGAGATAATTACAGAACAGCTACTAATATCTAAAACCTAGATATAGGTCTGATCACACAGTTGTTGTTCAGCAAAATATACAAATTCGGAAAAAGAACATAACAGCACAGAACTGCAAGAGGAACCAATCTTGAGTTAAGATGTCCCAGTATAAGGGTTAAAACGGTACGAGAAAAGGTTTGTCATACTGCTCTACAGTTGCACGTTTTATTGTCATTGACTATATTTGTCTTTGATAGTGGAAAATTGTGCTAAAATAAACTCCCTGTTTAACCGGATATCTGTGTCGTGCAATTCCATACAAGACATGGAACTTGTCAGGGGAGATAATAATAGAACAGCTACTGATATCTAAATCCTAGCTGTAGATTAGATACTCAGTTGTTGTTTAGCAAAATATACAAATTCATAAACGTAACACAACAGCACTGTACCACTAAAGATACACAAGGTCAGGGCGCAGTTGTTCAAAGCATAGTTAGCTTAACAAGCTAGTTAGTGACAGACTCATTCAGTATGGTAGCTGAGGTATTTTCAAATACATTGATATATTTCCTGCAAAAATGTGAGTTGCTTTTAAAAGCTACTCACTTTTTTTCTGACAGCAAAAAATATCAATGTATTTTCCATATTTCTAGATAGAAATTTTAACATCATGTTGTCATGCTGAATAAAGATGCCACACCCACTTCTAATTTCCAGCCAGTCAGATTACTTGATCTGGGTTTTTGATAGAAATTCACATATTTAATGACAAAGAGTGTAGATCCAGAAGAAGCCAACTGATCTGGATCTATACTGTTTGCTAAGACAGGGCATGTTGTGTTTAGCAAGAGAAGGGTTAAGTTTTGAACAACTGGGCCCGGGCACCATAATTAAGCCAGACCACAGGGCTTATGCAAACAGTAAAGATACTCATCAGCCAGTGAAGCTCTGCAGTCTGTTAAGGCTGTTTGCTCTACATCATTTTACAGCAGTATCCAATGAGTCTGTGTATTCCCTGATCAACCTGTATGTATGCATAGGGTGATATGATTGAATGGGCTTTTGATGAGTTCCAACATGTTTTCATGGAGGAACCAGAAAAATATATGTCTACTCCTTACTTGATGTTATGGGTCAGATTCTAAATGTTTGCTATATAAGCTCTATACAAGATGTGTAGAGCCTAAATGTAAGCAGAAAGATCCTGAGCAGACAGTATGAATCTTTGCAGTTGCAGAAATGCTCACCAGGGCCCAGTTGTTCAAAGCTAATGATGTCGTTAGTTAACGATTCATTAAAATTTACATCGAGGGATACGCAAATATTCTGAAATTTTTGGCTGAAAAAATGTGAGTAGCTTTTGCAGTGCAAAAGCTACTCACACTTTTTCAGCAAAAAATATCAGAATATTGTATATTGAATCCGCTAAAACAGATAACGAAATGACCCTTAACCAGCTCATTAAGCTAAGGATGCTTTGAACAGCTGGGCCCAGATAAATAACAAACACCTTCATGTATATTTCAGTATTAAGGAAGAAAAAGAAACTGGGGCACAGGTTTCTAAGACTCCAGAATCGACACCAGCCAAATTGAAGGTATGTTTCTGTCACTAGCAAAAATTGAAAAATAAGAAAAATATTAGAAGCTTTTGGACTGAATTTTTATACGCCCGTTTGAAAAAACGGGATGTATTATGTTACTGGATATGGCGTCCGTAAACTTTTTCATTTCCGGCTAACTCCTCCTACAGTTTACATCCGATCAAGCTGAAACTTGGTATATAGTTAGACCATGATGTTGCACAGAGATATTGTTTTGAGGTTACAGTCCACCAAATGTTTGCAGAGTTATGCCCCTTAGAAAATTTCTGTAAACTTTTCATTTCCGGTTAACTCCTCCTACATTTTACATCCGATCAAGCTGAAACTTAATGTATAGTTAGACCATGATGTGGAGCAGCGCATATTATTTCGAGGTTACAGTCCAGCAAATATTAGCAGAGTTATGCCCCTTTGAAAATTTCAGTAGACTTTTCGTTTCCAGCTTACTCCTACAGTTCACATCAGATCAAGCTGGAATTTGGTATATAGTTAGACCATGATGTGGCGCAGCGCATATTGTTTCGGGGTTACAGTCCACCAAATGTTTGCAGAGTTATGCCCCTTAGAAAGTTTCTGTAAACTTTTCATTTCCGGTTAATTCCTCCTACATTTAACATCCGATCAAGCTGAAACTTCATGTCTAGTTAGACTATGATGTGGAGCAGCGCATATTGTTTTCAGGTTACAGTCCACCAAATATTAGCTGAGTTATGCCCCTTTGAAAATTTCAATAGACTTTTCGTTTCCGGCTAACTCCTCCTCCTACAGTTTACATTGGATCAAGCTGAAACTTGATTTGTAGTTAGACTATGATGTGGAGCAGTGCATATTGTTTAAATGTTACAGTCCACCAAATATGCCCCTTCGAAAATTTCTATTAATTTTTCGTTTCTGGCTAATTCCTGCTACAGTTTACATCCAATTAAGCTGGAACTTCATGTACATTTAGACCATGATGGGGAGCAGTGCATATTATTTCAATGTTACAGTCCACCAAATATTAGCAGAGCCATGGCATATAATGCCCCGCTTGGCAGAGCTCTTGTTAGAGTTCAGGATTGATTATTAGCGACTATTCTCACCCCTGTGAACTACTGGAAAAAAAAAGTGAAAACAATGCTGTCTTCAGTTCTCCTTCTTAAATTATTGACAGAACCATAAAAGATGGCTTGTTGAAGCTTAAATCTGATTTTTATCACAATAATGCACACTGTTCAGGCCCTTGATTTGATGTAGTCATTGGCTTGGAAGATGTGCTATATCAAATTCCCACAGCACCGGATACCTGAGTAGCCTCCCTTGGCACTCATGGTAACATAGCATGGGATACAGTTTTATAAAAGCGACGTATTGCAGTTTTTGCTGAAAAAGACAGCTTTTATTGTACAGGGCTAAAAATGTGTGGTGTATCTCATATGTTTTTTGTAATATATCTCGAGAAAAATGTTTCTTGCACAACAGATAAGGAAATCCTAGATTATTTCTAGGAAGATAGATATTCTTATCCTGCCCAGGTTATCCTACACAGGGTAAGATAAAAATTGAGAATACTCAAGTGTTTGATAGGCACTGGTTGTAATGGGCATCATGTACCCCATCTCGATGAGGCGATTCTAATGAGTACACTCAACATACAATCACTGTGTAGAAAATCGAAAAGATTTCCCTAAATTATTGCTATATTGCTTCCTGAACTGGTGCCATGATTAACCCTCAGTGGCTCGAACTACCCATGTCTCGTACGAATTTCCATGGTCCCAAAGATGTTCGAGCCATTGAGGTTTGACTGTATTTCTATTATCAGATCTTTCCATTCCCTTTAATAGAGACTTACTTATGAGATCCCAGTAAGGCTGGCACAATTATCCGGATAATCAATTATTTGATCGATAAATTCCACAAAAACGATTCTCGTTACAGATTTGCTAATAATCGATCATTTGATTTTATCTGTGTCTGTTACTTTACCGTATTTACCCTTAGTAATCAGTCATCTCAACTCCTTACCATACTTTATCTAAAATTTGAACAAATGCAATTTACTACTCAATGTTGTGTCTACAGATAGGTGGATGAGTGGCAAACAGTGTAAACCCAGATGAGATGTGTTTTTCGGCATCTTATCTGGGTCTACACTGTTTGCTCAGGCTGTTTTGACCAAATACATACAGTAAAGTATAACATATGGTAAGAGTCATGCTCAGACACACAGTTTCAGTGAAACTGTGACCAAATCTTCAGTGATTACTAATTGATTATCCATGACAATAGCAGGACTGATAATTGATTATCTTTTCAGCTCTGAATAACCAGCCTTAGATCTCAGATTGTGTGTTTACTGGACCAAAAAAAAAAAAAAAAAAAAAAAAAAAAAAAAAAAAAAAAGAAGAAGAAGGAAACAAAATCTCTTTCCTGTCTCTCCAGACATATTGCTTATCAAAACCTTGAATGGCAAAATGAGGCTTATGAGATACCACAGAAGTTTTTGTATATGTTTTCATGTAGAATAAGAAAGTTGCAAAGCTTTGCCCAGTCAGCATTCTACGTAAATCTATATCGGGCCGTCATCGGCCCGTCAGCTACCCTGACGGGCCGATGACGGCCCGATATAGATTTACGTAGAATGCTAGCTGGGTGCTTGGTAAAATTTTCAGCTGACATTCTGAAATGTTTTCTTATTTTTTCGAGGAAAAAGTGCTGGACATTTCTTGCGAATTATCTTTGTAAGAAGACAATAGCATAAAATGTGAGTCACTGTTTTCTGGAGAAATAGTAAATACCAGTTTGTCATCTGCTGAATTTGCCCAGAGAAATAAAGCTAAAGGTCAAATTAAAATGCTGACTAATGTTGGTGCTAGGTCCGATACTAGTGTCATAAATTAGGTTCTTTGTCTCATTTTAGAGAAAACACATGACAAGCAGTAGTTCAGAAGATGCCGACTCGTCATTGATGTCTCCTCAGACAGCAGAGATAGGGAGTGGAGAAAAGAAAAAGAAGAAGAAGAAAAAGAAGATAAAAGAAGAACCATTAGAGGCAGGAGATGCATCAATATCAGAACCTGTAAGTAGTTTGGGCTGTAATAGTGGCTGTTGAAATTTATTGATTTAAACCTTATCCTGCTGAATAATTTAATTAGCCACACCCATTTCTGACTATCAGCAAATCAGATTACATCATAAAATGTTTTCATTCAAATTCACAAGCTGAATGACAAACAGTGTAGATCCTGATCAGATGGCTTCAGCCATCTGATCTGGATCTACACTGTTTGCAAAGGTAGAGGTTGTCGTGAACAGCAGGATAAGGGTTAAGAGATAATATATAGCTCCAATATCAGATATATTCTTATTATACCTCCACAAACCGTGTTTGTAGGGGTATACTGTTTTCATATTGTCCATCTGTTATGTTTTGGTCTGAGCAAGGGTTCTACTGCTTATTAATAATTTCTGATTTCTCCATGAAAATGTTCTGGGAACTCATTGGAGGACTTCTTATTCTCCTATTTCTCTACAAAAACCTGTTGTGGAAACTAATTAGAAGCTTTTCATGAAGGCTCTTCTAATGAGTACCCACAACAAGTTTTCATAAAGAAATGAGGAAAATATTTCATTGGATAATTATCTGGAGTTTTAGGCAAACACAATATGTATTTTAGTGAAAAAAAAAAAAAATATGTTAAGTATTATAATATTTTGTACCCCCCAAGTTTCTGATAAAATGGCATATGCAAACAGGTTAGACCCAGATCAGACTTCTGAAGCAAAATTTAGGACAAAAAAAATATGGAAAAAAGTGTTCGAAATTTAAGGACATTTACAGTAGCATTAAAAAATGTAGTCTTTAGAATACACTTCTGTCTTAAGCTCTATTTTCTGGCGAAAGAATGTGCACAATACTGGTTAACCGCCTAGAGGACTAAGCCTGCCCAGTAAACGTGTGGTTAGGTAAACTGACCGCGCTCGACATGACCCCATTGGGTTGACTGGGCCGTAAAGCCTCAACACAAACAAACAAACTGTCTCAAGCTCTGTTTTTGCCAGCTCTGTGGCTCAGTTGCACGCGCATCTGTCTGCTGATTAGGAAGTCCTAGTTTGATCCCCGCCGAGTCTGGCAACATTCTTAATGGAGATTGGTCATTAAATATTTTCTACGGCCATTCTCTCCTTTCTGCTGATTCAAGAAGGGCATTTGTCAGTTTCTGACGAAAGAATGTGCACAAAGACTGGTTAACCGCTTAGAGGACTAAGCCTGTCCAAGAAAAAGTGTGGTTGGATGAACTGACAACACTCAACATGACCCTGATTGGTTGACTGGGCCGTAAAACAAATAAACTCAAACTCAAACAAACAAATAAGCTTTGTTGTCCATCTGTTGGAAATATGATGTCTCTTGCCTGTCCACCTACAAGTTGTTAAGCCATAAAAATATATGTTTACCTTATTATCCCCTCGCACAATGAAGTTGTGATGGGGATGTAGGGTTTGTCCAGTACATAAGTACGTACATAATGTATGTACATACGTATGTTCACCTTTTGTAATAATAATAATAATAATCGACTTTATTTATAGAGGGTAACACATTTAGTAATCTAGTACTAATCTTCCATGTGGCCCTCTTTTTTCCTGGGTAGAAACCAGTACTAAGCAATGTGGATAAAGTCTCTTGCTCAAGGAAACAACACTTGCTGTTAGTGGGGATCGAACCCGGTACCTCTCGATCTCGAGTCTGACGCTTTACCACTGCACCACAGCGCTCCACATCACTCTAGTGCCTACAATTATTGATGAATTTTAATATGGGTATGATAATATCTCGAGCAAATTCGACTTTCAGGGGTTGGGCTCAAGGTCACTGTGGCTAGTTTTAGCTGTCACTGTGGCTAGCGCCGGCCTCGGTGGCTCAGTTGGATGCGCCGTCCGACTGGAGACCAGGAGGTCGTGGGTTCAACCCCCGCCGAGGTCGTCAACATTCTTTCGTGGAGATTGATCATGAAATATTTTCTACGGTCATTCTCTCCCTTCCACTGATTCAAGAAGGGCAGTTGTCAGTTTCTGGTGAAAGAATGTGCACAATACTGGTTAACCGCTTAGAGGACTAAGCCTGCCCAGTAAACGTGTGGTTAGGTAAACTGACCATGCTCGACATGACCCCATTGGGTTGACTGGGCCGTAAAACCTCAACACAAACAAACACTGTGGCTAGCACCTACATTTATGGATGGATTTAATATAACTTCATACAAATGTTGGGTATGATATCTCGAGCGAGTTCACCTTTCAGGGTCCTGGGCTCAAGGTCAAGGTCACTGGCTTGTTTTAGAAAAACTGTCATTGCTCTAGTGCCTACATTTATTGATGGATAATATCTGGAGAACAGAGAAAGTTCAGCTTTTAGGGTCCTGGGCTGAAGGTCAAGGTACACGGTGGCTATTTTTAGAAGAAAAAAAACAACTGTCATCCTCTAGTGTCTCCATTTATCAATGGATTTTAATATACCTTCACACAAATGTAGGGTGTTATATCAAGCAAGATCGACTTTCAGGGTGCTGAGCTCAAGGTAAAGATCACTGTGGCTATTTTTGAAGAACTTTGTTATGGCTCTAGTGCCTACATTTATTAATGGATTTTAATATAACTTCACAAAAATATTCGGTATGATAATATCTCAAGCAAGTTCCACTTTCAGGATGCTGGGATCAAGGTCCAGATTGTTGTAGCTATTTTTAGAAAAACTGTCATCACTCTAGTGCCTACATTTATCAGTGGATTTTAATATAACTTCATATATATGTTAGGTAGATAATATCTCAAGCAAGCTCAACTTTCAGGTTGCTGGACATCAAGGTAACTGGCTATTTTTAGAAAAAAAACTTTGTCATCGCTCTAGCCCTTGCATTTATCAATGGATTTTGATATATCTTCACACAATAATTGGGTATTAAAATATCTCAAGCAAGTTCAACTTTCGGGTTAATTGGCTCAAGGTCAAGATAACTGGCTATTTTTAGAAAGAAAAAAAAAACAACAAAACCTTTGTCATAGCGCTAGTGCCCACATTTATCAATGGATTTCAATATAACTTCACATAAATGTTGAGTATAATAATATCTGGAGCAAGTTCAATTTTCAAGTAGCTGAGCTCAAGGTCAAGTAATTTTGGCTATTTTTTTTAGAAAAAACTTTGTCATCGTTCTAGCCCTTGCATTTATCAATGGATTTTAATATACCTTCACACAATTGTTTGGTATTGTAATATCTCAAGTAAGTTCAACTTTCAGATTGCTGGGCGCAAGGTTAAGGTAACTGTGGCTATTTTTAGAAAAAAATTGTCATCACTCTAGCCTCTGCTTTTATCAATGGATCTTCACAGTTCACACAGTTGTTGGTATGATTATATCTCGAGCAAGTTTTGACTTCCAGAAGTCCTGAGCTCAAGGTCAAGGTTGACATGACAGAAAGATGTGAGAAGTAATCCCTCCCAGTCTGAAAATCTAAATATTTACAATACTGTACCTTAATGTCAAGGTCATATATTACCTTTACATTTAAGGTCACAGGCTTTTTGTTTCTTCATTCACATAATTATTACATGTCATGACATTCCCCATATCAGTGTTTGCCCACACCAGGTAGTCTTGTGCGAGAGGATTTGTATTGCCTGTGATGCCTTGTTTACCCTGAGTAGTCCAACATCGTCTTACCAGGGCCCAGTTGTTCACAGCTAACGATGTCGTTAGTTAACAATTCATTAAAATTTACATCGAGTGATATGCAAATATGCTGAAATTTTTTGCTGAAAAAATGTTGAGTAGCTTTTGCAGTGCAAAAGCTACTCACATTTTTTCAGCAAAAAATATCAGAATATTGTGTATTGAATCCACTAAAACAGTTAACGAAATGACCCTTAACGAGCTCGTTAAGCTAACGACGCTTTGAACAACCGGGCCCAGAAAACTTAAATGTCCAATTCAATGCCTGTTAATGTATCTAAAAACTACTGGATGAGTTTCAAACAGTGTATGCCACATTCTGTGGTATCAGGTGTGGGTCTACACTGTTTGCTCAGGTCTGCCCAAAGCAGATACTTAGGGAAAAAATACAGTATATGTTTACATTACAAGAGCCGGCCTCGGTGGCTCAGTTGGATGCGCCGTCCGACTGGAGACCAGGAGGTCCCGGGTTCAACCCCCGCCGAGGTCGGCAACATTCTTTCGTGGAGATTGATCATGAAATATTTTCTACGGTCATTCTCTCCCTTTCGCTGATTCAAGAAGGGCAGTTGTCAGTTTCTGGCGAAAGAATGTGCACAATACTGGTTAACCGCTTAGAGGACTAAGCCTGCCCAGTAAACGTGTGGTTAGGTAAACTGACCATGCTCGACATGACCCCATTGGGTTGACTGGGCCGTAAAACCTCAACACAGACAAACAAATACATTACAAGAACATGTATTCAGCTTTATAAGTTGACATCTGTTCATTTAGGTTTGACTGCTATTTCAAATAATTCTCCATTCGAGTTGTGATGGAAGTTGCTCACTAAAGATTTGTAGCATGCATTTAATCATAGCAACAAATAAGGCGCTTTTTTCATCCGAAATATGCTGATATCTTTCTTATTTCTCCACGAAAACATATGTTGTGGGTACTCATTAGAAGCGCCTTGCCGAGGCGCTTCTAAAGAGTACCCACAACATATGTTTTCGTGGAGAAATAAGAAAAATATGTGGATACCCCCTCTTAGCTGTAGCTATGATTTAATTGCATCTTATGATAACAGCTATATTTTCTTCCATTCCAGATGTCATCAGAAAAGAAGAAAAAGAAAAAGAAGAAACACAAAAAAGAACAAGAGTCAGACTGACAGGGTGCAAACTGACATATGAAATTGTTTCTCAGATGGGCATTTATTAGAACTATTAATGCAGGTACCAGCATGGCTGGTAGGTAGTCTGCAATGGCAGTCTGTGCTTGAGACAGTCTAGAATCAGTTGAGTGACCAACTGTTCAACTGAGTATTGACTACTTTTGTATGGCACTGTTTATTAAGTGTACCAGTCTAGATGAGAGATATTGACAGGTGTAAGTTCTTCTGAAAGTATTCTATGACTGGAAAGACCAGATGTGCTATTCCAGGTATACTGATGTTGAATCAGATAAAATACCACAAAACCACTCTCTGTGCAGCTCATTCATTACTGGTATGAAGCTCACTGCCCGGTTAATTTACAGGTGTCCCTCAGTCTCAGTGTGAGGCTGGGATCAGCCACATATCGGAGGTTGAGCGCAAGACTGTTGTATAACTCAAACATATTTTTGAAACCCTTGTTTAGGGGCAGCTTTGACCCCTTTGTAAACAATGCAAATTTAGGTGCCATTGCTGATACCCGCAATGGCACCTAAATTTTCATTGTTTATAGAAAGAAATGTTGTAATCTTCATAACGCCTTCATGGTGAGGAGATTAAGTTTGGGGAAAAACAACCCTCTGACTTACTACAGTCTTGGGCTCAACCCTCGATATAGAAGTCCAAAACTTGTGTTCTGATAGCATAGCTCTAGATTAGAGAGGTATCCAGGGCCCAGTTGTTCAAAGCATACAGGGCCCAGTTGTTCAAAGCTTCATTAGCTTAACAAGCTTATTAATTACAAACTGTTAACTGATGTAGCTATTAAAGGTATTTTCAAATATACATGTACATTGATATTTTTGCTGCAAAAATGTGAGTATCTTTGCAATGCAAAAGCTACTCAAATTTTTTTCAGCAAAAAATATCAATGTATTTGCCATATTTCAAGATAGAAATTAACGTCATGTTAGCTAACAACTTTGTTAAGTTTTGAACAACCGGGCCCAGATAAATATTTTCTTTAAAAAAAAAAAAAAAAAAAAAATTTTCTTATCTATCCATAAAACATGTATGTTGTGGGTACTCAATATATAGAAGTGCTTCAGTAAGATGCTTCTAATGAGTACCAAGAACATACATTTTCATGGAGAAGTAAAAATCTTGAAGCAAAAAACACCTTAATATCTGGAGCTATGGAAAAGCAATGCTATGGTAAGATTTCCAGTAACACATATATGAGCAACATGCACAATCTGGCCAGCATCCTTGCTCTTTGCTATATAAATTCTAGAAAGCTCAACTATAATGTAGATTATATGGATGCATGAGTATGGCCAAATCTTTGCTTTTTCATATACAGAAAAAGCGTTTTTTATAGGTTTAGATAAAGGGAGTATTCAGATGGCAGTTGTTTTTTGCGCATCAAAACATTATCTGATGGGTACACACTAAAATCTGGGAAGATTCCACTGAGAACCCACAAGGTCTGTTTTGATTTACATGTAAAAAAACAATAATATAAAAAATATCCTAAATTGTCACCTCAGCTATCATCACCCTGTCCTCAACCATGGAAGTTATATGTAGAGAGCCGGGTATAGTGTATCCTGCTGAAGTACAGAGTATCTGTGATCATAGTGAAAAGTATGTAAGATTTTCTCTTAGGAGAAAATGGTATGTGTCATAGCTCCAGATAAGGCACTGTTTTCAAAAGGAGTGATTTTTTTTTTCTTATTTCACCATAAAAACATGTTGTGGTTCTCATTAAAAGCGCCTCAATGAGGGGCTTCTAATGATTACCCACAACATATGCTTTCATGGAGATGTGAGAAAAATATTATAGGACACCCCCTCTTACCTATAGCTGTGTTTGTTGATTGTATTGCGTTGGAGGCAGAATCCAGTTCATGACTTCAATGATTCATTCCACAGAACCATTCATACTCATTCTTCCATTGTCTCTACTGTCCTTTCGACATCGCTCAGAAAGACGTTTTTTACTTGGCATTTTATTTAAATGAAAATATTTTGTTCTAATTGACCATATCTTATGATCAGAAACCATTTGTCTTTTCTGTGTCTGTGTTTTGATTTCAAATATGTACCCTAAAATTAAATTTATGGCCAAAAATTGGTCTGACCAATGCAATTTCTAATGTAAAGTGATTTTTTGGAATTTTTGTCGAAGAAAATATTTCTTACTTTTCTTTGCTGAATTAAAATTATTGGTGTTTCACAACAATATTGAGAAAATTTCAGAAAAACTGAACAAGCGGAACTTGTTGAAAATCTGCCTTCAAGTTATAAACCTACAGATTACTGCATAATTTGCAGTCATTTTTACTATGGGGAAAAGTGAAAATACTTGATTTTTTTTTTAAACCAATGACTAGAATAAAAATTTTGTGCATGAGTAATTACGACAAATTATTTTGGATTAAATCACCACAAAAGTTTGCAAATTTACTTCTGTTTAAAGAGTCAAGCAAAAAACAACTCTCTGAACGATACCGAAAGCACAGTAGTTGACCTATATCCAGACAAGAAAGGGTATCAAGCGTTAGCAATTTGTGTTTAAGTTTTTCAGGCGGGGGTATCCTTGTTCTTTGGACACATTTCTAGCTCTTATGATTATTTTTTTTTATATATACAGAAAATTAGGTTTGATTAGGTTTAACATTTTATTCTAATTGTCTCGGTCAGCTTATTTTTACCTAAAGACCCTGAAGGCAGAGGTAGCAGATTATCTGGGCTGTCTTAGGAAAACGTGTCTTCGAACATATGCCGACAGTGAAGACCCGGATCAGCATCTGTGCAGTCTGATCAGGGCCTTCACTGTCCACTAACGGAATACTAAAGAATGTATGAATGGTGAGCAAAGGTAGGGATGATACTTTTTGCATGGATGATCTGAATCTGGGCATGTTCAAAAGGCACTTTTTCTCTTGATGAGGCCCATCTGGGCCCAGTTGTTCATAACTTATGTCATTAGTTAATGAATCGTTTAAACTTGGATAATTAAATATGGCATAAATGCTAATATTTTTGCTGAAGAAATGTGACTCGCATTTTTTCAGCAAAAATACCCATGAATAAGTTATTGTACTTACTAGAGCAGTTAACATTTTGACTACTAACAAGTTTGTTAAGCTAAAGATGCTTTGAACAACTGGGCCCTGATGTCTTATAATGAGTTACACATTTCTCTTGTGAGTAAATTAACCGAAGAAAATGCAGCCCTGTTTTCTGGGGAAACTGAAAAGGTGAGAAAAATTTAATAAAAGTCATCTGCTACAGTTTTTAGATTTACAGTAAATATTGGGATGGTTTACCATCAGTCTCCTAAAATTGGAACAAATCAATTTTACTTTATGTTAAAATAGCTGGATGAGTGACAGACAGACCCTGATCAGATGAAACATTCTGCAGCATCTGATCCAGGTCTACACTGTTCCGCCTGTCAGTCCCAATATTTAGGATTATAGTAAAAGGACAGAATGTAATTGAACCTGCCTGGACTTCTTTTATAAGCAGTATACTGTAATAACCCTAAGTATTGGAACACCTTATATCGAGGGTTGAGCGCAAGACTGACGTAAGTCAGATGGTTGTTTTTCCCCAAACTTAATCTTTTCACCATGAAGGCGTAATGAAGATTACAACATTTCTTTCTGTAAACAATGAAAATTTAGGTGCCATTGCTCCTAAATTTGCATTGTTTACAAAGGGGTCAAATTTGCCCCTAAACAAGGGTTTCAAAAATATGTTTGAGTTACTACAGTCTTGCGCTCAACCCTCGATATGCTTACCAAACTCATCTAAACATTTGAAATGGGTCATTCTACTACCTGTTGATGTGTCAAAAATATTGCTGAATATATGGCAAACAGTTTAGACCTTGATCAGATGCAGCGCTATTATGGTAAAAGTGCAGAATGTTGTTGAACCTACATGGACTTTTTTGAAACACAGTATAATAAATATTTCTGATAGTTGTAGTCATTGATATACATACATGTATTTTGTTCCCAGAATAAAGCATTTCATTTTCATGTGTTTTGTAATAACACAAACCAGGACATAGAAGAACATTCATTACACCATATATACCTAATAAGCTTGCACGTCAATGCAGCTTGGTTAAAAGTTTTGCTACACAAAATTTGAACTTCATATCTTAGCAGTGGATTGCTCCAGTGCCCTAGTCCGACCGCCTGTTCAGGCAATATTCTTTTGTGGGGATTGATCATGAAATATTTCTAAGATCATTCTCTCCCTTCCACTGATATAAGAAAGGCAGTTTTGCCGGCCTCGGTGGCTCAGTTGGATGCTCGTCTGACTGGAGACCAGGAGTCGCGGGTTCGACCCCCGCCGAGGTCGGCAACATTCTTTCGTGGAGATTGATCATGAAATATTTTCTACAGTCATTCTCTCCCTTCCGCTGATTCAAGAAGGGCAGTTGTCAGTTTCTGGCAAAAGAATGTGCACAATACTGGTTAATCGCTAAGAGGACTAAGCCTGCCCAGTAAATATGTGGTTAGGTAAACTGACCGTGCTCGACATGACTCCATTGGGTTGACTGGGCCGTAAAACCTCAACACTAACTAAGAAAGGCAGTTGTCAGTTTCTGGCAAAAGAATGTGCACAAGTACTGGTCAACGGCTAAGAGGACTAAGCCTGCCTAGGAAAAGTTAGTAGGTAAACAGACCAGCTTGACATGACCTTAATAGTGATGATAGGACTAGACCAACAACCAATGTAAACAGTGGAAATGAAAGCTCTTAACCAGATTGCAAGGACCAGTTTTTACCCTTAATGTTCTGACATACTTGAGCAGACAGTGTAGACCTTAGTCAAACTGCTTTTAAGGGCCATTTGATCAAGGGCTGCACTTTTTCCCATTCAGCTGGCATATTTTAGCTATGTTATGTCATCAGATGATCAAATTGTCCACTAGATGCTGTAAAGTTTTAGGACAAGTTTGGTAACAAAATGTCCAAATAGTTTTATTGCTCCATATAAGGCACTGTTTTTTTATCCTGCATTCCGAAGGCAGCTGTGTATAATATAGTCTGTCACTGTTATGCCTGTATGTGTGTGCATGTTGTGTTCATAGCTAAACAAATGTGTTCAACACTGTGCTAGAGGTTGCCCCTGAGTTAATGCCCTTCGGGGGTGGGGGGGACAGGGGTCCAAAAAGTTGGGGGCAATTGTGTACTTTGGACATGTCTAGTTTCAACAAAAAGCAATGCTAATTTTCTTATTTCTTTATGAAAATGCATGTGGTACTGATTAGAAGCACCTCAGTGAGGACCTGCAACTTGTATTTTCATTTGAGAAGTAATAAAAAGATTATGTGGATACCCCCACTTATCTGGAGCTGTGTATAAGTCTATGCCATTGCTGTTCACCTCATTACAAAAACATGCCTATTCAAATATATTGGGAATTTTACCACCAAAAAATGAAAACTTTCAGATGAAAAACTCTGTCAGTTTACGGGGGTGGTCGGGAGTGGCAATGGTGTCGTGTATCTTAAGTCACCGGGGCGTCCAACTGAAATTGGCTTACAGTTGGGCAAGGCCTGCTATCCTTGTAGCAGGTAAGGGTAGAGGGGGAATGTTTTTATTTCTTCTGTTTCTTCACTTTCATTCCTGTTCCTATTTCTTCCCTAATTGTCTCTTTCATCTCCTCTACTATCTCTTCTATCTCTTTTCTCCCTTTCTCTGGGAGACGACACAAAATGACCCACAAGGGTTGACGTGTCGTTAAACCCCAACACAATCAATCAAACTGTCAGTTTACATATTTCTGCTCAAAACATAGATTGTGGGTACTTGTTAGAACTGCCTTGGCAAGGCAGTTCTAAAGAATACCCACGATCTATGTTTTTGAACAGAAATAAGAAAATTAATGTATACCCCTGTAAACCCCGAAGTGGGGTTTAAGGGGGTCAAAACTATATAGGCGTGTTTCCGTGATGTGTTTATAACCTGTATTCCAGTGTCCTGGCTTGTGTCTTTTTGTTATGTTTGCTTCATTTTGTTGCTTAGTCATACATTCTGTCATTATGAAACATCATCATATGATCAGTAAATATGTTTTTGATATTTACAAGTTTTGTTTTACATTCTTGCCAAAATTTTTATTCTAAGTGTAATTGTTAAGCTATGTTCTGTGATTGTGGCTCTTCCTGGACACCTTTTGTAATATTTTTTGAATGGACAGACCTGAGTAAACTGAGTAGAATTACCCTGTTTTTGCACTACAAGACAGTCTGATAAAGGTTTACACTTTTTCTCATCTAGCAATTGACTCCTCCGTCAGAAGGCTATAAATAACCACGCCCCTGCGTAAATCCTTAGACAAACAATATCGTGATACCTGTATTTGTCAATGAAAACTGCATTCCTACCTGTATTTATCAATGAAAAAGTACATAGGTAATATTGTTTGTCTAAGCAATAACATTAACCGTTAACTGGTAAGCTGTTTTGGTTGGTCAGATTTTGGTGTCATTTACTGGTCAGGTGATTTCACGGAGGACTCAATTTGTAGACACATTTACAGGAAACAGAACAGACTATCAAATTCTAGAAGTACGGTAAGGAGTTGTTTAAAACTGGTATACATTTGGTTTTATACTCGATGCCAACATTCTACCTGAACTTAAAAAGATTTCCTGAACCAAATTACCGTAGTAGATAAGGAGTAAACTTGGGGTTTGCTCAGACTGATCAAAATTGGTGCTGGTTATGTAATATTTTCTCCGCTTGGAGAATGTATGCAGGCTAGTCCAATTATTCATCAGAGAGCCAGATAAGACACATATTTGCATATTTTATGCAACAAAAGCTGGGAAATTACTGGAGTTCGATTTAATAAATTTGCTTCTCTTAAAACATGCAAATTTATTAAATTTGCATGTTTTAAGAGAAGCAAATTTATTAAATCGAAATAATTTTGCATGTTTTAAGAGAAGCAAATTTATTAATCCCATGCAAATTTAATAAATTTCCCATGCAAATTTAATAAATTTGCATGTTTTAAGAGAAGCAAATTTATTAAATCGAACTCCAGTAATTTCCCAGCTTTTGTTGCATAATAAATTTGCTTCTCTTAAAACATGCAAATTTAATGAATTTGCATGTTTCAAGAGAAGCAAATTTATTAAATCGAACTCCAGTAATTTCCCAGCTTTTGTTGCATAAAATATGCAAATATGTGTGATAAATTTGCTTCTCTTAAAACATTACCCCACCGAGGTCGGCAACATTCTTTAGTGGAGATTGATCATTAAAATATTTTCTATGGTCATTCTTTCTCTTCCGCTGATTCAAGAAGGGCAGTTGTCAGTTTCTGGCGAAAGAATGGGCACAATACTGGTTAACCACTTAGAGGACTAAGCCTGCCCAGTAAACGTGTGGTTAGGTAAACTGACAGCGCTCGACATGACCCAATTGGGTTAACTGGGCCGTAAAACCTCAACACAAACAAACAAAACATTACCATGACCATTCAAAGATATCACCAAAGAAGATACACAATATTAGTCAATAAACTTATTAGAAAGTCTTCAATAGATAACAAGCTTGATATTTCTTGATAAAGTGGGGTCTATCAGTATTGCCACTGATGATGGATTATAATCAATCATCAGTCATTTTTGCCTCCTGTGACATGATCTGAAAGATTTTTTATAGTTGACTAATCTGAAAGTTCTATTTTAGAAATATTTTTTCACCTTTTATTTTTATAGGCAAGTTATAAAGAAATGAAAGCAGTTTTTTTTTGTTTTTTTGATCATTCTAGATTTGGTGATCAATAAAATTGGAGAGAAAAAAAATGCTAAAATAGTCTTAAATAAGTCAACACAAAAGTACTGATATTTTTATTATTTCTCTATGAAAATGTTTGTACTCATTAGAAGCACCTCTCAGAGGCACTTCTAATGAGTACCCACAACATGTTTTCATGGAGAAATGAGAAAAATATTATCTAAATACCCCTCCGATTGATCTGGAGCAACGAATAAGTACCTGAAAGAGGGCTTAATTAAGAGTGAATATATTTTTTACAAAACGATTATTAATCAATGATCAGTCGGTTTTACAAAACCGATGGTCGACAATGAAATTCTAGCCGGTTCCCAATACTAGGATCTATGTTTGATATACTTGATTTGGCTCTTACCTGATTCAGCCATTCTTTAATTCCACTTTGTCCTACTTTTCTCAGTAACTGCACATACTAGAATCTTACAAGTATACAAGTATATCTTGTGTTGTCTGTTACCGGATTGAGAAGTGGGCTCTTGACCAGATCGTCTCTTTGTGTGCAGTCATTTAACATGCCTTGATTTTTACAGCTTTCTCAGCAAATAGAAATATACATTCAGTTGCTGTATCTTGGCTCATGGTCCTCACTCCTTCCTTTGTAAATTTGTGTTTCACTCCGTATTTCTAACAGGAATTTTGTGTCAGTTTTCTAAATAACTCATCCATTGTAAACTGCTGTTAACTCGTTTTAGTCTGGAGACCCCAAAAGAGTAATTCGCCAGCAGTGCAGGCCCAGATCAGACGCCGGTATCGTGGCATCAACAGGGTCTACACTGTTAACTACAGATTTTTTTTTAAAAAAAGAAAGCATGGGAATTCCACAAAAAGCAAGGTTTTCCAATATGATCTGAAAAGCAAGTCACACAAATTTTGGAATTTTCCGGTCAAGCGAATGATCCTTACAGGAAAGGATATAGAAAATGTAATGATAGTTGAGGTAAAAGTATTGCAGATATCATGTACACCAGATAATTTAAAAGGATATATCCTACCAAGTATCATAAGAATCTTTCAAATGTCTACTGAGCTATACACTGAAAACAAACCTGTATATACCTAAGATTTAAACAAACTTCAACAAAGAATTCCGGCCCAGGATCATTACTGATGCAAGAAATTGAGAAAGAGTATATGGAGAAATATGGAATACCACTGGGCTGAGTGAGGTTCGAACCCACGCCGTCTTCGACAGCAGCGCCGAGACCTTTACAGTCACGAGACATAATCACTTCTCCACTACGCTTGTTAAAAGACAAGTTTCATGGAACAGTATTTTGCTTGATTTCTCTGAATGACTTGTTGGGTAGGGTATATTTTCGGTGTGCACTTAACAATTCTCTGCCAAAAAAAAAAAGAAAAAACGTGCCACAAATCTGAATACATTCAGGAATCGAATCTGGATAGTACTGGAAAATCAAAGCCTTTTATATAGACAACCCTCTCTATACCGACACTCGATACAACGACAAAATTCGTGATAACGACAATTTGATTGTCACGAACTCTTCGCTTAAGAGGTAACATTTAATCACAAATTATGCAAGAATATTGTATTTAATGCTTTAGAGAAACATGTGATTTGGATATTTGTTAGAATCGCTGAGGCGATTCTAACAAATATCCAAAACATATGTTCTATGAGAAAATAAGAACGAAACAAGACCTTTCATACATATCGGTCTGCTCATTAAGTATTCTGTACAACGGCAAATTCATTGTAATGACAACGTCTTTGGGAACAAATGCTGTCGTAACGAGGGTTCACTATATGTGCCGCACCATGCGAAAACGTCTTTGGACGTATACGGACATCGAAGACCCAGATCAGCCTGCGCAGTCCGATCAGGGCCTTCACTATCCGCAAACAACAATTGGATACTATGGAATGTTTCAACGGAGAGCGAATGCCCGGCTGAGATTGCGCATGAAGAATGATGTGAATCTGTCTGACATCCGCACATTTTGTGCATATTCGAGGGCATTTCTTCGCTTGACGTGGGCCATATGGCCAGGTAGCCAAAAGAAACCTTGATGAAGAGCAGGACATAGATATTTAATGTCTAGATACAAGCTACTAGAAGCCATTTACTAGAACCAAATGGGCGGAAAATGCCGATAAGCGCCGGAAAACACCAAAAAATATAGCAGAAATACATACGCTTTGAGTTCGTGGGAGGAAAGACTGTCGAGGAGGGTAAGTTTATAGGATATATAGTATGGTCCTCAACCTTTTGAAGTTCAGAGATTACTCGCAGAAAACCACCTAACTAGAATTGATGCCTTCGATAGTACCTGATCTTGTACTATAAAAAACATAATGATCGTATCGCCGAAAACCATCTAAATACGCCGGCAAAGATCAAAACTCTCGATGAAAAACACATTGTCTCGACTGGAGATTACTCGCTGAAAACCGCCTTAAATCTGAGTGGGGATAGTATTTTTGCTTTCGAAAGTACCTCAGCTTGTTCCATTGGATTGCCGAAAATCGCCTAAGTATGCCGAAAAACACTGAAAATCTTGAAGAAAACTTCATTTCTTCTAGGGGAAAAGGTCACAGTGGAGTAGATGGGTTTTGAGTTCATGAGAGAGTCTGCCTTGGTGGCTCAGTTGGATGCGCCGTCCGACTGGAGACCAGGAGGTCGCGGGTTTAACCCCCGCCGAGGTCGGCAACATTCTTTCGTAGAGATTGATCATGAAATATTTTCTACGGTCATTCTCTCCCTTCCGCTGATTCAAGAAGGGCAGTTGTCAGTTTCTGGCGAAAGAATGTGCACAATACTGGTTAACCGCTTAGAGGACTAAGCCTGCCCAGTAAACGTGTGGTTAGGTAAACTGACCGCGCTCGACATGACCCCATTGGGTTAACTGGGCCGTAAAACCTCAACACAAACAAACAAAACGAGCTGAGATATGGTTGACTTTTTAAGATGTTTTATTCCCAATAAAAAATTGTAATACATTGTGTAGTTGCCTAGCTGTGACCCCCGTAGTTTTTAATCAGTTATCATCTCATCATATAATTTTATGCATATTATTATTATTATTATTATTATTATTATAAAACGCGTAAAAATTATTTCACATTTTTTTCAATGCATTGAAAAAGCCTTCATATCGTCCAAGTTCTCATTTATATTTCTTTATGATGTTTATAAGAACCGCGAAGGCCCATCATGTTATTCGTTATCTACTTGGGAATGAATGTATCTTTTTGTATGTCCGTACTCCAAACCCTAATCAGACGGTGCGAATCTGCAGGCTAATCGCGGCCAAGGGCAATGCATAAGCATACGTCCCCGAAGACGTCTCTTCACTCGATGATGACCATATTTCACTTACTGAAAGACCGCACTACAAAACACGCCTATTCAAATATATAGAAAATTTCACCTCCAAAAGCTGAAAAATTTCAGGTTAAAAAACTGATATTTTTTTTTTTATTTCTGCTTAAAACATGGATTGTGGGTACTCGCTAGAACCGCCTCGGCGAGGCGGTTCTAACGAGTACCCACAATCTATGTTTTTGAGCAGAATTAAGAAAAAAAACATGTATACCCCCCTGTAAACCCCAGTTTTACTATTTAAAAGTGGGAATTAAGGGGGTCAAAATTATATAGGCATGTTTTCGTGATGGCATAACCCTGTGTATATTATTGTAGTTTTAGTAAATGAGCTCCAACATAAGAGCTGTATGAACAGTGTCTTGGATGTGCGGTCTGTGGGCAGGGATGTTTCCGACATATTCTGCTGACTTTCTTATCTTTAATTACCCATACTCCCTACATACTCCCTACATACCCATCCTCTCTACACCGCCGCCCCGCCCCGAAAGAATGCAATGTTTTTATGCAGAATTTGGTGTTTTCCGCGTTTTCCGGATTAAGTGATTTCCGGTCTTTCTAATGACCCACAAGAAGCTGTATTTTACGTCAGATATGTACAACATAACATTAGCTAACAGCTATTTTCCGACATACAAAATACAGTCAGACTGTGTTAAGCAAGTTATGGGAAAGCCAAGAACGGGTGCTTGATTGCTTGATACAGGTGGCCTTTAAGACAGGTTTGACTCATAAAAAGAGTGGATAAGCAAGTAAAAAAACAACAATTATAAAACAACTGTAAATAAGAGCATACACATATAAGAGTATATTGAATTTAGTAGTTTAAAACAATTGACGATATTACTAGGTATAATTTAATTGAGCTGAGATAAAAAAAAAAAAAAAAAAAAAAAAAAGGTACCTAAGAAAGGTATCTGGTTGCGCTATCTGTCTATCTATGTATACTGCAGCACCCTCTTTCGAGTACAAATGTATTATGTGCAGTTGCGCTGTCAGTGCAAGAATAAAAGTCAGATTTTAGAAGAAATTGAAAGTGTAAAAGTAAGACGTGATAAAAAGATGAAAGTGTTAGTGCAGGAAAAGAGAGTTTAAAGGCAGGTTAAAAATAGTGTTTGTGACTCATGGTGATTGGTATGAGATCGCCCTTGTAAGATAAGGACGACCTCCGAATCAAGCTTATTCCAGAGTACAGTAGTTGCTGGATAGAAGGATTGCTGATAATAAGTAGCATAGGTATTCATCCGTCTGGAGGCAAGAGGGTGCATGTGACGAGTATGAACATCGCCTCTCTCAAAATATGGAGGTATTTTGGATGGCTACATGGTCATAAATAATCCTGTGAAACATAATCAGGCATACGTCTGTCCGTCTATTTCCCAACTCGCGCCAATCAAGGTTATCAAGCATTCTGGTGACGTTTTCATAAGGGGAATAGTTGTTTTTCACCCACCTCGCTGCTCTACGCTGAATCATTTCTACTTTGCTTGGTATAAGGAGGCAAAATTGAGGAAACATATTCGACCATTGTTTTGTGAGCCAGTTCTTTAATGGATTCGTTACATTTTTTTTCCCGCCACGAAGTGGAGGAGGGCATATAGTTTTTAAATACCCTCCGTCATACGTCCGTGTTCTGTCCGTTCGTCCGTCACACTTTATAGTATTGTTCGTGTCTCCGCAACTCCTACAGTTTTAAAGGTGATGGTTTGAAACTTGCACCATAGTAAGCATATAGACTGAGCATGTGCATAAAGGTCACAGAACTCTGATCAAATTATCAGTTGTAGAGTTATATACCCTCGATTTTCTTAGAAATTTGTCTTATACACATGGCATAGTAGGGTTCGAGTGTCCGCATTTTATCCTTCAGTTTCAAAGATAATGATTTGAAACTTGCAGCAAAGTAAGAGTATAGGCTGGGCATGTGCAAAAAGGTCACAAAACTCTGATCAAATTTTATTGCAAGAGTTACATACCCTGGATTTACTTAGAAAATGTTGCCTTATACACGTGACATGGTAGGATTTGAGTCTCCGCAACTCCTGCAGTTTTAAAGGTAATGGTATGAAACTTGCACCATAGTAAGTATACAGACTGAGCATGTGCATAAAGGTCACAGAACTTTGATCAAATTAATAAAGGTAGAGATATGTACCCTTGATTTACTCTGATCATTTTTTTTTCATTACTGGAGTTTCATACCCTGGATTTATTTAGAAATTTTACCTTATACACATGGCATCAGTAAGGTTCGTGTCTCTGTTACGTTTTAGTTTTCAAGATAATGATTTAAAACTTGCAGCAAAGTAAGAATATGTGCTGGGCATGTGCATAAAGGTCACAGAACACCACTGATCAAAGTTTTGTTGCTAGACTTCCTCACCCTGGAATTACTTAGAAAATTTGCCTTATACGCATGGCTTAGTAGGGTTCGTGTCTCCGCAACTTCTCCTACAGTTTTCTTTAGATAATGATTTGAAACTTGCAGCAAAGCAAGAACATAGACAGGGCATGTGCTTAGTTGTCACAAAACCGGTCATTTGTATTGCTAAAGGTACATACCCTAGATTTACTTAGAAAGTTTGCCGTATACACATGACATTAGTAGGGTTCGTATTTCTGCAACCTCTAAAGTTTTCAAGATAATGATTTAAAACTTGCAGCAAAGTAACAATATAGGAGGGGCATGTACATAAAGGACACAGAACACTGATCAAAGTTTTGTTGCTAGTTTTACCTTGGATTTACTTTGAATTTTTGCCTTATACACATGGAATAGTAGGGTTCGTGTCTTCGCAACTTCTACAGTTTTCAAGATAATGATTTGAAAGTTGCAGCAAAGTAAGAATATATGCTGTGCATGTGCATAAAGGTCAAAGCTCTGATCAAATTTTTATTGCTAGTGATACATGCTCTTCCTTTACCTAGAAATTTTCCATGTTCATATTGCCTAGTGGAATTCATGTCTCTGCAATTTCTACATGTTTCATGATTGTGGTTTGAAACTTGCACTACAGAAAAGGTTAAAAACATTGGATTAGATACTACGAGTATGATTTTTTATTTGGGTTTTACGGCCCTTTCAAGAATATTTCACTTATATCGAGCCGATCGTTCATCAAATGTGGGCGAAAACCGGGGAAAAACCACCTGACCATCCGTAAGCAGAACTTGGCTTTCCCACATGTGACCAGAGCGTAGCTCGAACCACAGCGGTGAGAAACCTAATGGATTAAGTCAACTCTCCTATCCACTAGTCTACGGGGGCCTGCATCTACGAGTATGATACTGTTTACGAAAGGGACGGAACTAACTATTTTTGGTCAATTAAAAATTCCAATGAAATTAAATTTAAATATAAAATCTTTAAGGCTTCTAAATTGTCTACATATGATTTTTCTACACTGTATACTACGTTACCTCATCATCTTATAAAAGATACGATTATTGATTTAATTAACCGAACATTTATTCGGGAAAATACCCAATATTTGGCTTGCAACGAAGAATGTGCTTTTTTTCACTTCTGATGTATCATGTGTATACAAGAATTACAATTTATGGTCTTGTCAAAAAGTCTGTGATGCCCTTGTTTATCTCTTCGATAACATTTTTATTAGCTTTGGAATTATACTTTACAGGCAAACTATTGCTATTCCGATAGGAACTAATTGTGTTCCTCTTGTTGCAGATTTGTTTCTTTTTGTTATGAAAGAAATTTCATGAAGTCTCTCTCACGGGAAAATCAGGCTGACATTATTTCAATTCCACTTCAAGATATACCTTGATGATTTATTAAATATTGACATTATTTACTTTGAACAAATGGTGGACCGCATATATCCTACTGAACTCCAATTAAATAAAGCCAATTCTTCCGATACCGAGGCACCTTCTTTTGGATTTGAATCCTAGCATATCTAGTGGTATAGTTTCCAACAAATTTATGATAAACGGGGCGATTTTGATTTTGATATAGTAAATTTTCCTTTTCTGAATGGCGATGTCCCCCGGCGTACCTCATATGGGGTATACATATCTCAACTTATTAGATTCGCCAGAGCTTCTTCAAATCTTAGCGACTTTAACTGTCGTGATAAAGCCCTTAATAATACTGCCTGACTTCTTAGGCAGGGCTATCTTATTTTAAACTTCGTAAGGCGCTTTCGAAATTTTATAGCAGACACAGTGCCTTGGTAGAAAAATATAACGCCAGTCTGAAAACTCTTCTGCAACAAAGTTTATCGGAACCGGAATTTTACGATGACTTAGTATACAGATTTAGAAAAAAATGTAGGAAAATCGAACTTTTCGGAGCAATTCAGAAAACTTATTAACCGTTATAAAAGAATTGGCTATAGCCTGGATATTATGCGGCAGACTTCATGCTTAGTGATCAACCCAGTCATTGTTGATGGCTAAGCTTTACTCTTTAATTGCACGACGGCGGTTCGGGCCTCAGACTCAGTGACGGCCTCTTCGTAAAACTTTAACCAGTGGGTTGGGGCTTGACGATATGTCTTTGGCTTGGCCCGCCGTGGTTCAACTACTGATTTTCATTTACTCTGGCACACAACAGAATTAGCCATGAGTACTCGTCTTTGTTTATCATGGTGATTAATTTTATTTTTATGTTTTCGCTTTGATGCATTGACTGTGCTTGGAGTCTTTATGCGAACCGATTTTTTTTATGTATTTCTGTATTAAGAGTAGCATCGGGACCCAGAGTGAAGTTGCCTGGCTGTAATTTTAAGTGCTTTAATCCCCCGGTGATTTATTCTACTGACCGTTCTAAGACCGTTCAGGTGGTCCTGGTGTTAGTTTTACTCTTTGTTGCTTTGTGGTTCATTCTACGAGGCGATTTATTTTAAGCCTTCCCTTGTGCTATTTTGTTCTTGTGTTTTTCAGTCCTTTTAGCATTGCGGTTACCTCCCTTTTGGGGAAGAGAGAGCTAATCCTAGTGCTTTACGTACATTTCTTTTTTTCGATTTGCGCTTGTTTGGTTATGTCTGTTTCCTCTTCCTCTTGGTGTCTGGAAAGGGCTGCGGCTTGTGATTGTGGCACTCCCTGGACTTTTCTCTTACTTTTTTTAGCATATGCATGAAGGTAAAAAAAAAACTCTGATCAAACTATTATTGCAAGATTTACATGCCCTTGATTTATTTAATATTTTTGCCTTATAACCATGCCATAGTAGATTCCATGTGTCTGCAACTCTCTTACAGATTTCAAGGTCACGTTCGGATTTACTTGCACCATGATAAGAATACAGGTAGAGCTTGTGCAAGATGCCCACATGGCCTTTTTAAATATGGGGCTGACATTGGCCATGGTCCAATCAGAAGGTTATTCCCTGAAGCGAGAGATTTTTCAAATATCAGTTGAACAATAGTGGCAATCTCATTTCTTAGTTCCTTAAGTACAGCGGATTTGATTTCATCTGGGCCAGATGCTTTGTCATGTTTGAGATTTGACAGAAGCTTTAGGATTCCATTCAGATCAAAAGTTATCTCGGGCATAGTTGGGTAGCTACACGTTAGCCGGTCAGGTAAGTTTTGATCAAAGTAATGCTGCAAATTTTCTGTGCAGATCTGGCCGATCCTGAGTGGAGGCAAGCGGGAAAAGCTTATTGGAACTGCCTGTTAAGTATATTTGCTTACTTTAAGATTATTTTCAGAGGAAGTTGTATTAGAACTAGGGTCCTTATGAGGTGAGACACTGTGTATCCTGTCTAGTATCTTTAATGAAATAAAACATTTTTTAGCAAAGCTTCATTCGTTGCTGTCCCCTTCTCCACTTAACTCCAATATGTTCTGAAGGTAGTTATTTTAAGACTATTTTGGCTCGCACAAGGTGCTGCGCCTGTCCTTTTTTTTTTTTTTTTTTTTTGATAAAGACTGTCTCTTTTTTGACTAGTCTTTTGAGCTCTTGAGGTAAACTTTACTTGAATCATATTTTCTTAATTGGCACAAACTGGAAAATACCTTCATGAAGGGCAGACTTTAAAGCATTTCAAATTTCTTCAACCTGTTTCTAGCCAAAAGTGTTAAGAATTTCAGTTTTTCTTTCATTCATGAAGGCATTGAAAGCTTCCCACTTTGCTTTCCTGTATAGAGGGCCAGATCTTGGTACTTGTTTACTTACCCTGGGCTTTAGGTTAACATCTGCTAACACTAACATCTGCAGTGCCAGGAATTATTTGAACTATGTTTACAAGGGTATGATTGGAGCTGAGATAAAAAAAAGAGTACCTAAGGCGTACTGAAGTATCTTAAGAGTTTCTCTCTGTCTCTGTCTCTCTCTCTCTCTCTCTCTCTCTCTCTAATCATTTTAATTCTGATCATTACCACCGACACGGAAAACGTTAACAATGTTCCTTGAAACGCGGTTACCCTAAAGTACGAAAAGGAGTCCTTTTCGCAAAAAGAACTACTCTAAAATGCGAAAAGGACTTCTTTTTGCGAAAAGGACTATGGAACTTTTTAAACACTACGTCACGTAATAAACATAATTCGAAACCTCTAGGTCTTTAACGCAGAGTACGTCTCTAGCCTCGTTCCTATTGGATGGCAGAAAGTTGTTGCTTACGTTTACCGGACAGTATAATTGCCGATGTTAAAACATTCAAACATTGGACTCTAGCTTATATTGTTTACGAAGAACTTGACATTTTCCTCAAGCAAACTGTGGAGACCCTGAACAGACGCCGCTAACGGCGGCGTCTGCTCTGAGTCCACATTGTTTGCCTTCGTCCAAACATTGGATTCTTGGCTTATATTGGTTAGGTGCAAGTTGACATTTCTGCATGTAAACAGTGGAGACCCTAATCAGACACTGCTAACTGCGGCGTCCGCTTAGAGTCCACATTGTTTGCCTACGTCCAAACATTGGATTCTTGGCTTATATTGGTTAGGTGCAAGTTGACATTTCTGCATGTAAACAGTGGAGACCCTAATCAGACACTACTAACTGCGGCGTCCGCTCTGGGTCTACATTATTTGCATACGTTCAAAAAAATGGACTCTAAGCTTAAATTGGACTTGGCTTATATTGGCTAGGTACAAGTTGACATTTCTGCAAGCAAACAGTGGAGACCCTAATCAGAAGCCGCTAACTGTGGTGTCCTCTCTGGGTCTACATTATTTGTCTACGTCCAAAAATTGGACTAGGCTTATATTGGTTAGGTATAAGTTGATATTTCTGCAAGCAAATTGTGGAGACCCTGATCATATGCCGCTAACTGCGACCTCTTTTCTGGGTCTACATTGTTTGCTAACGCCCAAAAATTGGACTCCAGGCTTATATTGGTTAGGTAAATGGATTATTATTAATCCAAGTAGTAAATTAATTGATTAGCCGAAACATGATTGATTTGTTTTTCTCGCGTCCTTGCTCGTTCCGAATTCTTAAATTGCATAGGTCAACAATTAAGGCAAAAGAAAGCATAATCATGTCCTCTGAAGTATGCCGATCTATCTATCTATCTATCTATCTATCTATCTATCTATCTATCTATCTATCTATCTATCTATCTATCTATCTATGTACGCTAGAAAGAAGGAAGAAATGAAAAAAAATACAAGCTACATTCGTCACGATGGTACATTCTGTTTCTAGAATTATGGGTATTGCCTGTGAGGAAAATTCTCTAAGTGTAGTGGCGTTGTAAGTTGGTATAAGGATGCGTGCCCTTGTTTTATCAATTGAAACTAATTCTCGCAAGACAATTCTGGAATTGTACAGATTCTTACTTTGCGCCGAACATGGATATCTACAAATAATTACGGATATCAATAAATAGTGACTAAATGATCGTGGGTACAGCTATTTATACAATTTACATGTACGCTCATCGAATACTGAGATAAGACTGCGCATCCGCGCAGCCTGATCAGTGCATTCGCTTGGTACAAGAAGCTATGAGTCCTTATTTACCTCTATAGCACACAGTGAAGACTATGATCAGACTGAGTAGACGCACATTCATTAAGAGCATGTGTAACTTGACAACAACTACATGCATTTTTATTTTATAAGCTGCGAAAGGTGGAACGAAGAAGCTGAAGACGGCAACAGAGAGAAAGAAACTATTTCTGAAAGATGCGCCGGTGGAAACTACATTTCACAGTGATTTCAACCACCATAAGCAAATCCTGTCTCAAACTTCATAATGTCAAATTATGGTCGTACAACAAAGACAGCCTTGTTCAGTACGGGTGATGGTGACTGTTTGTTTAACTCATTTTCCATTTTGTTAGTCGGGGACGATTCCAAAATCTTGGAATTAAGATACAGATGCTGTACAGAAATGGCGACAAACAGAACGAAAATTATGGTCCACAGAATGTACAGCAAATTAGAAAATCTGTCTCCTAATTACGACAAAGATCGTCTTGACTGTGACTAGCCGGGGAAATGGTCCTTTTCGTAAAAAAAAAGAAGTCCTTTTCGTCTTTTTTGCGAAAAGGATTCTTTTTTTTTTCGAAAAGGATTCCTTTTCGCAGCATCAGTTGAATTGCTTGTGATAACGCCTGTTCCCCGTCAAAACTAGTTACAATGTTTTCAGTTATTTCACTATTTACATCACCATGTTGTAGTTATGTTTATGTTCTCATGTATACGTAACCCTTTTAAGCATAACGTCCCATAAATTGGATACACGCAAACAGTGCAGACTCACTGTTTGCTTGTAAGATACATCAATACCTGTTAAAATAATGATATACATGACATCCCTATAATGATAAACAGGCTCGCCCATTTCATAAGGGTGGAAGATTGCACTCGGCTTAAACGGGTTAATGTAACTCAGCAGACGAACTGGTATCTCTGGAGGCATATGCGCAGCAAAAGTTCTGGTGAGACAGCGCATCCGCGCAGTCAGAACTTTTGCTGTGCACACACAAAAGCAAGATGCGCAATTAAAGACTCCTTTAATAAAACAGAATGGCAAGAGATACGAATTTGCTTGGCGAGGATTACTTCACACACTTGTATGTTATTTTTTATATAAATCTTTATATATATATATAAAAGATTTATACAAAAAATAACATACAATACAACCTAAAGAGACAGTCTTGTTTTGTAATTACACCTCCTCGTGTCGCACACTAAATGAGATGGAAATAAAGGGATAAAATTTTATGATTTGGGTTATGTGGCTTGGCAGAAAAAAACAAGCTCCTTTTCGCTAAATTTTTATCCTTTGGCTAATGTGGCAGGGCGAAAAACAAGCTCCTTTTCGCTAACGTAATAGTCCATTTCACTCCAAGGAGTCCTTTCCGTAAAAACAAAGGGAAGTCTTTTTCGTATTTTAGGGTAACCTCTTGAAACGATCATATGTTAATAGCAAGATCGTTGACACGGTTACCATAATGATAGTATGTAGGTGTCAAAATTTTGCAATCCAAAGAAGCAATTTTCAGTTTTATGTTCGTTCCAGGAATTGATATCTTATAGAGCTTTGCACAGAATATTGCATATAAGGGCCCATATAAGATATAACACACTGGCCGCTGATATCATCATGAAATGATTATGTCAATCAGTCGGTTACTTTTTGGAAACTTGTAATTAATGTTAATGCAAAGATGGGTAATTTCGGAGGTAATGAATATTCGTACTTTCCGCTTGTGTATGTGCGTTCGACTGGAGATTAGAAGGTTGCAGATTCGACCCATCGGGTCGGCAACGTACTTTCATGGAGATTGATCATGAAATATTATAACGGTCATTCTCTCCCTTTTACTGATCCTCACATATTTACACTGCTACGCTAACTAAAACAAATGCAACATGCAACTAACTTGCATCCGCTATTTTGGCAATCATTAGTCTTTGCTGCCATATGGGTGTCATAACCATATCTTGTTGCATCACTTCATTTTTGGCTAAAATATTATCACCAAATGTCAATAAATTCTTCTACTACATCTACGAGCCGTAGATCAGAAATGGGTCATGTTCTGGACGCTGGCTTCCGTTACTTAAATCATAAATACAGCGCAAATGAGCCGAGAACTAGAATTAGACGGTTTTGAAATTTCATCACGATTTATTGAAATCCTACGACAATGATTTCAAACCCGTCCAATTCTGGCTCTCGGCTCAGTTGTATCTATGATTTAAGAAATGGAAGCCAGTGTCCAGAACTTGACCCATTTCTGATCCACGGTTCATAGAATTAGTAGAAGAATTTATTGACATTTGGTGATAATATTTCAGCCAAAAATGAAGCGATGCAATAAGATATGACACCCATATGGCAGCAAAGACTAATGATTGCCGAAATAGCGGATGCAAGTTAGTTGCATGTTGCATTTGTTTGAGTTAGCGTAGCAGTGTAAATATGTGGGGACCCCCCAGATCTGTGCTGGCCATTGATTGTTATCTTGTCCATATATTACCATTTGAGAGAAATATGATGTTTTTCAGAACCTTTTCAGAAGTCACAGAATATGATTATATTTTATCAGCAGTGTTTCTGTTGTATTAAAATACAAAAATAACTAGAGGAAAAATATATACAAGATATTTTTTTGGGCCTGCACTGCCCTACTGACCCCAAGTATCTGTGATTCAAGAAGGGCAATGTCGGTTTCTGGCGAAAGAATGTACCCAATACTGGTTAACCAATTTGAGGTCTAAGCCTGCCCAGGAAAAGTGTGGTTAGACTGACAGCACGGTCCATCAAATTACCCCAAAACTACTTTTATTTATACATAAAATGTATTCATTGACTTCGCTGCATTTGTATTATTGATTTACATCCAATTTAAGACATTTCAATCTCATTCTTCACATGAAATATCAAAACTTGTTTTCTTACAAAAATGTAAAAAAAAAAAAATCAAAATTTTGTCAGCTGCAGTTATGATTGGCACTTTAAAGGTGTACCAACTAACAATATATAAAAATAGAAAAAATAAATAAATAAATAAAATAAAGGACTGGTGAATGGCTGCTATAAGAATATGATATGTTTCAACACAGCTAGAGTACAAGAGAAAATGTCCTTGATTCTAATATCTTACGGGAGTAAGTCACTATTTACATCACCATGTTTTAGCTATGTTTATGTTCATGAAATATGAAATATATGTAATAACTGGAAGAGTATGAATATCTTGCAATGGCGAACTGGCTGAAGATTTCTATGGTGGAGAAGCTGATTAGTAAAGAACTTGTCAACCTGTTTGGGTTATAAGACAATTCTTTACTGATGGGACACCACCCCACAGGGCTATACTGTCTGGGTGGCATCTTATGGGTACTATAAGTACTCAATAAAGTCTACCGGTCAACCAGTCACTGGTCAACCAGGCACCAGTCAATCTACATTAGCTTAACCAGGCACCAGTCACCAGTGAATAGCCTGATGAGCCGCAGTTAAGAGGTTGCACATGCCAAAGGTTTGAATGGTTACTCCCCCTTTATCAGCCATGTTGGAGACACCTGACAAGTTTCTATACACAGTCTTAACCGTTTTAATGTCATTATTCCTCGATGATGAAAATTCTTAGGGACTGTGATTATTTGTGAGGTATATAAGAATCAAATAACTATGGTTGGATCAGAATTTGCCAAGAGGCAAGGAAGATATTGATGCTCAAAGTACATTAAAATTCTGTCTAAAATATGCCTGGGTGTCTCCAGCAAGAAAGGTAACTCTTGATCTGTGATGTCATCAGCAGCCTCTCAATTGTGTGGTGCGGATAAAATATTGTCCTTGGGCTAACGTAACCGGGTGAACACATACTATTACTACACAGTAAAATGCCAGAAAACGTTATGCAGATTAAGTCATAAATTCAGAAACAAACTACATCAATATAAGTGAGCAAACAGACCTATACATGCACCAAAATACATCAATATGTGTATTTTGTATATACATGTGTATATGTATACAATATATGTACATTTGTATAAATAGACCTATATTGTATATTTTATTATATTAATGCCTTTAATGGTGGTTTGGGGTGATTTCGATGGACCCCTGACCGCGCTCGACATAAAGTCATAAACCCAATGGGTGGATGGGCCATAACACCTCAACACAAACAAACAGAGGTTCTATCAAAATATGCGCAGTATTATGCATGTAAGCTGCAAAGAAGCCACTTCTCTCATTAGAATCTTCACTAGTAGCAATGAGATACTTATATTGTGTATCATGATTTCGACATGTGCATTTATTTGCTTACTTAAAACTTTTAAAGACTTTTCATGTGATTATCATGATGTAAACCTTTAATGATGTCATTTGATTGATCATGTGTAAGTCATGTTTGTATAAACGGCCGGTCAATTTTGTAAACGTTTACTAGACAGACACAAAACGTTCCAGGTTTAAACATGATAACCCTAGGTCAAGATGGATTATGTAAGCGGCAGCTACTACCGGTAGGCTCACAACCCACACAGGTATACTCACAATGAGGAAACGTAATAAAAGCTATACAGTGACAAAATGAACTTATTATCATTAGTAGTAGTAGTATAATTATTAATGTAATTTACTTTATAATGAAAGAAGATTGTGGCTGATGGACAGAAGAAAGTCATAATTCGTATAGCTGGTATACATACAATAGGTAATGGTCATTATAAATGTATTATGAATATTGAAATGACTGTTCAATAGGAAAGTCTGTAAAATGTGATAAACTATCTTTTGGAATGGAGTCTGTCAGGTTTTCTGGCATAGATGCAAGCTTCTAATGCTACTATATCTGGTCCTCAATTTCTTCCTATCCAGTAAAGAATGCATAGATGCGGGGAGTGGGGTGTACAAGATAAATTAGTGCACCGGTACCAAACCTTTAGACTTGCAGGCTAGTCATGGTCCTCTTGTGTCTACATTTTTAATTATTCTTAATTATCTATGACACTTTTTTTGTAAGTAAAACCTAAGAGCACATGGTACATCTATGTATAAACAGTGACAAAAAGCTGCAAGTCAGTAAACTTTCTAATTTAAACAGGTTGATGATATTAAAGCTGAATGGAACAACTGTGAGCCAATGCCTTAGTAATCAGTCAGGATGGGAGTTCATGGGTTATGGCAGCTTCTGAGCTCAACTGGAAAGCCAGTGTCACTAGATTCTTTGGAAGGAAAAGTTTTGGCAGTTGGTAAGGAATAGTTTATAAACACCTGGGTCTTTTTGTTGGGCATATCGTATTTAGCCTAAGTATTGAGACACACCTCATAACCAGACTTGTTCTGAAATTTGAGTAAGTCCATTGCACTCCCTGATGACATGCCTCAAACCTGGGGCCCAGTTTTCCAAAGCTAACAGTGTCTTTACTTACTTAACATATCATTAAAACTTTGATCATCAAATACGACTTATATGTTAATATTTTTTGCTGAAAAAATGGGGGTAGCTTTTGCATTTACAAAAGCTATTCACATTTTTTCAGCAAAATTACTGTGAATTCATTATTGTACTTACTAGAACAGTTAAATTTTGACCATAAATGAGCTTGTTAAGCTAACAATGCTTTGAACAACTGGCCCCTGATGTCTGGGTGGCAAACAGTGTAGATTATGATCAGACTTCACATCCTGTGACATTTGCTCTCAATCTACACTGTTTGCTGAGGCCTATATTTTGTAATGCTTGGGCTGAATACAGTTGGTCTGTATGTAAGGGGTGTCCAATTTTTAGCCCAACGCTTTTTAATAAAAAGCGATGGGGATATTGTGAATGTCTCTGTCCATCCGTCACACTGTCTCCTAAACCACTGGGAGGAATTTAACCAAACTTGCTGCATGACTTCCCCATGTGTTAAGGGTGTGCAAAAGCAACATTATTTTTCACTTCTTTCTGCTTAGTCAATAGTGGTGAAAGCATGGTGATTTGCAATTGGGGTGCCATCAACTGCGCAATCTAGCCTTTCTTATTTCTTCATGAAAACCTGTGTTTTTGATAGACATAGGAATTGTCTTTTTGAACAGCTCTATTTGACTACCTGTTGATGGTATGAAAATAGCCAGATGAAAGGCAAACAGTGTCGATCCAGATCATGTCTCATGCAGTAGTTTTTGATCTGGGTCCGCATTGCTTGCTCAGGCCTATCTGTCCCAATGCCTTGGGTTATTCTGGTAGATAAATGTATCTTAATTTCCCTAAATATTTGAAAATCCTACCTTCATCTCACCATAAATGTACATGTATTTTTTCATCCTACAATTTGATCAAATCCATTTGACGACCTGGGCCCAGTTGTTCAAAGCATCGTTAGCTTAACGAGCTTGTTAAGGGTCATTTCGTTAACTGTTTTAGCGGATACAATATACAATATTCTGATATTTTTTGCTGAAAAAATGTGAGTAGCTTTTGCACTGCAAAAGCTACTCACATTTTTTCAGCAAAAAATTTCAGCATATTTGCGTATCACTCGACTTAAATTTTAACGAATCGTTAACTAACGATGTCATTAGCTTTGAACAACTGGGCCCTGGTGGTGTGTCTCAGAGGAGTTGTTTAATGGTAATTCTGGGATAATTTTCTCTAATTCTCCATAAAAACATATGTTGTGGGTACTCATTAGAAGTGCTC
The DNA here is from genome assembly GCA_964016985.1 of Anodontia alba. NCBI lineage: Eukaryota > Metazoa > Mollusca > Bivalvia > Lucinida > Lucinidae > Anodontia > Anodontia alba. Next base: position 42,999,777 of record OZ024832.1, on the reverse strand, counting down.
GGCGAGGCACTTCTAATGAGTACCCACAACAAATTTTTTTGGATGGGGTTTTCAAAAATCCTTTCTTTAAAATAGCGATGTCTGGGCGAGTGGGCGTCAGGCGTTGTCCCAGGTTAACCTTTTGAATAACCTTTTTTCAAAGTTATATGTTACCTTTATTCTTCAGTGGACTGCTTTCATGTTTGGTAGGGATAAAGAGGAGGACCAGTAGTTGTTTCACAAGAGAGACAACTCTCACTTTCTTCATCGTTTAAAAAACTTGTCCATAATGTCGTTAGTTTTTATGAAGAAATAAGAAAACTTATCCCAGAATTATCACCAAATACTCCTTACTCTTTTGTGTCGGAAAAGTGCTAGCTAAATGGCAAACTTGCAGATTCTGATTATATTGCTCATTTAGGAACCAATTGATCTGATTCTACACTAAATGTAATTGCTCACTCCTGTGCACTGAAGTTTTTCAAAATTACTAGAAAAACTTGTAGTAAAATAGCCTACTTATATGGGTACACTTAAAGAAAGATCAGCAGAGAACTTCATGAGAGGCATATTTAATGATACTTACGCAATATTTTTCTGATTTTCTTCATAAAAGCATATGTTGTTGGTATTTGATTTGCCTCGATTTGTTTTTATAAAGAAGTAGAGAAAAGTACACTGGCTTAATCTAAAGACTACTAAATTGCTTCACTATGTGCTTATAGGAGCATGTGTGGTAATTAGGTCGATTATGGTAATATATTTGATTTTCAGCAGTTTAAAGGGACTAGGCACATCTGGTATATTTTTCACCATTTTACACAAGGGAGACACATTTTGTGACTTTCTGTTTGCTTTTCTGCACCCTGAAACCCACCTGAAACAGATCTACTCTGAAAGGAAAGAATTTGCTACCAAAGGGATCTACTCTGAAAGGAAAGAATTTGCTCCCAAGGGTTCTACTTTAAAAGGAGAGACATTGTTCCCACAGAGGTCTACTCTAAACGGAAAGAATTTGCTCCTAAAGGGTTCTACTTTAAAAGGAGAGAAATTGGGTTAAGAAGATGGATGCACTTTTAAGGGAACTGTCAAAATTGTTTTGCTTCTCTTCTCAAGGTCTACTCTAAATGGAAAGAATTAGCTTCCAAAGGGGTCTACTCTAAAAGGAAAATGTTTGCTCGTTGTGGCAGCAAATTCTTTCCTTTTTCTTAACCCTTAAAGCGCCAAGAAAAACTGCATCTGAAAATGTCGTCTGTTTATGTCATCTGCTGAATATTCTTGCAGACTTTTCAAACCTATTTTTGCATACAGGCAAACAGTGTGGACCCTGATAGGAGCAGTCTGATCTGGGTCCACACTGTTTGCAAAAATGACTTTTAAAATCACAAGCAGATGACAAAGCAGACGACAATAGTTGTGACTGTTTTAAGGGTTAAAGTAGCCATTGATCTTTCATGGTAATAACTCTTATGCTTTAATTTCCGTAAGGCCAAATAAAAAATTATGTGTGTTCAGGTAACATGTTAGAAAAAAATAGGTATAATAGGTAGGGTTTTTTGGGGTTTTTTTTGTTAAGTTTTTTATGAAGAATAATACCAGAATTATCAAATATATGTGGACCTTGCACATATTTCACATAAAATTTTAATAAGTCTGTTTGACTATCCTTAGATGTGTCTAAAAGTATTGATAGAATGGCAAGCAGTGTAGATCCTGATCAAACTGCTCCTCTAGCAGCAGTTTGATCTGAGTCTCCACTGTTTGCTTTGACCTACTTGTCCTAAGAAAAAGCATAAAGATTTTATTCAAGTAAAACAGGAAAAAAATTGCTAGGTTTCACCAGGAAAATTAGGTAGGGTAGGGTTACCCTAAACACACATATTTTTTTATTTCGCCTAAACAACAATCAGATATTTTTTTATTTGGCCTAAACAACAATCAGATACATGTATGATCAAGTTTATAACCAAATACAATGTACATGTACTTACTTACAGGCAACTAGCTTGCAATTTACTTGATTTAACATGAATAGTTCAATTTTAACTTTCTGTCACTCAATGATGCTTGAGATTGGATTGGGGTTTACGGTATTGATTACAGTACAATGTACATGTATTTACCATGAGATGTTGGGACATCTTAATTCCTTACTATGTTTCATAGATGTAGATCCAGTGCAGAGGGATATTTTTCTTGTTTCTTGATGAAAACATATATTGTGGGTACTCATTAGAAGTGCCTCATTGAGGCACTTCTAATGAGTACCCACAACATATGTTTTCATCAAGAAATAAAATATCAACACTTTTAGGTTGAAGAAAAAGGGCCTTATATGGAGCTATGATGTTTGCATTATATTTGAACATGTTCCATTTTATTACCTGTAAATGTATCAGAAAACCGCTAGACATAGAGTAGCAAACAATGTAAACCCTGATCAGATAATGAGATACTCCCATTTGGAACCTCACATTTGAATTCAGTGTGCTGCTGGTTAATTTGTTGACAAAATTTTTCTTTGTAGATGTGAGTGTATGGCTTCATCAGCTGTCTAAGGGAATGAGGGACAGTGATGGTAACCCTGTCCCCCATGCTCATCTCCATGGATTATTTACACGAATCTGTAAACTGCTATACTATAGGATAAAACCAGTGTTTGTGTTTGATGGAGGAGTTCCAATACTCAAGAAACAGACCCTGGTAAGTTGGAATTAAAATCTTCGAACAACCATTCCATAGGTCAGTAAGCCACATTTTTTAAGCCAAAAAGCTATGTCGTTTTACTTATTTCTCCACAAAAACATAATTTATGTTGTTGCCATCAAATACAATATGTTTATTATTCATGGAGATGCCTGCAAGACCATCTTTTTTCACACTATGTCAGGTTATATTTTTGTCAAGCCCCTTGTGATAAGCAGGGCATAGTTGCCCATTTGGCATACAGTAAAGTAAGTTCATGCATTCACCTGTCCATGTTAAGGTAGCCTGAGATGAAAAAGATTTATTTCTTGGTTCCATGGGTTCCAGCTTCCAGACCCTTGAAACTGATCTTGCATACATCTTACCACTCCAGGCCATTTTGTGTCAAAAGTCAGTCACCGCCAGCTGGCCTCGGTGGCTCAGTTGGATAGCACTGTTTTGTATATACATTTTGTAATACTGTGTAAAAATGGACCTAAAAATGATATAGCCAAACAAAAATGTATAAATTATGTTGAAGAATGACTATGGTCATTTTTTAGTTCCCCTATATGAAAGTACAGGTAGCGCTATAGCAGTCACCATGGCTTCGGCATTGGTTAAAGGTTTAAAAAGGTTATATCCTCTGAACCTCTGGATGGAAGTAGATTATACATGCCCTGATGTTAGATAGTAGTCTGAAGTTTGATGCTGTACCATCCCGACCTACATCAGTGACCTTGAGGTATAGATCACTGACTGAAATTTTAGAGGCAAAGCATGATTCAAGTGAGCTATGCTTTCCTGTGACAGCTCTTCTATATTATATATGTATATTTTTGTTTGGATACAATGTGGTTATTTAGCTAATACAGTTTTTGCTTTGTATCCAAATACATGTAATAGTGTTAATGTGGTTGTGATCATAGCAACAGATAAGGCGCTTTTTTCATCCATAAAATGCTGATATCTTTCTTATTTCTCCATGAAAACATATGTTGTGGGTACTCATTAGAAGCTCCTCGCCAAGGCCCTTCTAATGAGTACCAACAACATATGTTTTTGTGGAGAAATAAGAAAAATATTATGTGGATATCCCCTCTTATCTGTAGCTATGGTTGTGATATACTGCCTACTCCTCATCACTGCTGGTCACAGATCACAAAAGTAGGTCTCCTTGACCTGCTTTTGAAGACAGCTATCACAGGCTAATAATTTGATTATGTTCAACTCCATTAATAGGTTCTTTGAAAATTTATATACATGAGGATCATTGATGAGGTCTGATTGGTCGAAACTAGCTAGTCTGGCCGAGAAAACTTGACATTTCAGCTGTTTTCAATTATGTGAGTGTATTCCTTGCTCTCAAGGATCACATTTACTACCTCAGTACACCACAACCTACTTATAACACTATTGTTGAGGTTCAAAACATAAACCATGTTAGTTAAACAACCGTGTTATATCCAAACAAAAATGTAAAGATTATATAGAAAAATGACCATTTATGGTCATTTTTCTATATAATCTATACTTTTTTGGGATCTATCTTTGAACCGTGTTATATGCAAAACTATGTTCTAATGAGCCGTGTTATAAAGAGGCTTATGTGTATTGTGGTTGCAGTTGTCTTGTCTCCTTACAGGCTGGAAGAAGGGAAAAACGTGATGTTGCAGAGAAAGAGAGCACTAGATTACAACAGAAGCTGCTCACTAATCTAATACGTAGTCAGGCTGTAAAAGAATCACTTGGTCTAGATAAAGCCCCGCAGTTACCCAGTGTGCCTAAGAAGCCTAGCAGAGATGCTGTCTTTGAGTTACCTCCCTTGACAGAATCTTCTGAAAGGTAAGGACTATCACAGTAAGCATTCTACATAAATCTATAGCGGGCCATTATCGGCCCTTCAGGGTAGCAGATGGGCAGATAACGGCCCATTGTAGATTTATAAAGAATGCAAGCTGGGATATATAATCTCTAGTCATCTGTAGACTGGAAATCAGTGACATTTTTTTTTCTTCTTACATTTCTCAGAGAATACAGCTTGGCAGTTTGTTGTCTACACTCGCAGGCGTACACATTAATGTTTGCCATTGCTCCAGAAGTACTTTACGAAAGGTCATGGACTAGTCCAGGGCTATTTTCCTTGGTCTGCTCAACATTATAGACCAAGCTTTTTGTGAAAGCTGATACTTGTTACAATTGAAAATCAAGCTTGAGAGTTGCCCTATTGAAAATAAAAAACAACAAGGTCAGCCTGTCCAAAAGCATTGTCTAGCTGACATAAATGCTTTAGTTGTTAAAATTAAAGGATGCTGTATATGGCTAATTATAGCTACCGTATTCTATCTACTTACTGCACATACCCCTATAAGCGCACAGTCAAGCAATTCCACAGTCTTCATATTGCAACCAGTGTATTTTTTGTCTACTTCTTTATAAAGGCATATATTGTGGGTATCCATTTGAATTGCATCGACTTGTTGATGCAATTCAAATGAGTACCCACAACATATGTTTTAATAAAGAAAATCAGAAAAAGAATCACATAAACATCACCTAATAAGGCCTTTGGTGATCTTTGTTTATTAGGGTATCCTTAGTAGGCAGAGTCATATTTCACCACAAGTTTTCTCAGTAATTTTGCAAAAAACTAAGCGCAGAGTTCTGTAATTAGGTCGAATATGGTACATTGTGTGGTTTTCTAATCCTGACCACAATTTTAAAGAGCTGGGCTAACTGTGGCCTCACTTGGGTAAATGGACGTTTGTGTTCCAAAATGATTGAAAAGATATTTGTAATATGCAAACACAAACAAAAATATGTACAAAGTACACAGTAATCTGGACTTATGTTGTCGGCAATATTCATAAGGGCCCTTTTCGTGTGTTGCACATCATATGTTGTTGGCAGTTTTTAGAAGCGTCTTACCCTGGGTATATTTCCATGTAGAAATAAGAAGACTGTTTATCTGCATACTCCTCTTGTCAGATATTTAGAAAATTAGTGATACATACATTTTTGGACGGGCTTTTAAAAAAATCTGTCCTTTAAAGTAGCGATGTCCGGGCGGGGGGCAGCATCCCAAGTTATCCTTTTGGTTAACCTTTTTTGAAAGTTATATGTTACCTTTATTCTTCAATGGATTGCTTTCATATTTGGTAGGGATGAAGAGGAGGACCAGTAAGTGTTTCACGTGCAAGAGGGACAATTCTCATTTTCTTCGTTATTTAAAAAACCTGTCCATAATGCCGTTAGGCCTTTTTCTTGTTTAAACAGATATTTAAAGGCAAACCAAGATTTGGATGAAGCTTTTGATGAAAGAAGAGAATTACAACAAATTGTAGAGGTAATACATCTCTATAGCTTTTGCTGAATATCACTAATGAAACATACAGTAAAATGTCCTAAAATTTCGAACACCTAAGAGTCTGACAAAATGGCATATGCAAAAAGTTCAGACCCAGATCAGACTGCTCCTGAGGAGCAGTCTGATCAGGGTCTGCACTGTTTGCCATTCCACTTAGCATTTTAAGAGACAGCTGCGTAAAAAGCAAAATTTAAGCCAAAAACGCATGGAATAAAGTGTTCGAAATTTTAGGATGTGTCTTAAATAAGCACTTATGCGTAAAGCAAGGTTAGTCTAGACTATACTGCCACTGTGTATAGATATTTTACATTGTACATCTCATATTATTCATTATGCCCCATACTTTGAAAACGTTGAGGGGGCATTTTTCTTTTCTTTCATTCGTTTGTTACTCATACTTTTTGGTAGGTCTCCTAACTGACAAATGGTTGATATTAGAATCTTGAAATTTCATACATGGGTTCCATACAGAAAATATTTGACCCATATTACTTTTTTTTTTCAGGTCAGCCTAGGTGAAGTGCCCCTTTATGAAAATATGAAAACAACAAAATAAATAAATAAATAAATAAATGAAACAGAACCTTGTGTACAAGATATCACAGAAAGTACTTGAGCTAGGGCTTTGATTTTGGCAAAAAAACTTGGGTGAGGAGTAGGTCACCTGATTACCTCAATGATAAAATCAGATTAATTTAATGATAGTTATACTCCTTTTAAAAGTTTGCATTTAAATATCCTTGATTAGGAACAAGCATATTGTTTGAATGGACTTGTTCAAATTTTAGGTTAAAGATAACAAGGAGATCAGGTGTCCAAATACTTAGGGTAAATAGGGTAGGGCAGGAAAAAAGGCCCTTTTGTCATATGTGAACAGTTAACTCATTGTAGTCTGGAAACCCCTAAAAGGGTAATTGGTAAACAGTGCAGACCCAGATTAGAAGCCACAGTCTGACAGAATGTGCATCTGATCAGTGTATCCATTGTTTGCAAATAGTTTAGCCATTTTTCTCTAGGAATATCTAAATCGCATAGGCAGACATACCTAAAATTGAAATAGGACTTCCAATTTCTGTGGGGGAGTCTATCCAGTCTACAATGGGTGAAGTTCAAAACCAGTCTGTGCATCTTAGGACCTTCTTTGTTACCAACATATTCTACAATATCCATTGATTATGGTTCAAGCAATGAAGGCCTGGATCAGTCAGAGCTGGTTCTTTGTTGCTTGGATAAGGCATGAGTGTCCTTTTTAGCTATTGTGATCACTTTTCGTCCGTTGTCCGTCCGTCCGTCCTTGCGTGCGTGCTTCCGTTAACATTTTCAAACGACTTCTCCTCTGAAGCCCCTGAGCCAATTTTGCCCAAATTTCATATGGAGCCTCCTTAGGTTGGGGGAACGAAAAATTGCTAAAATGGTCGCGGTCCATTGACCAAGATGGCCGCCATGCCCATATATGGTAAAAAACTTTAAAAATCTTCTTCTCCAGAACTGAGGATGCCTTGGGGCTGATTCTTTGCATAAGTCATCGGGAACGGGAGGTCTACCAAAATTGCTAAAATAAATGTAGTATATTGACATTTGACCTTTTTATGGCAAGGTCAAGTTTGCTTCCCTGTGCATTTGTATGGGAAAAACCTTTAAACATTTTGTTCTCCAAAACCGAGGATGCCTTATGGCTGAACCTTTACATATATCATCGGGAACTGGAGGTCTACCAAAGTTGCTAAAATAATGGTCGTACATTGACATTTGACCTTTTTATAGTAAGGTCAATTTTGCTTCCTTATGCATTTGTATGGGAAAAATGTTCAGAATTTCAAATGACTTCTCTTCTGGAGCCTCTGGGCCAATTTTGCTCAAATTTCATATGGAGCCTCCTTAGGTTGGGGGAATTAAAGATTGCTAAAATGGTCGCGGTTCATTGACCAAGATGGCCGCCATGCCCATATCTGGTAAAATCATATCATCATAATCGGATTTTTGATTAACGTGCAGGTACAGGGGCAACATCCACATCAGTGGGCCCCCTTCCAGATAGCTGGCTTGCTGCACGCATGGCAGATCTCACACCAGATCTCCAGGTACGTCTGTCATGAGGGTTGATAGCGAGAGCTTCCACTCTCTGCAATCCCTCTCTGTCAGCTGCTTCCATGTCATTTTGGGCCTCCCAGGCCCACGCTTTCCATGTTTCAAGAAACATGACAGCCATCTTATCACATACAAGTCTGGAAACATAGCCACACAGATAGACTTCATCCTTTTCCGTAGGACCATGCGCAAACTTGTCACAGATGTAAAAGTGATCCCTGGTGAGGAAGTAGCTCTGCAACATCAGCTTCTTGTATGTGACATGAGGATTGATGTGCCTCCAAAATCCAAGCGCAAGTTCACCCCTCGCCTCAGAGTTTGGAAGCTTAAAGACCCTCAGACAAGCAATCATTTCCAGGAGGTCTTCAACTTGCATGTGAGCACATCTGCAGCTGTAGCTGATGGGGCCACTGAGGATATCTGGAACAACATCAAGACTGGACTGCTCAAGACAACTGAGGAGGTATGTGGCACAACTCGGCCACACCGTTGGCACCGTGAAACTTGGTGGTGGAACAAACACGTGGAAAAGGCCATTGCTGCCAAGCGGACAGCTTTCAAGGCCTGGAAGGCTGGTAAAGGAACTAGGGCATCATACGATGCAGCCAAACGAAATGCCAGACATGCAGTGCACCATGCTCGTCAAGAAGCCGACAAGAAGGTCTACGAGAATATTGACCCCAAGTCTTCAGAAGTCTACCGCCTTGCTAACCAGTTTAGAAGAGAGTACACTGATGTTGTTGGTGACAGACCTGTGAAGAATGATGCAGGAGAGATGTCAATTTAAAAATCTTCTTCTCCAGAACCGAGGATGCCTTGAGGCTGAATCTTTGCATAAGTCATTGGGGACGGGAGGTCTACCAAAATTGCTAAAATCAATGTTGTATATTGACATTTGACCTTTTTACAGCAAGGTCAAGTTTGCTTCCCTATGCATTTGTATGGGAAAAACCTTTAAAAATCTTGTTCTCCAAAACCGAGGATGCCTTGTGGCTGAATCTTTACATATATCATCGGAAACTGGAGGTCTCCCAAAGTTGCTAAACTAATGGTCGTACATTGACATTTGACTTTACCGTGAGGTCAATTTTGCTTCCTTATGCATTTGTATGGGAAAAATATTCAGAATTTCAAACGACTTCTCCTCTGGAGCCTCAGTGCCAATTTTGCTCAAATTTCATATGGAGCCTCCTTAGGTTGGGGGAATGAAAGATTGCTAAAATGGTCGTGGTACATTGACCAAGATGGCCGCCATTACCATATATGGTAAAAACCTTTAAAAATCTTCTCCTCCAGAACCGAGGACGCTTTGGGGCTGAATCTTTGCTTAAATCATCGGGGACAGGGGGTCTACCAAAGTTGCTAAAATAATGGTCGTACAAGTTTGCTTCCCTATGCATTTGTATGGGAAAAAACATTTAAAAATCTTATTCTCCAAAACTGAGGATGCCTTATGGCTGAATCTTTGCATATATTATTGGGAACATCTGCATGTCTGCAGTGGCTATGTCACTCACGTGAGCGAACCGTGGCCCGTGGGCCTCTTGTTTGACTTAATGCATTTCTTTTTCTAGGAGAACTTAGGGGATCTCAACGCAGTTGATGTAGATTCTGAGGAGTTCCGGAGCCTGCCTCCTGATCTGCAACATGAGATTATCATGGATATGAAAGAAAGACGAAAAATTCACAAAATGTCAAGAAAAACACAATTACCAGAAGTTAGTTTGCTCTAAGTAATTTTTAAGCTCTAACATCAGTAAATCTCTAGAAATGTTTTTTTTGTTTTGTTGTTGTTGTTTTTTTTATGTCTAAACCATTTTTAGTATTTTGAAACATATATTGTGGTTATTCATTTAAAATTGTCTTGTCATGGCTATTCTGATGAGAGCCCACAAAATATGTTTTCATGGAAGATTAGTCAGAAAGTAATGTGTCTGGCTGTCTCTTGCATGTATCTGTAACTCTGCATTAACAGCAGGCATGACCAATACAAGGGATATTCATTAAAACTAAGTAATGCAAGTCGTATTATTTATTTTGCATGCCTTTTATAAATGGGCCGCGCCAAGTGAAACCATGTGTTTCAGCATATTCGAACAGTGAAGGCCCAGGCCGGCCAGCACATCTGCGCAGTCTGATCAGGGAATTCACTATCCGCTAGCAGAAACATGGGATGCTACAGAATGTATTAATGGAGAGCAAAGTCCCAGCCCCGAGATTATAAAACTTTTTTCATGCTCAACTCAGCTGAGCATGACATTTTCTCTGTTAATAAATATGAAAATGCCAACAATAGTTGGCATTTTCATATTTATTAGCAGAGAAATTTTCATGCTCAGCTATGTTTAGCAAGAAAGAGTTTGCAATTGTTAATTATTTGATATTTATAAGCATGAAAAATTGCTCAGCTGAGTTCAGCATGAAAAAAAGTTAAATTACCTCGGGGCCAGAATGATACTTTGCCCATGTACATGATGATATGAATCTACACATTTTGCACATGTTTGAAGGTACATTTTCACTTGACACTGCCCAAATTATTGTAGCTTGGTGACTTATTCTGTCATACAGTATTTGCCTTAACCCTTGTCATGCTGAGTAAATTAAGATTTCTAATTTTCAGCCAATCAAATAACTTAATCCAGCTTGTTGATATAAATTCACATACTTAAAGGCAAACAGTGCAGTTCCAGATCAGTTGGCTTCTTCAGAAGCCAACTGATCTGGATCTACACTGTTTGCAAATGCAGGATATATCTGGGTTCAGCAGGACAAGGTTTAATGACAGGAGATACCATATCCCTAAAGCTAGTGATACAAGTTACAGAAATGCTAAAGTAAAGATGTGATTACTGGAAATTTAAACCTTTACTCTTACCTCCCTGCAGACCAACAGAGATACATTTGCAAACAGTGCTGATCCAGATGAGGAGCTCATAATGAGCCGTCTCATCAGGATCTACACTGTTTGCCATTCTAATATTGATTTCTGACTCAAACCCCTATTTGCAATTAAAGTATCTAAAATTAGAGATGGAAGAGTCCATTTCAGAAACTCAGGGGTGAAAATGTTACATAAATTTGAATACTAGCAGACATGTTGAAATGTTTTTCTTAAAGAATAGAGTTTGACATTCCCTGTGATACTATCAAATTGTAAGCATTGTTTTCGTTGAAGAATAAGAAATATAGAAATTAATGGTTGAACTCGGCTCAATATTTGTGGTTGATCATCAGCCTATGCAAGTGACAGATGATTGTTAAAAATTGATCAATAAAACTGCTAGAAATATATACAGTGTGTTTGATATTACATGGTTTTTCGACATAGTAGAACTGGTAGCTTGTTGGCAAACTGTATAGATTATATAGAAGAATGAACATATGGTCATTTTTCTATATAATCTCTACATTTTGAATTGGCTATGAACTGCCCATATCTTCATAGAAATACTGAACTGTATAATTGCCACAGCATTGTTACAGTCGAACTTCAATGGCTCGAACATCTTTGGGGCCATGGAAATTCGTTCGAGACATGGATAGTTCGAGCCACTGAGGGTTAATCATGGCACCAGTTCAGGAAGCAAATAGCGATAATTTAGGGAAATCTTTTCGATTTTCTACACAATGATTGTATGTTGAGTGTACTCATAAGAATCGCCTCGCTGAGGCAATTCTAATGAGTACACACAACATACAATTCCATGATAAAATAAGAAAAAATACCTAAATATCTGTTTTCTTGAGCTATTGGAAGGATTTTGTAGGGACTAAAAAAAGAATTCGAATCATCCAGGGTAAACAAGCCATCCGGGTTCGAGCCATAGAGGTTATGCTGTAATTGGTTTAATATTGTGTTTGATATTCATTTACCAGCATGTTCTTCTGGTAAGGGTTTTTTCTAACACATGTATATGTAAATTCTAGATGACTTGTAGTGAAGTAGATTGTCTAACATGTTTTTTTGTGTGATTTTTAATTTTTCTAATTTTTTGTCCCCAACTTTGAAAAAGTTAAGGTCGGAGCATTTTGCTTTTGCTTTGTTCGTCTGTTCATTCATTCGTTATTCCATTCATAACACTTTACCTTATGTACAGAAAATGGACATAGGTCTAGCTAAGAGGGAGGGGGTATCAGGTAAATATTTTCCTTATTTCTCCACGAAAACGTGTTGTGGGTACTCAGCGAAGCGCTTCTAATGAATACCCAAAACATATGTTTTTGTGGAAAAATAAGAAAAATATCAACTCTTTTGGACTGAAAAAACATTCCCATGTACCCTCTGCAGAGGGTTTTTTACCCCCAAAATTTGTCTCATACCCCAAAATTGAAGAGAGTCTTTATATGCTGCTATACATTGGGGGTACAAAAATAAGAAAACAGAACAGATTTACCCCCAGTTTCAAAATGCAGTGGAAACCCTGCATATCAAGTGCTATGATATTTGAGCTAGGGCTTTGCTATTCAGCAGACTTATTTGGGCTAAGGATAAGATCACTTGATTAACTTCTGAAAAAAGAAATGGATTAGTTTTATGAGAGTTATGCTCCTTTTCAAGTTTGACATTTTGTAGGGAAATGCATATAGTTGGAGCATAGCATTTTACTAACACATAAAACTTGTGTTTTAATTTCTTGAAACAACAAGCACGTAACTATGTCAATAGGATATAGTTCTAGTGTGAATATTAGTAACTTTTTTTAAAATATTTCACTTATCACATGATCCTTGTTATGATAAAAGGGATCTTTATGGCAAATTTGAACAGCTAAGACCAAGATTGATCAATTTAGTTAACCCTTAAAGTGCTAATCTCAAATGCAATAGAAAAGTAAAGCTTGACATTTCATGCAAATTGTCTGCCTAACAGACACTTCACATGAAATGCCTGGACTTATTTCTCTTATTTTTTTTTTAAAAATTGAATGCTGTCTGCTACAGTTTTGCATAGCCCTCTAAGGGTTAACAGATAGACTGGGCCCAGTTGTTCAAAGCTAACGACATCATTAGTTAACGATTCCTTAAAATTTACATTGAGTGATACGCAAATATGCTGAAATTTTTTGCTAAAAAAATGTGAGTAGCTTTTGTAGTGCAAAAAATATCAGAATATTGTAAATTGAATCCGCTAAAGCTCGTTAAGCTAACAACGCTTTGAACAACTGGGCCCTAGCCATTAACTTTTGTCATTTGACCTAAAGACCCCTATTCATCATGATACAGCCCTCTTCTTACTCTCCCAGTTTTAGAAAGTTACACAAAATATAGTTTATTTCTTACATTGTTATCAGGGCTCGGGAAAACCGGAAAAATAGCCGGTCTGGACCGAAATTAAGAATTCTGGACCGATTTCAAACACCCCAAAACGCTAATAAATCGGTCCAACAGGTTTGTACCTTGAACCCCATTTTTCCCAAACCAACCAATTTTCACAAATCAATGATGTCTAAAAAATCACAAACGGTCAAGTCTTTCCAAACTGACAACGTCCGCGCACTTTTTAAATGCAATATTATGGTAGTTAAAAGGCTCTAAACGGTCATTTGACATGTATATTGGAGAGACAGCTGAATAACGGCAACCTTCCCCGCAGCACGAATTAATTACGTCATTATCCAAACATTGTCAAAAAATCAACACTTCACTGACCTTTGTGCGGTAAACAAGCGATTAACACGAATCATCAGTAACGGTAGTCTGATAATTAATCCGTTTGTGTGACACGTGTGAATACACTGAGACTGCAAAACATCCAGGTCCAGTCGGCGTGTCTAAAAGATCAAAGGTCGCTTTACTGAGAGTGATAAAAGAATGCACCGCTTGAACGCACCTGTTTTCTTCCTCTTCTTTTTTGTTTTGATCAACATGGTTTGTCGGTCCCAGATTCGATAAATGAATTCCCAAACCGTGTACGTCCTGATCAGATGTCGCATACAACGGCGTCTGATCTGGGTATTATTGATTGCTTCTTTTTTTTTTTTTTTTTGTTGATTGCCGTAACACGTGAGTATAATTCAAGGTAGATTTCACAGTAAAAAATAAGTAATGCACCACTTGCGCTAGGCAAGATTGGTCAGTGCTTAAACTTTAAGCAGTCTGATCAAATCTTGAAACACTGAAAACTGCAAAACCACCCGTGGCGCAGGCCTTTTTTATTAGACCTAATTAGGTCCATGAAAGTCGTTTCGTTCCGTCTCTCCTGTTTCCCGCCGTCTTCGCGCTTATACAAGACGGGAATCAGTTGTTTATAAATAGTTTAGGAAAACCCTGCGGAGGTGGAAATAACAACAAAACCGTTTTTTCTTCTTTTTTTTTTTTTTTGTTTTTTTTTTTCTTTCTTTTTACATACCTGACTGTATTTATTGATGACGCCAGCTTTGATCATGCTCTTTGTACCCGGACTTCCGTCATATAACGGAGTTGAGGTGTATTATTTAAAAGGAGTGATAGGACTGCCAGTTGTCATTAGTTTTCGTGACAGGTGATATACACGTATTTTTTGTTTTGGAAATGGGCTCATTGATGATGTCATCGTCATCGGCTGGACCGATTCAGATTTCAAAATTTCCAGAGCCCTGATTGTTATATATAGATTTTTCACAGCTTTAATTATTGTATCTGTCATAAATTTTGGTTACTACTGTTACCCTAAATGTTTGGAAAGTGGGGCCTGAACAAACAGTGTAGACCCAGATCAGACACTGCACAATGTAGTATCTGATCAGTCTCATCATCAGGCGGTAGAATGTTCAAAGTTTAGGAGAGGTCTGGTAAGGAGTTAAAATGTCTGAATATTTAGCATAAATTCAGTACTACTATTTTACTGTTTAACCCATTGTAGACTGAATGAACTTACCCACACTGTATATTGGAAGAGCCCTATTTCAATTTTAGATAGGTGAGGCTATGAGATTTAGATATTCCTAGAGAAAAATTGCTGAAGTATTTGCAGACAGTGAAGACTGATCAGACGCCGCATTCTCCGGCATCTGATCTGGGTCTGCACTGTTTACCAATTACCCTTTTAGGGGTCTCCCAACAAGAATGGGTTAAACATTTGATCCCTGTCATTAGAAAAAGGATTTATGTCATATGTGGACACCAAAATCCCAGGTCAGCCTACATGTCCATGCAGTCAAATTGTTGGTTACTGTTGAATATTAAATTGTACATAAAAGGCCCAGATCAGCCTGCTCAGATGTGCAGGGTGACCTTGATCTTTGTTTTCAGGAGAAAGAATGTGCACAAGTACTGGTTAACCACTTAGAGAACTAAGCCTGCCCAGGAAAAAGTGTGGTTGGGTGAACTGACTGCGCTGGACATGACCCTAATGGGTTGACTGGGCGGTAAAACCTCAACACAATAATCAAACCTCCAGGTTTGCTCTCTGCTAATGATTCTTTTTTGTATGTCGCACAGAATTTAATAGTATATTTATTCTGACAGGTGTGCATAGTGAGGTACGTCTAATGAGTTCCTTGTTAACCCTTTAACTGCCAATCACAACAATTGTCGTCTGCTTTCTCATCTGCTTGTGATTTTAAAAGTCATTTTTGCAAACAGTGTGGTCCCAGATCAGACTGCTCCTCTAGGAGCAGTCTGATCAGGGTCCACACTGTTTGCCTGTATGCAAAAATAGGTTTGAAAAGTTCGCAAGAATATTCAGCAGACAACATAAGCAGATGACATTGGAGAAATAAGAAAACTATCAGTAGTTTTGATTGAAGAAAGTGCGTTATCTGGAGCTATGCCATACTTTATCTTTTCTGGTTCTATTGTAGCTCGGTCATTCTGTCCTTTCCTCCAATTCAAGAAGGGCAGTTGTCAGTTTCTGCCGAAAGAATGAGCACAATGCCAGTCTTTTCGAAAACTGCAGGACTGTCTGACAAAACCGGTAAATTTCCATTCTGTCCTACAGAAAATTTCAGTTTGTCTGACAAATGTCCTGTAATTTCTGGCAAAAAGAGATAGTAATTTGATAACAGATAAGCCGCATGTCCTGCAGAATTTTATTTTGTACTGCCAAAAATTTCAGTCTGACAGCTGTCCTGCATCTGTTGGAAAGATTTCGCAAAGACTGCAATACTGGTTAACTGCTTAGAGGACTAAGCCTACCCAGTAAACGTTGGTTAGGTAAACCGACTACTCTTGACATGAACCCATTGGGTTGACTGGGCAGTAAAACCTTAACACAAAGAAAAACAAAAAATCTGTTGTAGCTCCAGATAAATGGGATGTCAGATAAATGTGAGCTGCTCCAGATAGAAAACAAGCTATGACGTATGCCATCAGCATAGACTCAGATCAGCCTGCACATCCCAACAGTCTGATCAGAGTTTACACATTTTACTACCAGTGCAGTGGTGCAGTTGACAAAGGGTACACATTGTGTAAGGGAGGTTGTAGGTGCGATTGCCAGCTGAGACTTTTAAAATGGTACATGTACTAGCTGCTGTTTTGCTTGGCACTCAGCATTAAGAAAGTAGAGCTAGGTATCAGAATATAAGTATCTATCTTTGGTGTGAGGGATAGACAGAAAAATCCATCCGAAGGATCACTGTCTGACATCAGAGGCTTGCTGTGATGCCAGACTGTGATCGCGAAGGACAGGGCCCGGTTGTTCAAAGCATCGTTAGCTTAACGAGCTTGTTAAGGGTCATTTCATTAACTATTTTAGCAGATTCAATATACAATATTCTGATATTTTTTGCTGAAAAAATGTGAGTAGCTTTTGCACTGCAAAAGCTACTCACATTTTTTCAGCAAAACATTTCAGCTTATTTGCATATCACTCAATTAAAATTTTAACGAATCGTTAACTAACGACATCGTTAGTTTTGAACAACTGGTCCCAGGTTTTTCTATCTACCCCACACTCTAATGATAGATTTGTTTTGCACACTTTTCATTTCTGAACGTAGATTTTTTAATAATGAAGTCACTTCATTTGCTGACCTCTGCCATATTGTGATGACATTACTGTGGCATTTAATGACATCATTAAGTTCGGTGAAGTAAGCCTTAACGATGGCATACCTGAGTGCATATCAAAGGTGAGAATTCTCGATTTTTATCTTCCCTTAGTTAGGATAAGAATTTTTTTCCCAGGGTTACAACCAGAATTTCCTTATCTTTGTGCAAGAAATGGTCATCCAGATGTCAATATAATGTGACAGTGGAATATCATGACATATGTCTGGGGCATGATAATTCAGTGGGGAAGTACTCAGAAAGTGAGCACTGGGCTCCCTGGCACATCCAGACAATCAGGATATGACTTAAGGACTCTTGAAAGCAATCTTAAACTCCGATCAGACAAACACTGGAGGCTGGCATAATTTATGAGCATTGAAGAGACTGTTTTTAGACAAACCCTAATCTGTCACTTGTTTGCTTGTATCGTAATGTTGCTTTCTACTTGCTGATCATATCTCTTTTTATTGTTACATGTATATTGAAAGGTCTAGATAAGAGTGGGTATCAGGTAAATAATTTTCTTATTTCTCCACTAAAACATATGTTGAGGGTACTCATTAGAAGCGCCTCGCCAAGGTGCTTCTGATGAGTACCCACAATATGTTTTCGTGGAGAAATAAGAAAAATATCAATTCTTTTGGATTGAAAAAAGTATCTTATATCAAGAGCTATGATATGTTGTATGAGTACACGGAATCACCTTGGGTAATGCTATGCATCCACATTTGTTAACTGAGGACTGGGAACTGAGATCATTTAGCAGTTGTTTTAACTGTAAACTATTCAAGATTCTAATTCTTAAAGGATTAATCACAACTGTAGCAGATGACCTTTTGATTTTTTTTTGTGTTTTTCGGAGGAAATAAAGTTTTAAATTTTAGGTGAATATGCCAAGTTTAATTTTCTCTGAAAAATAATAAAAAGATTGGAATGTTGTCTGCTACAAATTTGCTAAAAGCTCTTTAAGGGTTAAAATATCCACTTATACTAACAACTTAATTTTTTTCTTTTCTAGGATTCAAAAGATTTCTCCCAGTTCCAAGTTGCTAAACTACTTAAACAGAGCAAACTGACAATAAGACTGGATGATATCAGGAAAGAACTGAACACAAAGACAGCTGAAATTTCAAAGCATCTCAGTGACAGCTTGTATGGCAAAGAAGTGGTAACACAGCGAGTTATATCAGACGATACATCGCATTCCGTTTTGATCAAAGGACTCAGGGACAAGAAACAGAAGGAAAATGAGGACAGAAAGTCCAAGAAGTCCAAAACTATGGCAGCTAATTTTCCTTTAGTATCTGAAGAATCTAGTAATTCTGATGAACTTATGCAAGATAGTGGCAGTGATGAGAGAGCAAATATGGACTTCCAGAACCCTGATCAGTTGTCAGTTATTGGAAAGGCTATTATTAATCCATTTAGCTCTCCTGACTTGAGGATTCCAGGGAAAGACATAAATCCAGATTTTGGCAGTGAAAGTGACAGTCAAAATAGAAATAATAATAGAATTACCAGTGCTGGTAGTGACTCTGTTGTTTGTAATAAACCCATCTTTAGGCCTGTGATAGAGATAGACACTGACTCTGATTCATCAGAAGAGGACTCTGATAATGATGCTAGACCAATCCAAAGTAAACTTGATAACAGCAAGAAACCAGTCAAAAGTGCTGTAAGTGATGATGTCATTAAACTCATTCCAACAACTGTTAGTGAAACTAGTGATGATGATATAGTTATTATTGATGATTCAGAATTGATGGATGATGTACAAGCCAACAGAGACCTGCAGTTAGCCATTGAAAAGTCTATTAAAGACCAAATGAACCTTACTGCTACTACAACAGCAAGAGGTGTGACTAAAGGTGCTAAAAGTTCGGTTAAATCTAAAAGCATATTTCAGAAACAAATATCAAACCGTTCAGTACTTTCTGATGAAGGCACGAAGTCTGATGAACAAGATGATAAGATTCTAGATGTAAGGGAACGTGATAAAGCCACCAGACAAACATCTAGAAACATTTTCCAAAAGCAAATCTCAAATGTATCTAACTTTACTGATGATGAAGACATAGTAGACTCTCAAATGGATATTGAAACACTGGAGACAAAACATGATGGTAAATCATTAAAAAGGAAATCAGACTTTTCAGATGATGGTTCAAAAGTGAAGCAGCAAAGAAAAGATGAACCAAAAGTAAGCTGCCATGAAAATGAGAAAGAAGAAAAAGGCATAAATCTGCTAGAGGAAGAGGGATCTTCAGATTCAGAAGGTAATTTGTTGGGTTTAGTTTTAATTTTTACCCATTTTAGACTGAATAAAATCCCACAACCCTATATATTGGAAAAGTCAAACTTCAATTTTTGGTATCTCAGGCTACGTGGTTTAGATATTCCTATAGAAAAATGCTAATCTATGTGCAAACAGTGAAGCCCTTGATCAGAAGCCACATTCTGTGGCATCTGATCTGGGTCTGCACTGTTTGCCAGTTGACCTTCTAGGGAGGGGGCTCCAGACTAAAATGGGTTAAAATATTTATGAAAAGAAGAGTAGGGCCCAGTTGTTCAAAGCTAACGACATCGTTAGTTAACGATTCGTTAAAATTTACATCGAGTGAAATGCAAATATGCTGAAATTTTTTGCTGAAAAAATGTGAGTAGCTTTTGCAGTGCAAAAGCTACTCACATTTTTTCAGCAAAAAATATCAGAATATTGTATATTGAATCTGCTAAAACAGTTAAAGAACTGACCCTTAATGAGCTCGTTAAGCTAACGACGCTTTGAACAACCAGGCCCAGATAATTTTTTAAAAGAAAACAAAAGCGGTATATCAAAACCAAAGTAGGTACAGGGACATTTCAGATGATCCTGCGAGGATTGCCTATCTTATGCTTATGTTTGAGGTCTCCTCTCAAAATGTGGAGCCCCAGAATTCTGTTTTGTTTGTCTCCTCCTTTTCTGCAAATGTAGAAGACTCCAATGACTTTGATTTAAATCGTGGTTTATTTGTACAACATGTACAAAATGACAAGAAATGACATAATGCAATGGTATAAGTTTTGTATACAAACAGGATTTGAAAAAAAAAAAACCATTCTGCCTATATGAATTCAACTCCCATGACTTTGGAACTGTTATTTTCAGAATCATAGAAAGAACCCTGCATGTATATTTATGAAATTTCCAAATGAGTTTTCTCTTCTTCTTTTTTTTTTTTTTTTTCTTGATAAAACTAGGGGGTGGTTGAGTGTGGTGAAGGTGTCATGTACATTGTATCTTAGGTCACTGGGGCCTCCAACTGATATTGACTTACAGTTGGGCAAGGTCCTTGTAACAGGTAAGGGTAGAGGGGGAATGTTTTTATTTCTTCTGTTTCTTCACTTTCATTCCTGTTGCTCATTCTTCCCTATCCCTCCCATCTCCACTACTATCTTTTCTATCTCTTTTCTCCCTTTCTCTGGGAGACGACACAAAATGACCCACAAGGGTTGATATGTTAAACCCCAACACAATCAAAAATCATGATAAAACTACCAGTAATTTTCATGCTCCACAGACAAAAGTATTGATATTTTTTTATTCTCCACAAAAACATATGTTTTGGATACTTGGTAGAAATTCCTCAACATATATTTTTACAAATATTTTTGAGGAGAAATGGGAAAATGTTTATAAATGGATACTCCTTTTGTTTGTCTGTCACAAAATTGTGTCCGCTCTATAACTTGAAAAGTGTTCATGAGATTTTCATGAAACTTCAAAGAAATATAAAGCATCATCAGACAATGTGCATACTACAAGAACCATAACACTTGTCAGTACATTTTTGGAGTTATTCCCCTTTCAAATTTGACAATGGTCATTTCTTGTCTGCTTTATAACTTGAAAACAATTCAAGATTATTTCATGAACCTTCATAGAAATATAAAGCATCATTAGATAACATGCAGACCACAAGAACCATAACTCTTGTCAATACATTTTTGGAGTTATTCCCGTTCGAAATTTGACAATGGTAATTTCTTGTCCACTCTATAACTTGAAAACTATTCAAGATATTTTGATGAAACTTCATAGAAATATAAAGCATCATCAGACAACATACAGACCACAAGAACCCTAACTCTTGTCTATACATTTTTGGAGTCATTCTTCTTTGAATTTTGACAATGGTAATTTCGTGTCTGCTTTATAAGTTGAAAATCATTCAAGACAGTGTCATGAAACTTCATAGAAATATAAAGCATCATCAGCATCATCAGACGACATGCAGACTACAAGAACCATAACTCTTGTCTGTTTTGGAGCTATTCCCCTTTGAAATTTTACAATGGACATTTCGTGTCCACTCTACAACTTGAAAACCATTCAAGACAATTTTTTATGGAAATATAAATCATCGTCAGACAACGTGCAAACAAGAACCGTAACTCTTGTCTGTCCATCTGTCCGTCACAAAATCTTGTCAAATTGAATTTCTGCTGATAAAATGTATTATTTTGAAATATTTTTTCCCAGTAAGTGTTTGCACCCCTTGCACCCTCCTCTGCCACCTACAGGCATGCAGTGATGATAAACAATTAGTATGGGTAAACTTCCTATATGTGAGTGGCAGCTGGGGGAGACATATGTTTTGAGTTGTTTTTGTTAAAAAAAACTCTAGTTCTTGTATATTTTTCTGTTTTGTTCCTGTTTCCAATTTTATTGTGACAGAATATTTTTATCTGGGTCCATGATTTAGTTGGCTACAAATCTGACTGCAGATCCAAGGGTCGCAAGTTCAAATCTTAGGATGCCACACCCACTTCTAATTTTCAGCCAATCAGATTACTTGATCCAGGTTGTTCATGCAAATTCAAATACTGAATAGCAAACATTGCAGATCCAGATCAGTTGGCTTCTTCAGAAGCCAACTGATCTGGATCTACACTGTTTGCAAAGGCAGGCCAGATCCGGGTTCAGCAGGACAAGGGTTAATGGTAAATCTTGATCATGAAATCATTTCTATAGTACAATGTAATTCTTTTCCGTCCATTGACTCAAGAAGGGCAGTTGTCAGTTACAGGTGATAGTATGTGCACAAGTACTGGCTAACCACTTATGACTAATACTGCCTAGGAAATATGTGAGTAGGTTAACTGAACAGCTCAGCATGACCTTAACAGTGTTGACTGGGCTGTAAAACTTGGACAGAATATTTTCTTTTCAGAAGACTTTATTGAGGTAAAGTTTGATCCAAACAACATCAAAAAAGATGATCTGTTTCCAGCCAGTATGTTTGAAATTGAACCTGTAAATAGTCACCAAGGTGATAACAGTGTTGCCATGGAAACCAAGGATCAGTCTGCAAAAAGCACAGATGTCATCCAAATAAGCGAAAACCACAAGAAGCAAATGTCAAATATCACCTCAGAAAATGATCATACTTCTGAGTGCAGTGACGGGTCTGTTGTAGATCATGTAGACTTGGATATTACCAATGTAATTATGGGTAAAAATGACACTTCAGAATTGAAAAACCAGACCAGTGTTGAGAAAGAGAC
This sequence comes from Anodontia alba, assembly GCA_964016985.1. Lineage (NCBI taxonomy): Eukaryota > Metazoa > Mollusca > Bivalvia > Lucinida > Lucinidae > Anodontia > Anodontia alba. Next base: position 42,977,135 of record OZ024832.1, on the reverse strand, counting down.
TTGGTCTGATCAAAATGATTCAGAACATCATGTAGATGAAGTTTTTGAAGGATTTCAGGATGATGATAAAAGAAGAGATCAACCAGATGTGGTTGAAACAAGAAAGAGTGGATCTAGCATTTCAAGTCTCCCAGATATAGTGGAAAATACAGATGACAATGTGACTGAGGAAAGGGTTACTTCTGATAGCCCAAGAGTACCAGATCTTGTCAAGGATTATCAGAATCTAGACTTTGTAAGTTGTTCCTATCGGTAGATTTCTTGTTGTATTAACCCTTAAACTGCCAATCACAACAGTTGTTTTCTGCTTTGTCATCTGCTTGTGATTTTAAAAGTCATTTTTGCAAACAGTATGGACCCAGATCAGACTGCTCCTCTTTTTGCCTGTATGCAAAAATAGGTTTGAAAAGTTTGCAAGAATATTCAGCAGATGACATAAACAGACGACATTTTCAGTGACATTTTTAGGGTTAAAAAGATTTTCATTTATTTTTGCACACAAAAAATAACAAACAAAAAACAAAACACGTGTAGGTACATGTACCGGCAACATGCATTTTTATAGCAAAATGTTTTCATAAAAGATTTGGTTGTGGCCAAACCCACTGCCTCTTTTGTAGTTCCAAATAGGATTTTTTATCCTTTACCCCTGTCTGGGCTTATTCAGCAGACAACAAATTGATGATACTTTTCATAGTTTCCCCTAAAAAACATTTGAGACAATTTGCATGAAATATCTCATCCTGTTTTCTGGGAAAAATTAGAATAATATTTTAATATGTTGTCTGCTGAAAAATTTATTCAGCATGCTCAACATTAAATAACTACATGTAAGATAATAATACCTGCATTACAACTTAAAGCATTCTTACAAAGTCACTACTGTATTATTTGAATATTTAGAGTAAACATAGTAATCAGCATGGTTGAATGTGAATTTCAGCATGCACACTGATATGCAAGTCTGCACCATGAGTACTTAAGCATTGATGCCCTATGTGGTTTTACTATACCAGATTTGCCCTAAATACCGCACATACCCCTATAAGCGCACATTCGAGCAATTCCATAGTCTTCAGATTACAGCCAGTGTACTTTTTGCCTACTTCTTTATAAAGGCATATGTTGTGGGTACCCATTTGAATTGCATCGACTTGTCGATGCAATTCAAATGAGTACCCACAACACATGCTTTTATAAAGAAAATCAGAAGAAAAAAAAAACACAAAACATAGTACATGTATAAGCATCATTAGATAAGTCATTCCCTGATTTTTTTTTAAGCGTACCCTTAGTATAGGTGGATACATATTTTTCCACAAATTTTCCCTGTAAGGTTGAAAAACCTAAGCGCACAATGTGGTAGTTAGGTTGAATACGGTATTTACTATAAATATTTGGACAATGTCACCCCTTACCATACTTGTCCTGTAATTTTAACAAGTACATTTTACTACCTGTTAATTTCTTTTTCAAACTGCTGGATGAGTGGCAGACAATGTAGACACTGATCGGACATTGCATCTTGCAGCCTCTTTGATCTTGGTGTACACTGTTTGATGAAATCTGCCTGTCCAAATAATTAGGATAAATCATAGCACTCTGTAAGGTGTTTTCTCCAGCTAAAAAAGTTATTCTTTTTATACCCCCGTCAGTTGAAGAATAATGGAAAGACATACATGTATAGTGTTACCCTGTCCATCTGCCCGTCTCCATCCGCATCAGAGATGGCGTTAGCAATTTGCGTTTAAGTTTTTCATGCATTATCAATATGCATTTAAGTTTTACAGGTCAGGGGCATCTGTGTCCTTTGGACACATTTCTAGTTTTTTTCTTATTTCTCCACAAAAACTTATGTTGTTGTACTCTTGTCCATTTCTGTTGAGAACCCATGGAGAAATAAGAAAAATATTTATCTAATACCCAACCCTATTCAAATATACCAAAAATTTTACTACCAAAAAATGAAAACTTTCAAATAAAAATTCTGATATTTTTCATATTTCTGCTCAGAACATAGATTGTGGGTATTAGTTAGAACTGCCTCTGCAAGGCAGTTCTAACAAGTACCCACAATCTATGTTTTTGAGCAGAAATAAGAAAAATAATTTATACCCCTGTAAACCCCAGTCTTACTATATAAAAGTGGTGTTTAAAGAGGACAAAATTATATAGGTCTGTTTTCCTGATGATGCGCATCTGACTGGTGATCAGGAGGTTGCGGGTTTGACCCCCAACGGGTCGGCAACATTCTTTTGTGGAGATTTGATCATGAAATATTTTCAGTGGTCATTCTCTCTCTTCCTCCGATTCAAGAAGGGCAGTTGTCAGTTACTGGCAAAAGAAGGTACACAATACTGGTTATCCGTTTAGAGGACTAAGCCTGCCCAGTAAAAGTGTGGTTAGGCAAACTGACCATGCGTGACTTGACCCCATTGGGTTGACTTGGCCATAAAATTTCAAAACAAACAAAATCTAGAAAAGCCAGGCAGCCATGTAAATACAAGTATAAATATTTTCAACAAAACGAAAGGTATTTGTTGAAATTGCCAATGTCCAAAAACTTTGATAAATTGTCAGTATCCAGTATACATGCAGAATTAACTAGAAAATGTGACTTTTCCAAACCATTTTTTGATATGCACACTTATCAGCTTATCACAGTGACAGTTAAAATGCCCTGTTATTTTGCAGCAAACTCTGAGTGGTTTACGAGATAACTTGGCTGCTGAAAGTCGAGCGATACAACAAGAACGAGGAAGACAAGAACGGCTGGCTATGTCCATAAATGACCAGATGCATTCTGAAGCCCAGGTATTTGTTTTTGCCAGATAATCCTGTACCATTTCTAGAGGAGTTATGGATGAGTATTTCATGGTTAATTCTGGGATAATTTTCTCCAGTTCTCCATGAAAAGATATGTTGTGGGTACTCATTAGAAGTGCCTTAGAGAGGCCCTTCTGAAGAGTACCCACAAAATGTTTTGATTGAGAAGTAATAATAATTGTCCCAAATTATCATTAAGTACTCAACAAGTGCTCTGTAAAGCCATTTTTTTTAACTCTTGTCTTGCTGCTACCCTGCCTTTGCAAACAGTGTAGATCCAGATCAGTTGGCTTCTGAAGAAGCCAACTGATCTGGATCTGCACTGTTTGCCATTAAGTATGTGAATTTATATCAACAATCTGGATCAAGTAATCTGATTGGCTGAAAATTAGAAATGGGTGTGGCATCTTAATTTATTCAGCAGGACAAGGGTTAAGTACTCAACAAGTGCTCTCTAAAAGCATTTTTTTTTCAGTTTTCAAGGAAGACAAACTTCTTATTGAATACTAAGCTTATAATTAGAAGCTTGTTTGTAAATTAGAAATTGCTTGTTCTCTTGGAAAATTCTAAGAAAAACTTGTGTCTGCTGACAAACGTGTTTTCTAAAAAAGTAATAAGAAAATAAGCTTTTAAAAGTCATTTCTAATTAGATAGTTGCATAACATTGCTAGAAAATGGGGTATAAACAGAATTCAAGAGAGTGATCCAGTAATTGAAGTATTTCTGAATGGAAGCAAAAACAGGGATTACCTTTAATAGTAGATATATGAAAGAACAAGCTTTTGCAGCTATCACAGCCCATATAGTCTTTCTGTAGCATTTGTCCATAGGCACGGGGCTGTATATTTGTGATTTTTTTACATATTATAAAATGTTAGCCTATCATTACTTTTCTATCAAATTTCAAGTCGATTGCTTATGAAATAAGTTATTTGCAAAAGGTCACTCCCATATAGACAATAAAACACTATAGGTATATGATGTTTTATGTCTTTGTTATTTCGCAACCAGTCGAATTGAAACTTGACAGTGAGCTAGAGGATATTTCCAGATCTCATTATCTATAACCCCCCCCCCCCCCACCCCCCCCCCCACCCCCCCCAAAAAAAACCACAAGTATTCCGTCGAGTGCCTATGCGTTTGTCGGGTCTTCCACAAAGTCAAGCACCGCGGTCACCCATCCAGCTACTAGCTGCGATCTCCGTTGCTTAACTTTATGAAAAAGCCAACCGCTTTAACGAAACACCAATGAACAATTTCGACCAATCAAAAACAAGACCAAAAGAATTGATCAATAACTAGATGTTTCTTCGAAACTGATATAAAGTCGGCTTGATTATAGAGCACTAACCAAAATTGGCCTTATTGCCCAACATTGAGGGGCTGTGCAAAGTGACAAGATAAAAAATAAAGAGGGCAAGACTACAGATAAGATACATTTTGTCATCAAAACATCTTTCACTTCTTTTTCCAGAAAAGACAATACACCACAACCTCTTTATAACACTATTGTTGGGGTCCATAGCATAAACCGTGTTAGTTAAACAACCGTGTTATATCCGAACAAAAATGTATAGATTATATTGAAAAATGACCATTTATGGTCATTTTTCAATATAATCTATACATTTTTGGGATCCATCTTTGAACCGTGGTATATACAAAACCGTGTTATAACAAACAGTGTTATAAAGAGGTTGTGGTGTACTATAATTACCCTAAATATTGAGACACTCTGATCTGAGTTTTGATTGTTCATGCTTAGACATGTTTGTCTGAATATCTTAGTGAAATATAAGGGATTGGGGGTGAGGAAGGAGGTTGAAACGGGCATGTTTCAGCCTTTACTAAGAATAATAGTACTGTCTCCCAGTTTTCTTGGAAAAAGTGTGAAAAAAATATTCCTCAGGATACATTCCTTTGAAGTTTTGGAAATTGTGAAAAAAAAAAAAAAAAAATAAGTAGGGAGAGTCTATTAAGGAGAAGTATTTGATGATAATTCTGAGATAATTTTACTCATTTCTTCATAAAAAAAACAACATGTGTTTAGCATACTCATTAGAAGTGAATCTAAAAGGGTTATCTAATCAGTACTGTTTTAGTTTTCAGTTTTCAGATTTTTAACGCTGCCAGGCAACTGAGTCACATAGAGGCAATTCTTTCGTGGAGACTGATCATGAAATATTTTCTACGGTCATTCTCTCCCTTCCGCTGATTCAAGAAGGGCAGTTGTCAGTTTCTGGTGAAAGAATGTGCACAATACTGGTTAACCGCTTAGAGGACTAAGCCTGCCCAGTAAACGTGTGGTTAGGTAAACTGACCGCACTCGACATGACCCCATTGGGTTGACTGGGCCGTAAAACCTCAACACAAACAAACACATAGAGGCAGCGCCAGATAAATCTGGATTAGTTTTACTGGACTACTGGGTTGGCTTGAAACAGTACTCACAACATAGGCTTTTAATATAGAGAAGTGGAGAAAGTCTTCTCCAAATGATGGTGAAGTCCACCTTGAGAAGTTCTTTGGGAGACTGAACAGGTCTGCACTGTTTGTCAATTACCCTTTTGGGGATTTAAGTTAATCCTTCTCTTGCTGAACATGACATGCCCTGTCTTAGCAAACCGTGTAGATCCAGATCAGTTGGCTTCTGAAGAAGCCAACTGATCTGGATCTGCACTGTTTGTCATTAAATATGTGAATTTCTATCAAAAACCAGGATCAAGTAATCTGATTGGCTGGAAATTAGAAGTGGGTGTGGCATCTTAATTTACTCAGCATGACAAGGGTTAACAGATGTTAATAACTGAAAAATAGCATGCAAACATGACAAGAATCATTCAAGATTATTGCCAAAATTACCACTTTATGTGGAACTATGACTTATCATTTCCAGGAATTGTTAAGGCTGTTTGGCGTGCCTTACATTGTGAGCCCAACAGAAGCCGAGGCTCAGTGTGCTCAGCTAGATATTCTGAAGTTGACACAGGGAACCATCACTGATGACAGTGACATCTGGTTGTTTGGTGGAACAAACGTTTACAGAAACTTCTTTAACCAACAGAAACATGTAGAATTTTATAGGTAATGTTCCTTTGTGAGAGTTTGAAAAACCCAAATTTATTTTTTGTTGCAAAATGTAATTGTATATTTTCCACTATTTTTTAAAAGGGAGCCAAATTTTATGACTTCCTGTTTGTATTTCTGCACACTAAGTCCTTCTGAAAGAAGGGAATAAAAACAATGTTGATGGAGTTGTCTCCCATGAAAGTGTATCAAACGTTTCAACAGACATTTTATTTGTTTTCTTGGGTGGTAGGGTGCTACACCTTCCTCTGGAAGCTTTCGAAGGGTTGTTCCTGTCATGATTGACAGTTGGCAAGAAGGGTCTTGCAAGGGTCAAACAAGTTTAGGGATTGATGCCTTTTTTTATCTATCCCATTCTTCTTTTCTGTCTACCTACCTCTGGTAGATGGATGGCTCAGTATGTTTGAAATTTTGTTAACAGGGCCATTAAAGCTCAAAATGATGATTTAAATGGTTTCTTTATATTCCCTGTTTTATTTTTATTATTTTTCTCACAGACAATTTGCATGAAAGGTGAAGAGACAATCTGCATAGAGTATTCAAATATATTAACATTGAAATAAGTAGCCTTTAATACCATGAATTTAAATACATGCATATGTTAGTAGATTACTTTATAATACAGTCCACCCTTGTTTTTATCAAAGTCCAAGGGTCTTTCTGAAATACTTGGAGATCTCTATACCTCAACATATCAGATTTGAAAAATTGAGGAAAAAATAAATCAATCAACCACATTTCACAAATGAATAGGTAATTTGACTCCTGAACTATAGATATATTGAATTATTGTGGAAAAGAGGAGAAATTGCTCGAATAATATTTTGTTACTTGTTAGATTTCCATGTTAGAACAGGGACCAGATTTTCACTTCCAGATAAGTGTTAATCAAGATAAGCGAAGTTAAGACAATGAGAGCTGATTGTATATAATACGTTCCTTTCTTTTTCACCTAAATAGTGCTTGACATACCACAGTTCCTGAGATATAGAGATGATTTGCATGAAATATCAGGCCATATTTATTGCAAAATTAAGGACATGAGTTCCATGGAAGGCGGTGTCACACATGCTGGGGGCTATCAGTATTATAATAAAATTAAACCTCTGACTCTTGTTATAACTGGCAAATTAGGTGGACCATGGAATACCACATTGTTTCAGTCCTTGTTAGGGAGAAAGTGTAGTATGCCAAGTTGGATGATGGCCTTGGGTGTGAATTCATCAGAGGTGGAGTTAACTCATGGCTGTAAGACGCTTCACAGAGCCGTTGAATATTATGCATTCATTGTCTTGATATCTCTTAAGGGAGATGGATACACCTTCAGGAAAGGCAAATTCTGCCCAAATTTCTCTAAAATAATTGCAGGCCTCGGTGGCTCAGTTGGATGCGCATCTGACAGGTGATCAGGAGGTTGCGGGTTTGGCCCCGCCAGGTCAGCAACATTCTTCGTGGAGATTGATCATGAATTATTTTCTACCGCCATTCTCTCCCTTCCGCTGATTCAAGAAGGGCAGTTGTCAATTTCTGGCAAAAGAATGTGCACAATACTGGTTAACCACTTAGAGGACTAAGCCTGCCCAGTAAAAGTGTGGTTAGGTAAACTGACCATGCTCAACATGACCCCATTGGGTTGACTGGTCAGTAAAAACTCAGCAAACAAACAAAATTATACTGTAGGTTTTGGTGTATCAAAATAAGTAATTACTTTATTCTGAATCATTATTGTGAGATTAAGCAGTAAGTAATATACATCTGACTCGTTATCTCGAAGACCAAGAGTCTTTCTGAAATACTTCGAGATATTGATACCTCGACATATTATTTTTGTAGAATTGAAGAGAAAATAAATCAAACATCCACATTTCACAAATGAGTATGTAATTTGACACCTGAAACAAGAGATGTATTGAAAATACTGTGGAAAAGGAGCAATTTCTCCTCTTTTACACAATATTTTGTTACCTGTTGTTAGATTTGGATGTTAAATCAGGGACCAGATTTTCACAGAGATAGGTGAAGTCAAGATAACAAGAGTTGACTGTAGCTGAAGAAACAGTATTGTATTTAATTATGTTCTTTTGTTCCTTCACAGAGAAGAATACATACGCTCCAACTTAGGACTGACACGAGAGAAACTCATCAACTTGGCCTTGCTCTGTGGCTCAGACTACACTGAGGGAATACAGGGTGTGGGGCCAGTCACTGCCATGGAAATCCTGGTAGAATTCCCAGGTGATGGACTCGAGGGCCTTCTTGCCTTGAAGTAAGTATTACATAGAATAAAGTCAGCTGCAGTTAGCAACTAAATCATCATATTTTTTTCTGGCTTAAGTATGTGCACATTACTGGTTAACTGCTTCGAGGACTAAGCCTACCCAGTAAAAGTGTGGTTAGGTAAACTGACTGCATTGGACATGACCCAGTTAGGTTGACTAGGCCGCAAAAGTCAACACAAACAAAACTTATCACAGTTACCCAAAGTATTCCGACAAACAGGCCTGAGCAGATAGTGTAGACCCAGATCAAACACTGCAGAATGCAGTGTCTGATCAGGATCTACACTGTTTGCCACTCATCCAGCAGTTTTTAGACCCATTAACAGGTATTCAAAAGGATTTGTCATTTTAGTTTAAGTATGGTAAGGAATTAGTTTCCAGGGCCCAGTTGTTCAAAGCGTCGTTAGCTTAACGAGCTCGTTAAGGGTCATTTCATTAACTGTTTTAGCGGATTCAATATACAATATTCTGATATTTTTTGCTGAAAAAATGTGAGTAGCTTTTGCACTGCAAAAGCTACTCACATTTTTTCAGCAAAAAATTTCAGCATATTTGCGTATCACTCGATGTAAATTTTAACGAATCGTTAACTAACGACATCGTTAGCTTTGAACAACTGGGCCCAGGTATTTAGAGTAAATATGGTATGTGATTTTGCCAGATCCTAACAGGAGATCATGAATGTGCAGTCTTGTCTGTGCCTTTGTCGTTTGAACTGGCATATAGGTGAGTTCCTACAAGATATGTTTTTAAGCAATATTGAAATTGATACAGTCCAAAAAGCTATTAGTACAGGCTAACCTCCACTCAACGGTCACCTCCCAACAAGGGTCACCTGTGAACAATGGCCATTTTCTGGAGTCCTGCTAGAACTTTAGCAGAGCTCTAGATCGGGTGTTCTTTTAAGTTTAAAAACATATGGTATAGTTAATTTCATTATTTTTCCATTATTGGAAATGCTCCTTTAATCATCTGATGTCAACTGAAAAGCCAGTGCCCAATTTTGGCCCTTCTGGCTGCTAGCTGTTGTAGAGAAGTTGCTTATTAAAATGACAGATGATTCCAGTGAATAACCACAATATACGTTTTTGTGCAGAAAATCAAAACATCCCAAACCTTTTCACCACTGTTTTCATCATACAGTCCAATGTGCATTTCATTTGAACAGCTTCTGTCCTAAGACTGCTGGAAGAATTATATCACTTTTTACTGCAATTTGAGTGACTGGAAGTTCTTTTTATTTAATAGGTCATGGTGGGAAGCTGCCCAGAAACAGTATGTGAAACCTAAAGAGAGCAAATTGAAATCTAAGATTCGAGAGCTGGACTTAAGCCCAGGTTAGTACCATATTTATTCTAAATATTGAGACACCATCCTGCTTACCATAGTTGTTCAAAAAATTGAATGAATCCATTTTACTACCTCAAGTTCAAGTTTAAGCCAGTGCATAACAAAATCAACAAAATAACGTGTGCCCTATGAAGACTCAGATCAGACTGGGCATCTGCCCAATCTGATCAGAGTCTTTGCTGTTCACATGAAGAAAGCATGGATTCTTAGCTACCTACTTAGTGCACAGCGAAGACTGTGCAATGCCCAAGCTGATCTGAGTCTTCGCTGGGTGCACATGCCATTTTCTTGGTTTTGTCATGTGCTATCTCATTTGAAAACTGTCAGACCAGTAGACATTTTATTTTGCAGGATTTCCTAATGTGAATGTGGTAGAAGCATACATGTCGCCAACTGTAGATGATTCTGCTGAAACTTTCTCCTGGGGTACTCCAGATGTGGATGGTCTCAGACAATATCCTTCCTCACTAGATGTTCTTTTATGGCTCTTAATGCATAGCATTGAATTTTGTCTTTTCCAGGAATTTGTTTATTCTGAATACTATGGTGTCTGTTATAATGCCCAAGATACGATGCAATTATACATAGCTCCAAATAAGGCACTCTTTTCAGCCAAAAGTGTTGATATTTTTCTTATTTCTCCACAAAAATGCCCACCTCAGTGGCTCAGTTGGATGCGCTTCCGACTGGTGACCAAGAGGTTGCAGATTCGACCCCCATCGGGGTCTGCAACATTCTTTTGTGGAGATTGATCGTGAAATATTTTCTATGGTCATGCTGTCCCTCACACTGATACAAGAAGGGCAGTTGTTAGTTTCTGGTGAAAGAATGTGCACAATCCTGGTTGACTGCTTAGACGACTAATCCTGCCAAGTAAAAGTTTGGTTAGGTAAACTGACTGTGCTGGTAATGACCCTATAGGGTTGACTTGGCAGTAAAACCTGAACACATATCCCCACAACATATAAGTGAAGATACCCAGGAAATGAGACTATCATGAAGCACAGCCTTCTGGAGGCGCCAAAAGAAGGAGAGATGAGGAACGAATAACAACAGAACAAGCGCCACATATTAACCCATGTCCTGCTGAACCCAGATATAACCTGCCTTTGCAAACAGTGTAGCTCCAGATCAGTTGGCTTCTGAAGAAGCCAACTGATCTGGATCTGCACTGTTTGTCATTCAATATGTGAATTTATATCCACAATCTGGATTAAGTAATCTGATTGGCTAACAGTTGGAAATGGGCGTGGCATTGTAATTTATTCAGCATGACAAGGGTTAAACAACTAATGCAGTAAGAAAAACTGCAACAGAGGAACTGCCTTGGAATGATCAGTAAGAAAACTACTGAAGGGCTTAAACAAGTTTTGCCGGCCTCGGTGGCACAGTTGGATGCGCCGTCTGACTGGAGACCAGGAGGTCGCTGGTTCAACCCCCGCCGAGGTCAGCAACATTCTTTCGCGGAGATTGATCATGAAATATTTTCTACGGTCATTCTCTCCCTTCCGCTGATTCAAGAAGGGGAGTTGTCTGTTTCTAGCGAAAGAATGTGCACAATACTGGTTAACCGCTTAGAGGACTAAGACTGTCTAGTAAACGTGTGATTAGGTAAAGTGACCGCGCGTGACATGACCCCATTGGGTTGACTCGGCTGTAAAACCTCCACACAAACAAACAATAAACAAGTTTTACTCACATGAAACTTCACCCTTAATTTTTATGCAGCTCCAAATTACAAAAATATGTTCAAGGGGCAGGTGCAGCTAATGAATACCATATAGTATATTTTTGTGTAGAAATAAAAAAAAATATTATACGTATATCCATAGCTCTTGATAATACATGTATGCTTTTTTACTCCAAAAGTATTGATATTTTACTTACCACACTCGACATGACCCCATTGGGTTGACTAGGCCGTACAACAGCAACACAAACAAACAAACATGCAGTCTGATCTGGAGTCTTGGCTGCCCATTGTTACAGTCAACACTATCGTAATTACCTAAAGTATTTTGATACCCTAAACTCCTAACAGTATTAATCCTAAATTTCAACAGGTCAGTTTGACTGCCTAGTGATATGTCTAAAAACTGGTCACCAAATCACAAACAGTGCAGAACTTGATGAAACTTTAAAAGTTTGACTTGGGTCTACACAGTTTTATGCCCCCGCATCGGATGATGCTGGGGGCATAATGTTTTCGGGTTTTCCGTACGAATGTACGTCCGTCTGTACGAATGTGTGTACGTACGTACGTGATGATCCTGTTAGACTCAGATTAAGGTATTTGTACCAGGTAGAACTTGAACTTTTAACAGCTCATAATTTCCAAACCATCTGATACATTTGGTTCATATTTGGTTTGATGATAGATATAGGTCCAAAGTTTTATTCAGCAATACTCCCACCCATGCCTATGACCTAAAGGTCAAGTTGACCTAAAGCTCAAGGTCATGGACTTAGAAATTATAAATGTTAAAGACTTGGGTTAGGGTATTTGTACCAGGTAGAACCTGAACTTTTATGATTTATTTGGTTCATATTTGTTATGATGATACATACAGGCTTCAAAGTGATATTCAGCAATACACTCGTCCATGCCTATGACCTCAAGGTCAAGGTCACAGACTTGGAAATTTTTAATATTAAAGTTTTTAAAGAGCTCATATTTTCCAAACCATATGATGGATTTGCTTTATATTTGCTCTGATGATACATACATGTCCAAAGGTTTATTCGACAATACCCCTACCCATGCTTATGACTTCAAGGTCAAGGTCACAGACTTAGAAATTTTTAACGCTAATGTTTTTAAGAGTTCATATTTTCCAAACCATACGATGGATTGGGTTTATATTTGATACGACGATAGATACAGGTTCAAAGTGATATCAGTAATACCACCACCCATGCCTCAAAGTCAAGGTCACAGACATCGAAATTTTAAATTTAAAGTATGTTTAGAGCTCATATTTTCCAAACCATACAATGGATTTGCTTTATATTTGGTAGGATGATAGTTACAGGTCCAAAGTTTTATTCAGGCATACCCATGACCCCGACCTCAAGGTCAAAGTCACAGACTTAGATGTTAAATTTTTCAAGAGCTCATATTTTCCAAATCATACAGTGGATTTGCTTCATATTTTGTTTGATGATAGATACAGGTCAAAGGTTTTATTCAGCAATACCCACGTCCATGCCTATGACCTCAAGGTCAAGGTCATAGACTTACAAATTTTGATTGTAAACATTTTAAAAACTAGTATTTTCCGAACCATATGATGGATTTGGTTCATATTTGGTGTGATGATAGATACAGGTTCAGTGATACCCTGGTCCATGCCCATGACCTAAGGGTTAAGGTCACAGGCTTATTTTAAAAAAAAATGGTGTATTGGCTTCATATTTTATACACAGGTATATAATCATAAAATATAGGTCAAGTTCGATTTAGGGTAAAATCTGCCAAATATTATGAGAGTTATGGCCCTTTTTTCAACTTAATTTTTTGCAAAATGCCTGCAGGTGGATGAGGATGGCCCTGGGTGAGGGCATCTGTGTCGTATTGACACATTTCTAGTTTATGAAGCATGTTTATCTGAATACTTTAATTCTGTAGTGATTATCCTGTGAGTGAACAGTAACAGGGTTCATACATGTCAGGGAAATGTCAGGGAAATTTTAATTTTTTCAAGGTCAGAGAATTGTCAGGGAATTCTGTTATGTGTCAGGGAAAAATGAAATTTTGCAAAAATGTCAGGGAAATGTCAGGGAATTTTATATTTCAGCCTGATGAAGCTGGGATGTTTAGTCCTGATGTATCTTTTTTGCTAAATTCATAACAGTTTCGGCTCCAATACTGTCAGGAAAATTTGAATTTGTGTCAGGGAATTGTCAGGGAATTTTGGTCAGTCCTACATGTATGAACCTTGAGTAAAATTCCAGACTTAACAGTGTGGTGGTGCAGAGTGAGCTAAGCCTGTACTGAAGATTCATTACATTTAATCCTTTTGTAAATCTTTATTTAATCAAGGGGTGCAGTATATTTGGTATTTACACTATATTCTGTTTTGACATTGTAGAAGATGTTTCTCATTATTTTATACATGGCAAGATTGGAAAAAGTATGTGATCTTTCTGGACAGCTTAATGCATTTTCAAATCTACATGTAGCCTCAAACTTGAGTGATGCCTGAAAAAAAAAAGTGAGCTTTGTATTGTTGTCTATTCCCATGAAGACTTACAGGTTTCAAGGCATTTTTTATATTTCAGGCATGATTTGAAAGTACAGAGACCTGTCCACAAAGAAACATGTAGATTGTAAATTATAATTGCCAACAGACCTATTTTAACAAAGTCAGAGGTAATTGTGGATAAAACACTCTATATTGCACCTCTAAAATTGTGACATTAAACATCTCTGAAGTGTAAATAATGTATCTAGCGAAGTTGACCTGTCTTTGTTTTCTTTAACTGCTACACTTATATTGGTGTAAAGTTAGGTTGGTCATGTGAAAAAGTTGACGAGCACCTGCAACCTGTATTAAAACGTCTTCAAGACAAACAGGTAAACTCAATTTTAACATCTCTTTCTTTTCATCCTCTATTTTCTAGGTAACCTTGAAATACTTGTTTTTATCAGAACTGCACAGGATACTTTTAACAGAACTGCCCAGGATAATTTTATCAAAACTGCCGAGGATATTTTTATCAAAACTGCCCTGCCTGCCTCGGTGGGGCAGTTGGATACGCGTCCGACTGGAGACCAGGAGGTCGCAGGTTCGATCCCCGCCGAGGTCGGCAACATTCTTTCATGGAGATTGATCATGAAATACTTTCTACGGTCATTCTCACCCTTCTGCTGATTCAAGAAGAGCAGTTGTCAGTTTCTGGCGAAACAATGTGCACAGTACTGATTACTGTTAACCACTTCGAGGACTAAGCCTGCCCAATAAACGTAAAATTAGGTAAACTGACTGCGCTCGACATCACCCCATTGGGTTGACTGGGCCGTAAAACCTCAACACAAACAAAATCAAAACTTCCCAGGATACTTTTAGCAAAACTGCCCAGGATACTTTTATCAAAATTCCAGGATACTTTTATCAAAACTGTTCAGGATACTTTTATCAAAACTGTCCAGGATACTTTTATCAAAACTGCCCAGGATACTTTTTAACAGAACTGCCCAGGATACTTTTATCAAAACTGCCCAGATACTTTTATCAAAACTTCCAAGGATACTTTTATCAAAACTTCCAGTGATACTTTTATCAAAACTGTTCAGGATACTTTTATCAAAACTGTTCAGGATACTTATATCAGAACTGCCCAGGATACTTTTTAACTGCCAGGATACTTTTATCAAAACTGCCCAGGATACTTTTATCAAAACTGCCCAGGATACTTTTATCAAAACTTCCAACATTACTTTATCAAAACTTCCAAGGATACTTTTATCAAAACTGTTAGGATACTTTTATCAAAACTGTTCAGGATACTTTTATCAAAACTTCCCAGGATACTTTTATCAAAACTGCCCAGGATACTTCTACCAAAACTGTCCAGGATACTTTTATCAAAACTTCACAGGATACTTTTATCAAAACTTCCCAGGATAATTTTATCAAAACTGCTCAGGATTAAAGTTGTAGAGGAGGACATATGAGAACAGCCCTTATGTTCATGAAATCTTATATTTGATCTAGTAATGAAATGCCATGCTTCATTTTCTCTGAAATAAAAAAATATGGGGGGAAAATAGAATGTTATCTGCTACAATTTTGCTAATAGTGTCTGTAGGTTAAATACATGAATTAAAATGAATTGTGTCACTGGGTGGTGTTTTTTAAATATCACACTGCAGTAGGAAAATCATTGATGTCATTATGGATTTATCTGCACAACTTCTCATTCATAATCAGAGCAAACTATGTCATATGTATACATATAGCATGGTTAGGTATGTATGCTGTGCACTGCAGGGTATAAATTCTAATGTTGTGATGCTATAGAATTGTATCCAGTGCATTATTGCATTATTAGTGATATATTTCAAAGCCATAACTTAGTACAGCACATCCTATAAAATAGATCATCAGTTTAAAAATCTGTTATGTGCAAGACACCACATTACTACTGTCTGTGGATAATTCTAACCTTACCACTCTAGGGGTAAATTCAGCAGACAGCAAATTCATATTTTTCTTATGTTCTCAGAAAATAGGCTTTGACATTTCATGCAAAGTGTCTCTAAAGGAGAAAATAGGTCTTGACATTTCAAAGCCTATTTTGCTGGGAAAAGTAAGAAAAATGTTTTAAAATCTCATCTCCTAAAAATTTTGCCCAACATGCTAATGTGTATCTTCATGATGTCACATTTTGTCCTGCACATCCAGATATGACATTACTAAGGTAACCATTATTTTGTATTATTTTGAAATTTTCGGAAATTGTCAACAATACTTGTTGCAAATATATCATTGTGAACATTGTCAGATTTCTTTCATTTCGTCTAAGGGTTACAAAAGGTATTAAAATTGTCCATTTTTTAACACCCCTCATATGTAGTTCTCATATAGCTTTAATTTTCACTCTCTTTTTTTCAGTCACAAAGACGTATTAGCTCCTATTTTCAACCAGAGAATTATATTGAACCTGCAAAAATGAAAAGTAAAAGATTGCAGAAAGTTGTGGATAAATTTTTAAACCCTAGTGAAATATCTGAACCTCTGGAAAATGAAATAGTCAACAAGAAAAGTGACTCCAGGAAAACCATGTCCTCAAAAGGTGAAAGAAATGCCAAAGGTCAGGGTGACGCTGAAATTGTTAGTAATGAAGTTGATCAAGAGGATGTAGATAAGAAGGAAACTCGTAACAAAAGTGGTAGAAGTAGGGGTAGAGGAAGAGGCAGGGGAAGAGGGCAAGGTCAGAGAAGACAAGCAGAGAAAGGTCAAGTGCCAAAGGCGGCAAGTAGGTCAAAAGTCTGTGAAACAGCGGATATTTCAGAGCAAAGTTTAAGTAGTTCTGGGAGTGAAAGTGAAGACTCTGAGCTAAAAAGTATTAATTCTGATGATGAAATAGCTGTGATAGAAAGAGGAGTAAATGTGGCAGAGATTCTAGGATTGACAGGTTTTGTAAGTGGCAGTATGGATAATGAAGCTAATGAGAAAATGGAAATTGAAGAAAGTAATACAGATTCTGATAACATGGAGGATTCTGATGACAGCATAAGTGAGACAGAAATATTTAAGAATGAAGGTGGTTTTATAAGAGAGGAAGACACAAGTGAAGCTGTTGAACCTCAGAGAACTAAAATTATGCAGGATGTGCTGAAACAGTTAGAGGCAGCTAAATCTAAATACTTCGAAAGTGAAACTTCTCAGGATGAAAATGTTACAAATAACACTGGTGATCATACTGACTTGATTACAGAAAATGGTGAAAACAGTGATTCTGAGTCAGCCAGGGTATCTACCAGAGAAGAAATAAGAAAAAGAAAGCCTGAAGTAGCTAGTAATTTTGCTAATTTAGAAAACACAGACAGAATTAAAATGGAAGCCAAAGAATCATTGACAGTTTTTACACAGGGAAAGATTGATTATGATAAAAAAATACAAAGTATTCTTTATGATGACCAAATTAATGTCAAGAAAGATTCAGAAAGTGTTGACATAAAGGTAGCTAGTAAATTAAAAGATGAAGTTAATAGTGTCACAAAATTAGTTAAAGCCTCAGGTAAGAATATGGGAACAAAATCAGACAAAGTTGATTCATCAGACGAAGAAAAGGCATCAAGTTTTTTTTGTGATAGAAATGAGCAAGATGTTAAGTCTGTTGCAGATAATATTACAGGTAGTGTAAAATCAAAAGCTACAGAAAACATCACTAGTGATCCAATCAAACAATTGGTAACAGGTGTTCCTTGGGCAAACGAGAAAGGAAAAACAAAGAGTGGTAAGGGGAAGGCAAGAACTAAAGGAAGAAAAATAGAACCTGTTGAGAAAATTGTGAAGAAAAGTACAAGGTCATCAAAGGGTACTAAAACACCTCTTGGAGTTGTGAATTTGTCTGAGAGTGATTCTGATTCTAGTGATTGATTGGTGGTAATTAATTCTCTTATTGCAATAAAATGACTGATGAGCCTAGTTAAACAGAACATAGTGAGTGTAATAAGATTGTTATAGACTTGGATCAGCTGCTCCATCTGTACATTGCAGGCAGTGTTTACTTACACTGTTCACTGTCCAAATAATGATGCTAGATGTTCAGGGCCCAGTTGTTCAAAACTAACGATGTCGTTAGTTAACGTATCGTTAAAACTTTGATCATTAAATATGGCATATACGCTAATATTTTTGCTGAAAAAATGTGAGTAGCCTCACATTTTTTTTTAGCAAAAATATCTGTGAATTAGATATTGTACTTACTAGAAGAGTTAACATTTTGACCACTAATGAGCTCATTAAGCTAACGATGCTTTGAACAGCTGGGCCCAGGTCACTGAATTCACTGTATTTATTAACCAAAGTATTTGGAGAAATGGGTTTGAGCAAACAGTGTATACCCAGATCAGTTACAACAGAAAGCAGCATGAGATAGGGTCTACACAGTTTGCCAATCATCCAGCAGTATTTTAACCCTTGTCCTGCTGAATAAATTGAGATGCCACTCCCGTTTCTAATTTTCAGCCAATCAGGTTACTTGATCCAGATTGCTGCTATAAATTCACATACTTAATGGTAAACAGTGCAGATCCAGATCAGTTGGCTTCTTCAGAAGCCAGCTGATCTGGATCTACACTGTTTGCAAAGGGTATACCGGGTTTATCAGGACAAGGGTTAAAAACATCAACAGGTAGTAAAGTGAGCTTGTTTAGGACCAGTATGGTATGATTTTAGTGTAAGAATACTTAGGGCATGGTTCCAAATAAGAGGGGTATTAGCCAGTCTGGTGATCAGGAGATCATGGGTTTGATCACTGCCGGGTCTTTGTTTGAATGTTCCTTTGTTGATCCTCTCCTAAGATTGTTCAAGCCATCACGAGTCATTATACGCCCGTTTGAAAAACGGGATGTATTATGTTACGGGGTATGGCGTCCGTCCATCCGTGAACTTTTTCGTTTCCGGCTAACTCCTCCTTCAGTTTACATCCGATCAAGCTGAAACTTGGTATATAGTTAGACCATGATGTGGCGCAGCGCATATTGTTTCGAGGTTACAGTCCACCAAATGTTTGCAGAGTTATGCCCCTTTGAAAATTTCTGTAAACTTTTCATTTCCGGTTAACTCCTCATACATTTTACATCCGATCAAGCTGAAACTTCATATATAGTTAGACCATGATGTGGAACAGCGCATATTGTTTCGAGGTTACAGTCCACCAAATATTAGCAGAGTTATGCCACTTTGAAAATTTCAGTAGACTTTTCGTTTCCGGCTAACTCCTCCTACAGTTTACATCCGATCAAGCTGAAACTTGGTATATAGTTAGACCATGATGTGGCACAGCGCATATTGTTTCGAGGTTACAGTCCACCAAATGTTTGCAGAGTTATGCCCCTTAGAAAATTTCTGTAAACTTTTCATTTCCGGTTAACTCCTCCTACATTTTACATCCGATCAAGCTGAAACTTCATATATAGTTAGAGCATGATGTGGAGCAGCGCATATTGTTTCGAGGTTACAGTCCACCAAATATTAGCAGAGTTATGCCCCTTTGAAAATTTCAGTAGACTTTTTGTTTCCGGTTAACTCCTACTACAGTTTACATCCGATCAAGCTGAAACATGATTTGTAGTTAGACCATGATGTGGAGCAGCGCGTATTGCTTCAAGGTTACAGTCCACCAAATATTAGCAGAGTTATACCCCTTTGAAAATTTCTATTAATTTTTCGTTTCTGGCTAAATCCTCCTACAGTTTACATCCAATCAAGCTGAAACTTCATGTGCAGGTAGACCATGATGTTGAGCAGCGCATATTGTTTCGAGGTTACAGTCCACCAAATATTAGCAGAGTTACGCCCCTTTGAAAATTTCAGTAAACTTTTCGTTTCCGGCTAAATCCTCCTACAGTTTTCATCCAATCAAGCTGAAACTTAATTTGTAGTTAGACCATGATGTGGAGCAGTGCATGCATATTGTTTCAAGGTTACAGTCCACCAAATATTAGCAGAGTTAAACCTCTTTGAAAATTTCTATTTGTTTTGTTTTCGGCTAAATCCTCCTACAGTTTACATCCGATCAAGCTGAAACTTCATAAATAGTTACACGATGATGTGGAGCAGCACATATTATTTCGAGATTACAGTGCACCAAATATTTGCAGATTTATGCCCCTTTGAAAGTTTTTGTAAACTTTTCGCAGCATGTTGTTTAGAGGTAATAGTGTGCAAACATTATTATATAATAGGTATATTTTTTGCAAATAACTAAAGTTTTGGTCATATGGGCAAGATATTTTTTTTTTTTTTCTTTAACATCTTTTATTAGACTTGCAAGGAAAGGTTGTCATTATTAAATCTTTATAAATACTTTTTGAATTTTTTTTTTTTTTTTTTAATACTCTTCTGATTTGGCTCCCTTGAAGAACAAAAACAAAATCAGTATTAAACAAGTTAAAGGTTTACAAAAAAATTTCTTGCAGCATTTTTTTTTTTTTTGGTTGTTTATTTTTGTTTTGTTATTGTTTGGTCCAATATTGAAGTATAGGAAAAACAAATCAGCTCATATGAGCTTATAATATAGCCATGCTTCTGTGGTGTGTCCTCCGTCAGAAAGCACTTCTCCCTAGAAGCAGCAAACTTCTCCCTATTTTCCCAGGAGGGAGAAGTCACTTCTCCCTTAATTTCTTGGCCAGCTTGGACCCTTAGGTTACAGTTCACTAAATATCAGCAGAGATATGCCCCAATGAAATTTTTTTAAATTTTTTTTTTTTAATTCCAATTACAGTTTATATCCGAAGCACTGAATTATGCAGGAGCCAGTTTATGTGCTACATGTTATTACTTGCCACGGGCGTATAATGCCCCGCTTGGCGGAGCTCTTGTTAAAAAACATGGCGCCGGGGGCGGGGCTTAATTTCCCTATGTATCTATACAGAAAACTTTAAAATAAAAATCTTCTTGTTAGAAACCACTGGACAGATTTCAAGGGTGGGTGGGGTGGGGGGGCTTATTTTTCCTATATTTATAGAAATTTTGAAGATCAGATTAAAGAAAATGAGGCACTGCTTGCCATATGCAGCATTGCAACTCCATCATTTTATAGGACCATCATGTCACTCATGAACCTAAAATCTGTGTAAATATCTTAAAGCAGTGAACTTGGCTGAAACTTCAAGTATGCAAATCTGTTTGCTCAGGTGAGCCATTTAAGACCATCATGGTCCTCTTGTCTCATTTTTTCATAAAAACATCTATTGTAGATATTCCCCATTAAAATGGCCTTAAATTGTCAAAGTTATTCTAGGCCCATCCTTCAAAACTTAACTAAGTTGTTAGCTAATGTGACTTTAAAATTTCTGTCTTGAAAAATGGCAAATACATTGATATTTTGCAGCAAAAATATAAATGTATTTGAAAATACCTTAACTACAACAATTAATGAGTTTGTCATTAACAAGCTTGTTAAGCTAACAATGCTTTGAACAACTGGGTCCTGATGTTTCTCCCACAGCTTTTGATTTCATGGAGAAATGACAAAAATTTTCTTGGAAACATCTTTCAGTGATAAAAACTGTGTATTGGGACAGGATCCCCTAAGCAAATAGTGTAAACCCAGGTCTAGATTGTTCCTAAAGAGCAGTTTGATCAGGGTGTACACTGTTTTCCACTCAGCCAATAGTTTTGTGACACATACCATATTTACCGGAAGAATTGGGACAAACAGGCCTGAATAAAGTTGTAGAACCAGGTCAGATGCTGCAGAATGTTTACACTGCCACTCATCCAGTGGTGTTGTTTAAGCATGTCTGTCATCACTAACAGGCAGTTAAACTGAGTTTGTTCACATTTTTATAGGACAAAAATAGTATGACCAGAAATTAACCTTTCTCATGCTGAACACGACATGCCCTGTCTTAGCAAACAGTGTAGATCCAGATCAGTTGGCTTCTGAAGAAGCCAACTGATCTGGATCTGCACTGTTTGTCATTAAATATGTGAATTTCTATCAAAAACGCGGATCAAGTAAAGCTGATTGGCTGGAAATTAGAAGTAGGTGTGGCATCTTAATTTATTCAGCATGAGAAGGGTTACGATATCCAGTCTAAGTTTAGTTTACCCTGTTTGCTGTTCATTCAGCACATTTTTGTCACATCAGCAGGTAATTAAATGGTCTGCCTTTTCAAGTGCTAGGATAAGTTAGCAAGTAGTTGCGGTGTCCAAATATTTAGAGTAATAAAGGTATTATCCAGAAAAAAGCTCTCCAGTGAATGTCAGATACAGTTTTTATACCCCACCAGACGATAGTGGCAGAGTATTATGGTTTCACGTTGGCTGTCCGTGTGACGGGCCATCTGTCCTTCCATCTGTCGTACATCAGTTCTCCTTTCCAGCCATATTTTCGTTTCCAGATGATAACTTGAGTAAATATAAATGGATTTTCACCAAACTTGGTATGTGCATTGATGTAGTAGAGATCTGCTTTGGGATTGCTAATGGACAAGTTTCTTCAATTTTTGATGCAGTTGTCTGCCTGCAACATGTCCGTATTTTCGTTTCCAGATGATAACTTCAGTAAATATCAATGGATTTTCACAAAACTTGGTATTTGCATTGATATTGTGGGGATCTGCTTTGGGATTGCTAATGGACAAATGTCAATTTTTGACAGAGATCTGCCTGCCATACATCCATATTTTCATTTCAGGACACTAACTTGAGTAAATCTCAATGGATTTTCACCAAACTTGATGTGTGCATTGATATTTGGGATTGGTAATGGGCAAATTTCATCAATTTGTGGCAGAGTTATCTGCCCAAAACATGATAATGGCAGGGTATTATTGTTTCACTTTTTTTTCTGGATCCTTTCACATTGGTTTTCTCAGAGACACATTATCATATTTACTCTTTTATTTATATATTTATATTGGGACACCTTAACTCCTTCCAATATTTGACCTAAAATTTGAACAATTTGAGCCAGTGCATGACAAAACCTAATAGTGGCATATATGCCCAGTGAAGACTAAGATCAGCCTGGGCATCTGCCCAGTCTGATCAGAGTCTTTGCTGTCCGCATGAAGAAAGCTACCCATTGAGCTCGTGCTGGACTCTGATCAGACTGGGCAGATGCACAGGCTGATCTTAGTCTTCCTGGGGCACACATTCCATTTTGTTGGTTTTGTTGTGCACTGGCTCATTTCATTTTATTACCTGTTGATCTGTCTAAAATTATTGCTGGCAAACAGTGGAAAACCTAATCAAATGCCACATTCTGTGGCATCTGATCTGGGTCTTACCATTTGCACAGGCATGTCTCCGATAACTTACAGAGCTGTTATTGTAGATTAATTTTTATTTATCTGTCAGAGCGATCTTGCCATGGGAAATGTTGTCTTCAGGCATATGTTGGCTGTGGTGGCACAAATCAGCCTGGGCTTCTATGCTGGCTGATCACAGCCTTTATTGTCTGCTTAGTTTCATTGGTTCGTAGCAAAGACCCTTATCAGGTTGTGCAGCTTCACTGGCTGATTCAGATCTGGCCCTAAGGTTATAAAACTTTTTTCATGCTCAACTCAGCTGAGCATGAAATTTTTCATGCTAATAAATCTCAAATTACTAACAGTTGCAATTTCTTACATAATAAATCTAGCTGAGCATGAAATTTTCTCTGCTAATAAATATGAAAATGCCAACTATTGTTGGCATTTTCATATTAGGAGAGAAAATTTCATGCTCAGCTGAGTTGAGCATGAAAAAAGTTTTATAACTTCGGGGCCCTGTATTGTTTGCATATGCCCAGAAGGTGCCTTTTCTCATAGCCTGGTTCATCTGTATTTGTAATTGGATAATAGCAAACAGTTTCTGTGTTAAAGGCTCCATATTCCTCAAAAATAGACATTATGCAAGAAAGTTTTGAAAATCAATAATACAATCATAAAATGTGGCACCTGACAGCCTGGAAAATTTCAGTCTCTTGTTCTTGAACTGGATCTAAAACAATATGATTTTTTATCATACCTCTGAATTAATGTTGCCAACATTAATTCAGAGATACAATAAAAATCATTTTATTTTTGGTCCAGTTCAAAAACGTGAGACTAACTGAATTTTGACAGGCTGTCAGATGCCACATTTTATGATTGTATTAATACAATAGATCAATTCATTAAACCTTTCTTTGATGAAAATGTCTATTTTTGAGGAATATGGAGCCTTGTGTTATTGTGCCATTAAGTTGCAATGATTGTATGAAATTTAAAAAACAAATAAATCTCATCCCATTAGTTGTTCAGTGTTACCTTTGACTATAGTGAAAAGGAATCTTCAAGAATATTGTAATTATACCGAGTATTTGGGCAGACAGACTGAGTAAACATTGTACATCTAGATCAGATGCTGCATGCAGCATCTGATCTAGGTCTACACTGTTTGCCATTCATGCAGCAGTGTTTAGACATATTAACAGGTAGTGAAATGGATTTGTCCGAAGTTAAATACAAGTCTGTGAGGCATCAGTCTAGACCCTGACCAGAGTTCAGTCAGTCAAGGACTGCACTAGCCCCTGATGCTTAAAGATTGCTTCTTATTTGTTATGGCCCCAAAACACAAACTGTGTTTGTCGTAAATATTTAGATATATTAACTGTTCTCTTGCTAAACACGTCATGCCCTGACTTAGCAAACAGTATAGATCCAGATCAGTTGGCTTGAAGCCTACTTATCTGGATCTGCACTGTTTGTCATTAAATATGTATATTTCTATCACAAACCCAGTCCAAGTTATCTGATTGGCTGGAAATTAGAAGTGGGCGTGACATCTAAATTTATTCAGCATGAGAAGGGTTAAACATACCTCCAAATGAGAGGTTTTCTGATTTATCCACAAAAATATGTTGTTGTGGTACTCATTAGAAGTGCCTCACTGAGCCACTTCTAATGAGTACCCACAACATATGTATTTGTGGATAAGTAACAAAAAACCGTTTGGTTGAAAAAAAAAAAAGCATCTTATCTAAAGCTATGATTAATTCTTAATCATACTTACCGTATCCTTAACCCTTGTCGTGCTGAATAAATTAAGATGCCACGCCCATTTCTAATTTTCAGCTAATCAGATTACTTGATTCAGATTGTTGATATAAATTCACATCCTTAATGGCTAACAGTGCAGATCCAGATCATTTGGCTTCTTCAGAAGCCAACTGATCTGGATCTACACTGTTTGCAAAGGCAAGACATATCCGGGTTCAGCAGGACATGGGTTAAATTTCAGCAGACTACCGGATGACACTGTAGACCCAGATCAGATTGATCATAAGGAAGCAATTTGATCATTGTCTGCAATGTTAGCCATTCCACCAACACTGTTTCCCCATGGGAACAAATTGTTACCTTTCTTACCTTTTATATAGACACATTACAGGCAGTAAAATGGACTTTTTCAAAATTTACTTTAACAAGAAAAACCCCTAACGGCATTATGGACGGGTTTCTTAAATAACAAAGAAAGTGAGAGTTGTCTCTTTTGCACATGAAACACCTACTGGTCCTCCTCTTCATCCCTACCAAATATGAAAGCAATCTACTGAAGATAAAGGTAACATATAACTTTGAAAAAAGGTTAACCAAAGGTTAACCTGGGACAACGCGTGCCGCCCGCCCGCCAGCCCGGACATGCTGTTTTAAAGGACAAATTTTTTGAAAAACCCTACAAAAAATGGTAAAAAAGAGACAAAACATTGTCTGAATATTTGTAGTAGCATAGCACCAAATAAGAGGGCTAGTTAGATAAATATTTTTCTTATTTCTCTTCAAAAACCATATGTTTTGGGTACTCAGTAGAATTGCTTCATCAGGACAACACCATTGAGTACTAACAATATTTGTGTTTTGTGGATATCAGTAATTTACCTTTGATGAAAAGCACTTTATGTCTACAAGGGTAATGGCAGTTAGAGCTCAAGCTAAGAGTAATCTCCAGATAGATATATTTTCTTATTTCTCCAAGAAAATATATATTGTGGGTACACATTAGAAGCACCTCATTCTAATAAGTATCCATGACATACGCTTTTGTGGAGAAACAAGAAATACATATATATATCCATATTTTTTCTTCTAAAAATAGCATCTTATCTTGAGCTGTGTATGAAGACATTGTGAAAATATGCCTATTCAAATATGCTCAAAATTTTACCACCAAGAACTGAAACTTTTCAGATAAAAATCTCTATTTTTTATATTTCTGCTCAAAACATAGATTGTGGGTACTCGTAAAAACTGCCTCAACATGCATGCTAAGCATTAAAATATCAGCTAACAAGTTTATTCAGCCTTCAAAGAATACAGTTTATGAAAAAACTCCAGAAAGTGACTTATATTTCAAATTATTAAACCTTTCAAGAACTAGGTGGAATTGTAGCAGATGACATTCTAAAAATATTTTTATTATTTTTCAGATAAAATATGACTTGATATTTCATCTGACTTGTCTATCTGACTTGTCTGCTGGGCAGACAATTCACATGAAATGCCAACTTGTATTTTCCCTGAAAAATGCCCCCCCCCCAAAAAAAAAAAAAAAATCAAAATGCCTTCTGCTGCAGTTGTGATTAGCACTTTGTCACTCTCACTATAATTCAGCAGATGACAAATTGATGATATCTTTCTTTTTTTTTTTCCCCAAGCCAGGATTCAGCATCATGTTCAAAATGTCTCCATCGGAGACAATTTGCATGAAATGTCAAATCCTGTTTCCTGGGAAAAATAAGGCAGATATTTCAAAGCATTGTCTGCTGAAAATTTTACCCAAAGTGCTAAGCATTAAAATATCAGCTAACAGGTTTATTCAGCCTTCAAACTTAGCATGCTTACAATAAGACTCCAGAAACTGACCTACATATCTAAGAAAGAAAACAGTTTCATTATTATTAACCCTTGTCCTGCTGAATAAATTAAGATGCCATACCCACTTCTAATTTTTAGCCAATCAGATTGCTTGATCTGGATTGTTGCTACAAATTCATATATTTAATTGCAAACAGTGCAGATCCGTTCAGAAGCCAACTGATCTGGGTCTACACTGTTTGCAAAGGCGGATATATCCGGGCTCAGCAGGACAAAGGTTAAAAAAGAAAAGTACAAGTTCCCTTTTAGAAAAAGGGTATTATAAGTCTTAGACCTGCTATATTATACAATCCGTTTCAAATCCCACTTGGTAAAAAAACTCAAGATATTTTTATGTTTTTAATCTGTTTAGATGACACTTCAGTCTGATTAATTCGGTACATCTGCATGGATGACCTTATATGTGCCGGCATATGAGAAAAGGGTACTTATCACATAGGCAACCAGCAAAGGCTCAGGTGAGCCTGCGCATAAGCGCAGTCTCACCTGAACCTTTGCTGTTTGCAGACATGTACTAGCAACCTTGAAGAAGCGTCAGGCAAAAAGGCATGTCTGTAGCCCAAATAAGAGACTGTGCATGCACATTTAAAGAACAACAAAAAGGAAAATCGTAAGATCCCTTTTTCTGTGTACTGCTCATATATTAATCTTTGTACGTCTTTGTCCTATGTATAATCCCACAGCTGTGTATGATATTGTGGAAATCTATGAGCCACAATATAAGGAACTACTTTTTGGACAGCCCAGCTCCATAGCATAGTTGGTAGCACGTCTGACTCCAGTTCCAGGGGTCACAAGTTCGAATCCCACCTCAGCCTTCATAACTTTCATGGAGATTGATCATGAAATCATTTCAACAGTCAAGAAGGGCAGTTGTCAGTTAATGGCGAAAGTATGTGCACAAGTACTATTTACCACTTTGAGGACTAATCCTGCCCAGGAAAAAATGTTAGTAAGTCAACTGACCGGCTGGACATGACCTTAACAGTGTTGACTCATAATGAGCCATCTCACTGGGCTCTACACTGTTTGCCATGCAGTTATTAATTTTTTAGTCAAACCCCTGTTTGCAACAATGGATGTGTCCAAATTCAGAAATGAAAGACTTTATTCAGAAACTCAGGGGTGAAAGGATTAAAGACTCAGTTCAGCCTGTACATCATGAAAACATGGCTAAACGAGGGTTGTTCGTAAAGTTAATAGAATTTTGTTATGCCTCTAGTAATCTTCATCCAATATACGAGGGCGAGTCAATAAAAAACCAGCCTAACTTATTTCTGGGTGAGAGCGATCTCTTCTTTTTCAATGTAATTGCCCTCTAGAATAATGCACTTGGACCAACGGTGTTCCAGTGCCATCAGCCCAGAACTGAAGAAGCCAGGGTCCTTGTCTCTGACCCACTCCTCAACTGACTTCTTCGTTGGACCGGAAATGACGTCCACGGATATCCTTTTTCAAGTTTGGGAATAGGAAATAGTCACTAGGAGCTCAGTCCGGAGAATAGGCAGGGTGCGATATTAGCTCGTACTCATTCGGCTCAACAGCATCCATTGCAGTTTTGCAAGTGTGGACTCTTGCATTGTCCTGTTGGAGCAGAATCCTTTGGAGAGTTTACCTCGGTGTTTTTCATGGATCATAGTTCTCAGTTGGTCGAGCAAATTTGCATAATACGCAACTGTTATTGTACTTTTCTTTGCTAGAAAGTCCAACATAATAACGCCTTGTGCATCCCAAAATACAGTTGCCATCACCTAGCCAGCAGAGGGTTGCGTTTTGAACTTCTTTGGCCTCGGAGACCCCAGCCTACACTCTGGTGACCTTGAGCTTTATTCTCTGGCTCATAATAATGGACCCAGGTCTCATCTACAGTCACCAGACATGAAAGGAAATCATCTTCCTTTGACCTAAACCACTTCAACAATGCGCTGTATACTGATGCTCTGGTTGCCATTTGCTTGTCGCTAAGGGATTTTGGGATCCAACGGGCTGTTAGCTTGTGCATACCCAAGCCATCATGTAAAGTTGTTGAAACGCTACCATGTGAAATATGTAATGCATTCGCTATTTCTTCCACCTTTATTCGCCTATCAGAGTACACCAGATCCCGTACTTTGTTACACATTTCTTTATCGGTGGCATCTGATGGGCGTCCAGACCTGGTTTCTTCTTCTAAAGACATTCTGTTGTGTTTCAATTCCCCAACCCAGAATTTAACTTGTGCATACAATGATGCAGAAGACCCATAAATGCCGGCCTCGGTGGCTCAGTTGGATGCGCCGTCCGACTGGAGACCAGGAGGTCACGGTTCAATCCCCGCCGAGGTCGGCAACATTCTTTCGTGGAGATTGATCATGAAATATATTCTACGGTCATTCTCTCCCTTCCGCTGGTTCAAGAAGGGCAGTTGTCAGTTTCTGGCGAAAGAATATGCACAATACTGGTTAACCGCTTAGAGGACTAAGCCTGCCCAGTAAACGTGTGGTTAGGTAAACTGACCGCACTCGACATGACCCACTGGGTTGACTGGGCCATAAAACCTCAACACAAACAAGACCCATAAACATTGGTCAACTCGCAATATATTTCCTGACCTGTTTTCCCTTTCAAATACAAGTACCGAATTACAGCACGGTACTCAACTTTTGACGAAAAGCTTACTTTTGCATCGCTAGCCAAGTTTGACATTCAATATCTTATGAGTGAATGACACGATAAGGGTGCAATTTTGCCCTCAGGCGTAAAACATGTATTGAAACAAGGCATGAAAATCATGGGTGTCTTGATCGATTGGAAATGGGATAGACTGGTTACTTATTGACTTGCCCTCGTACATGAAATTGGATATGCATGAACCTTTACTTATCCTTAAAGTATTTATAAAAATTAAATTAAAACCGACCAAGGAAACCAGTTATACAGGTTGCCGTAGCAATGCCATTATGGGTACCCAGAGCAGCCCAAAAAATGCCATTTTTTTCCAGACATGGTCTTGAAGAAATAAACTTAATTTCCGACTGTTAGCTCAACATCAAAAAAGGGCTGAAACATCAAGCGATAATTCAACATCACAAAGTTATTTCCTGAAAATTTCAAAATAATCTGTTCTTGCAGAAGAAAACTATAGCATTTTTGTTCTCTTGTTGTGACAGTGGTAACTGAAAAAATCATAAAGTCAAATGGTGGCATTGACTGGTGGAGTGTGGTGAAATTCTGTGTTGCCCTAAATAAATCACCGACAGAAACACTGAGAATGATCAAATCAATGGGAAAATATGATAAATGCAGTCCAGGTTTTGTTTATAAATAGCACTCGCATTTTAGGAGCAGAAGAGAATCAACTGAGGACGATTTCAGGAGCTGCCAAACAGCAGTTCTAACTTGTTCCATTAAGGATTTGGTTAAGGGCATGGTTAACATGGACAGAAGAACCACTGTCATTATAACTGATGAGCTTGGTGTTTCGTGCTCTACAGTACATGGGATATTAACTAAAGAACTTGGAATGCGTAAATATTGCAGGTGACTATATTGAGAAAGTGCAATGATCTCTGGACTTAAACAATGCTTGACCTTTTCGTGACGTCATACTGACTTCGGCATGCTCCAGGTACCTGTACCATACGTACCAGTAATGGATATAAAATTTTTGGGTTAAGTATGTCATTTTGGTATTCATAGAATTTATAGAGATGTTGAAGTTAAGATAGGTATAAAAAATTTTGTTCTACTACGACTATTGTGTGATTTTTAACAAAATTCTGCTAACTTTCTGAACAATCCTAGTATAATGCTGACCCACTTAAACCCCACTTTTGTACAGAAAAACTGGGGTTTACAGGGGTATACATTATTTCTTTCTTTCTGCTCAGAAACATAGATTGTGGGTACTTGTTAGAGGTTCTAAGGAGTACCCACTGTATGCAAACACTTCAGAATCTACAAGCAGTGATCAGACTGCATGGGTTTGTAGGCCGATTTGGATCTTTGCTTTGTGCATACTTATTGCAGACCTTAATATACTTGATAGCTTTTTCTGCCTTTTTTACAAGGAAGTAACTTTTTTGACTTATTTGCAATTCTGCACACCAAACTGTAGGCCCTTTTTGAAAAGGGAGGTAAAAAAAAATTTGGAAACTGTCCCCCCTCCCCCCTCCCCCCCCCCCCCCCCCCCCCCCACACACACACACACACACACACCCCTTCCCCTCACTGAAAGTGTATTGATTTCCCTTAAGACCTTGTTTTGTCAGCACCAGTGTCTTGGGAATGTCCTGCTTTTCTGAAATCTTGTAAAAGAAAAATAAAAGAGCCATATCCCAAGAAGGTTCCGTAATCCTTAAAGCACCAAGCAAAATTGTTGCGAACAATATTCTGCTGTTTTTGGAGGGCTTTTTAAAAAAGTCCGTCCTTTGGGCTTCGTCGAGGTTTACCTTTTGGTTAACCTTTTTTCAAAGTTGTATGCTACCTTTATTCTTTAGTGGATTGCTTTCATATTTGGTAGGGATGTAGAGGGCAGTATGCATGTCCCATACAAGAGAGACAACTCTTACATTCTAAGTTATATACTTATCTCCCCTAAGACATATTAACTTTATTCATCAGCGGATTGCTTTCATATTTGGTAGAGATGAAGAGGAGGACCAGTAGATGTTTCACGTGCAAGAGAGACAATTCTCATTTTCTTCATTATTTAAAAAACCTGTCCATAATGCTGTTAGGCCTTTTTCATGTCACATGCAAGAGAAACATCTCTTACTTTATTTGTTATATATAGTTATCCCCCCTGATGTCCCAGGTTTACCTTTTGGTTAACCTTTTTTCAAAGTTTTATGTTACCTTTATTCTTCAGTGGATTGCTTTCATATTTAGTAGGGATGAAGAGGAGGACCAGCAAGCGTGTCGCATGCAAGACACACAGCTCTCACTTTCTTTGTTATGTACTTATCTCCCCTGAAGCCAAAATCTTGTGCAGGCCATAACTCCCATACTGTTTGAGATAATTTGATGATATTTGGTAGGAACATATATCACATCAAGTAGGAGTGTCGCATGCAAGAAGGACAACTCTTGCTTTGTTATTTTTGCTAGTTATCTCCCCAGAACGAATTTCGAAGCCAAATTGTTTTGCACTTCATAACTTCTTAATGGTTTGAAATGTTTTGATAAATGGCATAGATAAAGACCAATAGGCATGGCACGAGCAAGAGAGACAACTCTGACTTTTTGTTACGCACTTATCTCCCCTCAAGCCAAGAACTTGTGCAGCCAAACTTTTTTTTTTTTTTATTTATGCAGATTGTAGCTTTTGGGGGTAAAATTTGATTTTTTTTTTTTGTTTTTCACCTATGCAAGTTGTAGCTTCAGTGGCTGAGCCTCTTCTATATACTTACCAATGACCACATCAGTAACCAGCATTTTTTTGATAAATATTGTATTTATGGACAGGCTTTTCACGGAAAAATTCTGTCCTTTAAAATAGCGATGTCCTGGCGGTTGGGCATAGTCCAAGGTTTACCGTTTGGTTAACCTTTTTTCAAAGTGATAGGTTGCTTTTATTCTTCTGTGGAAAAACCCGTCCATAATGCCATTAGGCATTTTTCTTGTTTATCATAAGGCAAAATAAGATTGAGCAGTTGATGGCATACCATTGCAAAATCTCCATGCTCAGGGTAATGTTGCTAAAAACATGATGGACAGACAGCCAGACAGACTCGCTCTTCCACACCCTTACCACAAAGGAAAGTCGTGTAGCAAGTTCAGTTAAATTCTGCCCAGTGGTTTAGGAGATAGCATGATGCACAGATAGACAGATAACCTTTTGATCCCACCCAAAGGTCACATGGGGCAGAGTGAAAAATAATGTTCTTCTCGCACACCTTACTACATGGGGATGTCATGTAACAAGTTTGGTTAAATTCTGCCCAGTGGTTTAGGAGATAGTGTGATGGAGGGACAGACATACAGAGGCATTTATAATATCCCCATCGCCAAAGTGTGGGCAAAATATTAATAACAAAAAATCAAAATGTCTACTGCCATTGTGATTGGCACTTTAACCCTAGTCCTGCTGAAACTGGACATGTCCTGCCTTTGCAAACAGTTAAGATCCAGATCAGTCAACTTCTGACCTGGATCTGCAAAGTTGGCCATTACATTGTAACTATGTGAATTTATATCAACAATCTGGATCAAGTAATCTGATTGGCTAATTATTAGAAATGGGCATGGAATCTTAATTTATTCAGCAGGACAAGGGTTAAGAGTTTATGCATACAGTGAAGTGCGCCTTAATTGTCCTTGATGTAGGTTTGTCAGTCATCTCTGACCTGACTATCACAATTGCTTGTGGTGCATGTTCTTTGTATGTAGATAGATGCAGAACTCTAGATAAAGAGCAACAAAAAGATATAGCTTATTTCTTTGTTTTCTTCACAAAATTACTCTACTGGGGATTCTTCCTTTTTTTACTAATAGATATGCATTTTAAATACCCTTGTCCATGACATAACTCAAATTATATTATTTAAGCTAGACCTCATTTGCACTGGATTAGGAAATTTGTCTTGTTTTCCTGTCATTGGGTAATTTAAATTTCCCATGAGGTATTTGTTACGGATTAACTCAGATAAGTAGCAACTATCCTCCTGAAATTCAAAGACACTCCGGCGACACTTGGGATTATACAATTGTTATGAACTCCCTTTATTTGAAAAGTATTACCCATACTTCCAGTTGTACTCTACCACTCTCTTGGCAAATTCAGCAGAGGACAAATTGATATTTGTCAGGCGAAGGCATTTCATGCAATTTGTCTCTTAATTTTTCATATTTTTCTTAAGGAGACAATTTGCATGAAATGTCAAAGCCTGTTTTCTTGGAAAAATTAGGCAAATACTTCAAAATGTTGTCTGCTAAAATTTTTACTCAGTGTGCTAAGCAATACGAGGGGCATTTTTTAAGTAGTGGCAACAGCTGCATGCTATGAAAATACGGCTTACCTTTGCAGTAATGACTAGTTGAGACCTTCAAAGTACTCTCCATTGACCTGGACACATTTTTCTAGCTGGGAAATCATTCAGAAAAAAGCATTTTTGAATTGTTCTTTAGGGATACTGTTTATACACTGGTACAGCGCACTGCCCACAGCACTGCACGTCTCCAATTTATGTCCTTGTAGGCAAGATTTGATATATGGGTTAAGCTAGAAATCACAGGGAGAGAGGTCAGGGCTGTAGGGTGGGTGTAGCAAGACCTGAATATGAAATTCCTCTAAATAAGACTTTCACCACTGCAGAACAGTGAGCGGGTGCATTATCATGGAGTAATTTGATCCCTTGGACCCCAGCCCGCGGGGGGTTTGCCTGATGGTGGTTAACAACGGCAGAAAGAACAAAGTCACAGTAAAATATCCCTGTTACACTACAGTTTTCTGGCACAGAAACACCAGCCACAATTCCATCGCTGTCAAAGAACAGGGCGTACATGTACATTACCCTTCTGACACTCCTACTTTGACGAGCTACCATGGTACATTCATTGTTTTCACCTACCCACATCTTGTTGTTCAACTTATAGTTAGGCTCAAAAAAATAGAGGCAAGTTTCATCACCAGTCACAACTTCCCTCAAGTGGCGGGATTCCCAGTTCTTGAATCTAGATAGCAAAACAGAGGCCTTTTCCACATGATCCTTCTTTTGTTCAGGGGTCAGCAGATGGGGTATCCAATGCGCACAAATCTTCTGTAGCTTTAATTTTTCTTTCAGGATAGTAAAGACATATGACGAACTCAAGCCAGATAAATCACTTATCTCTTCCACCGTATATTGTGAATCTTGCTGAACAATAGATTGGACAGTGGCAACATCATTTTCAGAGGTGGCCGAAACTGGTCTACCCGGACAGGCCTCGCCGTCTTTAACACTAGACCTACCCTCTTTAAAATAAGATATCCATCTGGCAACTGTTCTATATGAAAGAGTATTCTCTCCGTACACTGTATCCAATTCAGACTTAATTTCTGATGTGCTTTTACCCAGCAATCTGCGAATTTTGCAATACGCTCTTTGCTCTTCTCTAAAGTCACCCTGATTTTCATCCATTTTTCTACCAGTATAAAAATACCATGTAGTTTTCAAATACGTGTATTTTCATTTTGGTATTCAATAATTGTGCAAAAATCATACAAGCGTGATGGCAAAGCTTTACCCTTTCCAATGATATATAACACATGTATATGCACAAGCTAACCGGGATTTCATCGGGTTGTTGCCACTAGTTAAAAAATGCCCCTCATATGTGCCATTGTTTTAGCAATAAACTCGCTGAGGCAAAATAAGCTGCCAACAAAAAGGGTTTCTAACAGTAAAGCCTTGATTTTAAAAAGAAAAATCTGAAGAATTCTTTTTCAGGATTTATTGAATTTTACAGAGTTAAATTTACACAGCTGTAACTTCCAATTTGTCAGTATCTAGTCTTTGCATAACGGAAACACGCCTATTCAAATATACTGAAAATTTTACCACCAAAAAATGTAAATTTTCAGATAAAAAATTCTGACATTTTTCATATTTCTGCCCAAAACATAGATTGTGGGTACTCGTTAGAACTGCCTCGATGAGGCGGTTCTAACAAGTACCCACAATCTATGTTTTTGAGCAGACATAAGAAAAATAATGTATACCCCTGTAAAACCCCAGTTTTACTATATAAAAGTGGGGTTTAAGGAGGTCAAAATTATATAGGCATGTTTTCGTGATGGTTTATTTGAAACAGCTTTAGCAAGCAACATTTTTGTCTGCAAGATTTTTACTCATTTGTACAAAAGAACATTTTGAAATGTTAAGCGTGACATTAAAGGGGAATTAAGGAGAGGCAACTCTATCAAAATTGTTTTACTTCCCTTCTGAAAAGGGGTCTACCCTGAAAGGAAAGAATTTGCTCCCAAGGGGGATAAACTTTTTACTTTTAGAAGTAGATAGGTTTGCAGAAAATTGAACAGGAAGCCACAAAAATTGTCTCCATTGTAAAACATGGCATAAAATCTGCCAAGCGTATTCTGTCCCCTTAATTAACCCTTGTCCTGCTGAATAAATTAAGATGCCACACCCATTTCTCATTTTCAGCCAATCAGATTACTTGATCCAGATTGTTGATATAAATTTGCATACTTAATGGCAAACAGTGCAGCTCCAGATCAGTTAGCTTCTTCAGAAGCGTTCTGATCTGGATCTACACTGTTTGCAAAGCAGGCCATATCCAGGTTCAGCAGGACTAGGGTTAACACTTTGCATGCTGGGTAAAAATTTCAGCAACATTTTCAAACATTTTTCTTATTTTTCCAAGAAAATAGGATTTGACACTACATGCAAATTGTCCATATATGCCATATCTCACACTGTGAGATAAAGTCTCACAGAATTTGGCCTATCTGGAAGGCAATTCCCATAAAAATTCAAATCTCACAGAATTTTCAGACCATTTTACAACAGATTTTATGAAGAAATAAACATAAATCACACTCTGTTGTGGTTTTCACAAGCTTCTTACGTGAAAAAAAATACTTTAGACTATATTGGGGAGCTCCATTGTGATGTTTAAGAAAATCTCACAGAATTTTATCAAATCTCCCTTAAAAAGTTTGCCTTATCTCACAGATTTTAGTACACAGCTTATGGCATGTATGATTGTCTCCTAAGGAGGCAATTTGCATGAAGTGTCAGATCTATTTTCTAGGAAAAATAAGAAAAATATCATCAGTTTGAGTATCTGCTGAATTTGCCCATAGTATGGTAAGTGGTGTTAATTTGCCTTCAAAAATGTGCTCAAGAAATTGTATTGCTACAACAACTAGCCATGTATTGCTGCCCTGGATTGATCATTAACATTTGTTTTTAACATTTATTACATTAAAGGGAGCCCTAAATTTATTTTAACTAACTTAGGCACTGCTACCACAGATGATTTGTTAAAATTTGTTAATTACATTAAAGGGAATGGTAAAATCATCTAAACTGACTTATGAATTTAGCATGTTTTGGAGTAAGACTAAACTGCTCAATTAAACAGAAATAGCATTGATTAAAGTTGACATATTAAATCAACCATATAATGTTATACCTCTCAAAAGCCAGATTATGAAAAAAATACTGTATTAACCTTTTACTCATCACCATACTTCTCCTTATATTTGAACAAGCCAGTTTATTACCTGTTGATTCGTTTGTCAGGAAAACATGCCTATATAGTTTTGACCCTCTTAAACCCCACTTTTATGTAGTAAACTAGGGTTTACAGGGATGTACATTATTTTTCTTATTTTTGCTTGAAAACATAGATTGTGGGTGATCATTAGAACAGCCTTGCTGAGGCAGTTCTAATGAGTACCCACAATCTATGTTTTGAGCAGAAATATGAAAAATATCAGAATTTTTTATTTGAAAATTTTCATTTTTTTGTGGTAAAATTTTCAGTATATTTGAATAGGCATGTTTTCGTAATGACATATTCTTAGAACAATTAAAGATAGTTTTAACTGATAAAGCAAATGAGAAGACTTTAAGGAATACTCAAATAAGTGAAAGAAAATGGCTAGTCAAAAAGATTAATGAGATTGGGGTCTGGGTAACATAAAGAGAAAAAGCTGTTTGGTCTAAGAAGGATGCATGTAAATTTGTTTAAAGTTTTAGGCAAGTCCATTAAACTACCTATTCTGTGTCCAAAAAGTGCTGGATGAGTTGACAAATGATGTAGACCCTGGTCAGATGCCCAGTTTATAGCATCTGATCTGGGTCTGCCCTATTTGATCAGGCCTCTTGGTTCCAATACTTTGGGTAAAATTGATTTTTTTTTTCTAGAAAAAATAGGACCTAGCAATTAATGTAAATCATCTTAAAATCATTTCACCTAAGTTTCATATAAAATATAGAAAAGAAATACAGTTGACCCTCGTTATCTCAAACTCGCTTATCTCGAATAACCGCTTATATCGAAGTGAAATTCTGGTCCCTATTTTAACAGGGA
The DNA here is from genome assembly GCA_964016985.1 of Anodontia alba. Taxonomy (NCBI): domain Eukaryota; kingdom Metazoa; phylum Mollusca; class Bivalvia; order Lucinida; family Lucinidae; genus Anodontia; species Anodontia alba. The sequence goes on along the minus strand of OZ024832.1, from coordinate 42,939,491 downwards.
AATCTAAGAACAGGTAACAAAATATTGTGGAAAAGAGGAGAAATTGCTCCTCAGGAGCAATTTCTCCTCTTTTCCACATTATTTTGTACATATTTCTAACTTCAGGAGTCAAATTACATATTCATTTGTTAAATGTGGTTATTCAAATTTATTGTTTTCCTAACTTCCGCAACTCTGATATCTCGAGGTACAGATATCTCGAAGTGTTTCAGAGAGTCCCTTGGAATTTGAGATAACGAGAGTCGACTGTATATACCTTATTTTTTTAAAAGATGTCTGCTCATGTTTCAGTTTGGCAGGTTAAGAGTTAAAGACCCTTTGGTTGGTGAACAAGTTGGGGTTATTTAATGATTTGATTTTAACATTTATGTGTCATCTTGAGAAATAAAAACATATTGGATTAAATGTTGAATTTTGTGTTAACTTTTAATTGGCTAATAATAAAATTCTAATATCATGTATTGAAATTGGTAAAAATAAAATTGCAGAAAAACTCAATTTGACCCTGTCTGTGAACTGTGAAAATCTGAAACAACATTATGTAATATAATTGACCTAAAAATATATTACAAGGACTACCGTAATTACTCTAAAATTACAACAGGGCCATTTGGCTACAAAAAAAATAATGTGACATTACAGGAGTGGATCCAGGATGATTTCTAATGGGGGTTCGATTTAATAAAATTACTGTACCTACTCCATGTACTCTGACACTCATCCAGCAATTTTTCATACACTCACAGGTAGTAAAATGGACTTGTTGAAGAGAAGTATAAGTAAAGAGCAAGGGAGTGAATATTTAGGGTAAATACAGTATCTAAATTTATCTGATTTATCCAAAATTTCCCTTGAAAATGAAATTTTTGTGTCAAAAGGTTGAGCCCCCCTCTGAATCCGCCAATGCATTAAAATCAGATTCAGTTGTTATTAATCACAGACAGACTTAGAAACCACAGACAGACTTAGATCTGACAGAGCTCCAGATAAGAGGAATATCCATATAAATATTTTTCTACTTTGTCCATGAAAACATATACCATATTTGACCTAATAACCACAACCTACGCTTAGGTTTTTCAAAATTCAGACTGGGAAAAGACGTGGTAAAATATGTACCTACTTATACTAAGGGTTCACTTAAAAAAAAGGTTAGAGAAGGACTTACATAATGATGCTTATGCAATGTTTTTGTGTGTGTGTGTGTGTGTTTTTTCCTTCTGATTTTCTTTATAAAAGCCCTAAGCATATATTGTGGGTACTCATTTGAACTACAGGACTTGATGCAATTTAAATGGGTACCTATAACACATGCCTTTACAAAGAAGTAGACAAAAAGTACACTGGCTGTAATCTGAAGACTACAGAATTGCTTGACTGTGCGCTTATAGGGGTATGTGCGGTAATTAGGTAGAATACGATATTAGGGGACCTTATTAGAAGTACAGTCGACTCTCGTTATCTCGAATTCCAAAGGACTTTCTGAAATACTTTGAGATATCCGTACCTCGACATATCAGATTTGCAGAATTGAGGAAAAATAATTCAAACAACCACATTTTACAAAGAAGTAGACAAAAAGTACACTGGCTGTAATCTGAAGACCACAGAATATTGCTTGACTGTGCATTTATAGGGGTATGTGCGGTAATTAGGTAGAATACAATATTAGGGGACCTTATTAGAAGTACAGTCGACTCTCGTTATCTCGAATTCCAAAGGACTTTCTGAAATACTTTGAGATATCCGTACCTCGACATATCAGATTTGCAGAATTGAGGAAAAATAATTCAAACAACCACATTTAACAAATATATGTGTAACTCGACTCTTGAAGTTAGAGACATCTTGAAAATATTGTGGAAAAGAGGAGAAATTGCTCCTTAGGAGCAATTTCTCCTCTTTTCCACAATATTTTTTTAACCTGTTGTTAGATTTTCATGTTTAGGCAGGGTCCAGATTTCCACTTCGAGATAAGCAGTTATTCGAGATAAGCGAGGTCGAGATAATTAGAGTCAACTGTATTAGAAGTGTCCACAGCATATATTTTCATGGAGAGGTAAGAAAATATCATCACTTTTCAGCTGAAAAAGGGCACCTTATGCGGAGCAATGGATTTGTTCATTTTGAATTTTGATACAGCTCACTTCTACATTTATAGTGTGTTTAACCCTTGTCCTGCTGAACTGGGATATATCCTGCCTTTGCAAACAGTGTAGATCCAGATCAGTTGGCTTCTGAAGAAGCCAGCTGATCTGGATCTGCACTGTTTGCCATGAAGTATGTGAATTAGTAGCAACAATCCAAATCAAGTAATCTAATTGGCTGAAAATTAGAAGTGGGTGTGGCTTAATTTATTCAGCAGGGCAAGGGTTAAAAAGGGCTGATGGAATGGCAAGCAGTGCAGACCTTGGTGGCTCAGTTGGATGTGGGTCTGACTGGTGATCAGGAGGTTGCGGGTTTGACCCCCTCTGGGTCGGCAACATTCTTTCGTGGAGATAGATCATGAAATATTCTACGGTCATTCTATCCCTTCTGCTGATTAGCAGTTGTCAGTTTCTGGCAAAAGAATGTGCACATTACTGGTTAACTGCTTAGGGGACTGAGCCTGCCCAGTAAACATGGTTAGGTAAACTGAAACGCTCGACATGACTCGCTGGGTTGACTAGGCCGTAAAACCTCAAAACAAAGACCCAGATCAAACTTCTTCTTAAGAGCAGTTTTGGTTTTTATTGTTTGCTGAGGTAAACCTGTCCAAATGTTAACCCTTTCAGCCTCGCAGACCAAAACCTATACAAACAGTGTAGATCTAGATGAGACGGCTTGTAACAAGCCGTCTCGTCAGGATCTGCAGTGTTTGTTATTCTGTTTTTGATTCTAGATGAAACCGCTGTTTGCATCAGTGAACATATCCAAATTCAAGGATGGAATAGTCCACTTCAGAAACTCGGGGTTGAAAGGGTTAAGAAGAACACAGGCATGAATGTTGTTGTGTTGCTGTATTGGCCTAAGGCGAAGCTGAGGGCCAATACAACCATCCGAAGGCCAATAAGACTGGCCAAGGACCGGTAACAGGGCCAATGTGAAAACATCCATTTCATCACTTTTTTATTAATCAACTTTGGGCTGTGTTTAAAGTCTCAATGGCAGGTTAATACTGTAAAATATTGCCCAGTTAATAACATAAAATATTGACCTCCTGGGCCCCTCGGTTTTTATCCCCTAAATCCTTGTAACTTTCAGGATTAGCTGACATATAAAGCACTGGCCAAACCCATATAGAAATCTTGCTAAACATTGCCTTGGTATGATGCAGGCTGTTTGGCACATATTGGAACAAAATTATTTAGTTGATTAATAATTTTTGAGATTCTTGTTTATTCCAGATTTCAAAAGCTGAGATTTTCTTAGTTGCTTGTGCATTCTGTGATTTCATATGTGGCAACTTGTTTACAATTTAAGTGCTTCAAAGATTTTGTTAATTTACGTAAGAGAGAATTCAACAACAAGCTGTTTATATGAAGGGCACTGGTTTAATCATTTGATCCAAAAGTAAGTACCATTTTGGTCAGCTTAAAACCTATAATCTGTTTACACTTGCTTGATAATCATTTGACCAGAAAGAACAATTGGGCTGGTACACGAGAAAAGGAATATCATACTAGGAATGTGTAAACAGTGAAAGCTCAGAGCAGACTGCACATTTGTGCAGTCTGCTCGGAGCTTTCACTGTTAACACAATAAGGTACCCTTGTAGAATATGTATACTGGTAGTTTAGATTTTGATCAGGTTGCAGACATATGCAGGCTGGTTCAGTTTTAGCTTTTCAGATATTGGGTATAGGTGATTCTTTTTTCTAATGGGGCCATCTTTTAATACCCATGTTCTTTCTTGATATAATAAATATTATATTGGTGTATACTAAATAATATATTATGAGTTTGCATTAAAAGTATATGTATGTTTTTTTATCTTTCTCACTACAATAGAATTGTGAATAATTTTAAATAAGTTTTATTTTAATTAATAGGCTATGAAAAATTCAACAGTTATCTGATAATATTTCGGACCGTCGGAAAGAGCTTTAAATTTGTACACTTGTTGAAAAATAAAAGGGAATCATAAAAGTTTGTAGTAAAGGGTTTAATGGATTTTCCTTTGTTGTGTTTTCACACTTGCATGGAAAAGACTTTCAAATTGATTTCAATAAGGTAAATAATTTACAAAGAGATAATACCAATCTCCAATAAAACAGTATTTTGGCTATAAAGATGTATAGAAAATATAGATTTTTCTTAAATTTCACAAAAAAAGAAAGAAAAAGAAACATGTATTGTGTTTTCTTTTTTGATAGAATTTTTTCTTTTTTTCTTTTTTTTTTTTTTTGGAAATGATTTGCTGTATTCAACCTAATTATTGAACTGTGCACTTAAGTTTTTCAAAATTACCGGAAAAAAACGTAGTAAAATATCTTCCTAATAAGGCCATACATTAAAGGAATATAAACAGAGGACTTCCTGAGGAGTGTATTAATGATGCTTATGTGATATGTCTTATTGTCTTTATAAAAGCATATTTTGTGGGTACTCATTTGAATTACCATAAAAAGTTTATAAAAGCATATGTTGTGTGTACTCATTTGAATTGCCTTCACTTGTTAAAGCAATTCAGATGAGTACCCACAACATATGCTATTACAAAGAAGTAGATAATATTACACAGACTGCAAACTGAAGCCTACAAAATTGCTTGACTGCGCTTATAGGGGTATGTGTGGAAATTAGGTCAAATATGGTAACTACAATGTGAGAAAATAAACTTTGCATTACGAAAACTCGCCTATTCAAATATATAGAAAATTTCATCTCCAAAAACTGAAAATTTTCCGATGAAAAACTCTGATATTTTTCATATTTCTGCTCAAAACATAGATTGTGGGTATGTTAGAACTGCCTTGATGAGGCGGTTCTAATGAGTACCCACAATCTATGTTTTTGAGCAGAAATAAGAAAAATAATGTATACCCCCATAAACCCCAGTTTTACTATATAAAAGTGGGGTTTAAGGGGGTCAAAACTATATAGGCATTTTCGTGATGGGACATGACCGCACTGAGCAAAGACTCGGAGAAATGTTTTCTAGGTGCTCATTGGATAACCAAGGAGCCACGGTTTCTTATGTGAACAGTGAAGACTGATCAGACTGCAAAGCTGCACAAGCTGATTTGAGTCTTTGTTGGACACACATACCGTACAGTATATTATCTCATGTTGGGAATAGTATATTTTCATAGCACCTGGATATTCTTCTAAAGCTGCTTTATAATTGTAATAGTGAAACCATTTTTTAAAATTTATTCTAACACTATAGTCAATGATTAAATTCAGTGACTTATTCTACAACAAATCACTGGGAGGAAGTGCACTATGCTATCTGGCTCCATTCTGATGTCATTTTGACACTTTGCTTATGTCAGTCTTTGTTTCCACAACATTAGATGGTGTAACATCATTTTTCTCACGTCAGTTATATGAGAAATGCATGTATCCATCAGCTCTACAGTCAAAACAGTTGGCTGGATTTCTTTATTCGATGGCGGAAAGTTGGAAGAATCTGAAGGATTCAATTACTTTTTTGTTATTTTCTGTGTGTTAGAATCAAAATAAATCAGCTCTTGTGTGTGATTTGTTGAGTAATAAATCACGGTTTGTCGATCATTTGTAAGAAGATAAATTGCTCGCACTCCATGCTTGTGATTTGATCTACTTTACAACTGACCTCCAAACAGTGATTTATCATACAACAAATCACTGCTAGAGTTGATCTATTTCTTTAATAAAACTGTAAAGCACCAAGCAAAATTGTAGCAGAATGACAAGCTATTTTTTCTCTATTATTTTTCAGAGAACATAAGACATAACATTTCATGTGAATGGTCTGCCTAGCAGACCATTCACATGAAATGTCAAGTTTTATTTTCTGGGAAAAAATAGTAAAAAAATATTTCAAATTCTGTCGGCTAAGTTATGAGTTGCGCTTTAAGGGTTAAATCTTATAAAAATCTGCTTTCTAAAGTGACATTTGAGATAGCTTTGTCCTAATTTAATTAATGTAAAAACATTTTATTTTTTATTTATTTTCTTATTTTGGAATAATATATGTTATGAACATTATATTCAACTGGATTCAAAGATTTTGTGACTGAAATGATAATAATAAAAAATACCATATTTACCCTAAGTAATGGGACAGACAGGCATGAGCAAATAGTGTAGAGTGTAGACCCAGATAAGATGCCTTAAAATTTAGTGTCTGATCAAGGTCTACACTGTACACTCATCTAGCAGTTTATAGGCACATCAGTATGTTTGGATTTGTTTTTCAAATTTCAAGACAAGTGTGGTAAATGTTTATTTTACATAGCTTCAGATAAGAGGGGGTATCTGCATAATATTTTTCTTATTTCACCATGAAACCATATGTTGTGGGGAATCATTAAAACACATATGTTTTTATGAAGGACTAAGACAAATATCACTTTTCAGTTGCATCTCAAAAACACGCCTATATAATTTTGACCCCCTTAGACCCCACATTTACATAGTAAAGCCTGAGTTTACAGGGGTATACATTATTTTTCTTATTTTGCTAAAAAAAAACATAGATTGTGGGTACTCTTTAGAACCACCTTGTTGAGGCAGTTCTAATGAGTACCTACAATCTACATTTTGAGCAGAAATATGAAAAATATCAGAATTTTTTATCTGAAATTTTTCCTTTATTGGTTGAAAAATTTTCAGTATATTTGAATAGGCATGTTTTTGTAATGAAAAAAAAAGTGCCTTTTCTGGAGCTATGAGTTTATAGTGGCCCAATATTTAGGATAATTTTGATATAAATATTAAATGATTTTGTGTACAGCTTCTGTAATACAAGTATGGATTAGAGATTAAAAGAAGCAATCATTTAATTCTGGTAAGCTTTTATTTATACTCAGCAGAATAAAAATGTCCTGTACTTGATATCTGATAAATTTATAAGAATTTTGTAACATATTATCACCACAAAATATTTATAGTACTGCTTTAATTATTACAAATATTATTTCATAAGACTACATAGCAAATGTCTAGCAGACAAATCAAATGAAATTCCCAGCCTTATTTTCTTTGAAAAATGAAAATGGGGCTGGATGCAGGATTTTGGGGAGGGAGTGGTTCAAATGGTACAGTTTTAGGCAAAATTAAAAGTTAAACAATTGTCTTAATTTTTCACAAATTCTCACATGAAAGCAAAGTGTTTTCAGCCTGGCAGAGGTTGGACTGTCCCATGCCCCCCTCTTTGAACACCTGGGTCTACCCCTAAATAAAATTTATATACATTATTTGCTGCTATTGTGACTGATGCTTTATGGGTTAATGTAATTCATTTCAATAAATTTTCTTCATTATTTATTTTCATATGATTAAATGCTTTATATTTCCTTACAGATAATAGTCCAGTACATATTTCCCATATCAGAAATATTGTCAATAAAGAATGGAGGAACTTGACACAGAAATGGATGCTGATTTCAAGCAGTGGAAGGAAGAAACTGCAGAAAAGGAAAGACAGCTTATAGAAAACAAAATTTCAGATAAGGAAGTATGTTGTTTTTTTTTATTTACCATGATCACCCTAAGTACTGGGGCAGATGGGTCTGAGCAAACAGTGCAGACCCAGATCAGATGCTGCAGACTGCAGCATCTGATCAGGGTCTACACTGTTTGCCATTTATTCAGCTGTTTTCAGACAGATTGTTGGGTATACTATAATAAAATGGAATTCTTCAAATTTTAGGACAAGTGTGGTAAGGAGCAAGGTGACCCAATATTTAGGGTAAATATGCTATTTTTTTTATCGTTGAAGTGTGGTCTGTTCTTTCCTCTTGCTCATTATAATATCCCTCAGACATCACAGGAAGTATGTTATTTAACTTATGTTATTTAACTTTTACCACTCTCTGAGCAGATCCAGCAGACAATGAATTTAGGATATTTTTCTTATTTTTCCCAGAAAATGGACTGACATTTCATGCAAATTGTCTCCCTAAGGGGAGAATGTCTACTTTCTGGGAAATACGAAAAATATTTCAAATAGTCGTCTGCTGATTTTTTTTCTAGCATGTTAAATATTAAAGGGAATGAATACATCTTCAAAGGAAATTATTGACATGGATGTATTTGTTTCCCTCATAGAAGTGGGGGCAAGGGATGCTTGCCCTCCTCAGAAAGCAAATTCAGTCATTTAAAATAGTCCAGTATACAAATCACTGGGCTACTATGCTCCCATTCAATAAGTTAGTCTGCTTGCAATTAAAGGGTGAAGCAAAGTCGTTAAACTTGCTTGGATTAACCTGTAAGCTTCTGAATATTAACCCTTGTACTGCTGAATACCCTGCCTTTGTAAACAGTGTAGATCCAGATCAGTTGGCTTCTGAAGAAGCCAACTGATCTGGATCTACACTGTTTGCCATTTAGTATGTGAATCTATAGCAACAATCTGGATCAAGTAATCTGATTGGCTGAAAATTAGAAGTGGGTGTGGCATCTTAATTTATTCAGCAGGACAAGGGATAAACATACAGTCGGTTACATAACATCAACATTTTATCCTAATCCTTCTATATTGATAAATAATATTTTTGAGTTATTATGAAAACTAAAATCTGCAAAACTGTCACCTCAGAAAAGCACCAGGTCCTACCTCTCTAACAGCCAATTTTTATATCTGCCAAAGTGCTGTTTGGTATGCATATTTAACCCTTGTCCTGCTGAACCCGGATATACCCTACCTTTGCAAACAGTGTAGATCCAGATCAGTTGGCTTCTGAAGAAGCCAACTGATCTGGATCTACACTGTTTGCCATTAAGTGTGTGAATTTATAGCATTACTCCAGATCAAGTAATCGGATTGGCTGAAAATTAAAAGTGGGTGTGGCATCTTAATTTATTCAGCAGGACAAGGGTTAACACGTAAAGTAAAGCAATACCAAGCTAGAATTATTTTAAATGAGTTACAGAAATTTTATGGGATCACCAAATAATGTGTGCAATATAGGGGGTTAAATTTAGAACTGTATTTTTTTTTTTTTTTTTTTTTTTTTTTATCAAAATTTAAAATATTGTTTCAGTACAATGGAAATCATATTGAAAAAGGGTAAACAGCAAAAATCATGTCAAAATAAAAGTTGCTGTTCAAATGACAGTCATTTGCAAGCTACACCACAACCTCTTTACAACACTATTGTTGGGATCCAATTATGCTATATCCAAACAAAAAATGTAAAGATTACCGTACAATGTATATAGAAAAATGACCATAAATGGTCACTTTTCTACATAATCTACATATAAAAAGCGTAATAGGTATGACTGGTATACCTTAATTGTACCTTAATTTAGAAGCTTAGCTTGACAATGTTTTAAAATACTGTTGCCAGTACCACTGGCATTACAACTGTCCTATAAGGATAGCACCATCTGTAGTCCACTGTAGTGTTAGACTTCCAGTATACTGAAGTCTAAATTAAGGATAAATTTCCTAAAGTTTTGTACACCAAAGTTTTCTGATAAAATGGCATATGTAAACAGTGCAGACTCAGATCAGACTGCTCCTAGCAGTCTGATCAGGGTCTACACTGTTTGACATTTCACTAAGTCTTTTAAGAAACAACTGCATAAAAATCAAAATTTAGGCCAATAAGGTATGGAACATATTGTTCAAATTTTTAAGATATTTACCATATATGGTTCGGTTTGACAAGCCTTGGAGGTGCATAAAATCTTGCCAATGAAGTCACTTAAAGTGACAGGCAAACTTGCTGGAGACAAAGGTCTTTATTTATTATTATTTTTCAGAGAAAGTAAGGCTTCACAGTTTATGGAAATTGTCTGCAGGAGATTAACATGAACTGGCAACTTGAAGGCTTATTTTCTCTGAAGTATAATTTTAAAAAAGTCATTCTGCTGCATCTGTGATTAGTGCCATATGGGTTAATGGAGTTGATCAGATTACTTTGTAACTTTCAAAAAATAACAAATGAAGAATTTGCTTTCTTTTAAACCTCAGCTGAATTTTTTTTTATTTCTAGAACTTTAATTTTCTATGGTATTTTAGTTGCAAATATGAAATTAGCATAATTATATTGTGTACTGTTTTAACTCTGGTCCAGCTGAGCCCAGATATGCCTTGCCTTTGCAAACATTGTAGATTCAGATTGGTTGGCATCTTCAACTGATCTGGATCTGCACTATTTGTCAATAAATATGTGTATTTGTATCAACAACCTGGACTAAGCAGTCTAATTGGCTGACAGTTTGAAGTGGGCATGGCATCTTTATTTTTCAGCATGGCAAGGGTCAACAAACATAATTATTTTTGTAGCTAAGCAAACTCTTGGCTTATATTTTAGATGATGAACAAGATGACGAAGTTGGTATTTAACCATGTTCATCTTCAAGATCTAAAGGCTGCTATTGGTGAAGTGCTAGACGTGTTCATGGAAATTATAGACACTCCCAGTAAAAGTTATAAAGATGTTAAAAACAGGCTGGAGAAAGTGGTAAGTACAGTAACTATATCTGGTAATAGTGTTAACCCATTGTAACTGGGAGACCCATAAAAAGGGTAACTGGCAAACAGTGCAGACCCAGATCAGACACCACAGAATGCAGCGTCTGATCAGGGTCTCCACTGTTTGCAAATAGTTTGGCCATTTTTGTCTAGGAATATCTAAATTACATATCCTGACATACCTAAAATTGAAATTGGACTCTTCCAATATATAGTGAGGGAGAGTCTTTTCAGTATATAATGGGTTAATATTCAGACTAAAAGTGGGATGTATGAGTTAAATACTGTATTTTCACTAAATGGTGGGACACAAAAAAATCCTTACCATGCTTCCCCTAAATTTTGAACGTCCATTTTTATTAGCTCACCTATACAAATTTTACAAGGAGAGCTGGGCCCAGTTGTTCAAAGCTTCGTTCACTTAATGAGCTCGTTAGTGGTCAAAATTTTAACTGTTCTAGTAAGTACAATATCTAATTCACAGGTATTTTTGCTGAAAAAAAGTGAGTAGCTTTTGCAAATGTTACATTTTTTTCAGCAAAAATGTTAGCGTATATGCCATAGTTATTGATCAAAGTTTTAACGATATGTTAACTAACAACATCGTTAGTTTTGAACAACTGGGCCCTGGGTTCCTGTTTACATTTATGTCACACTGTAGCAAAGTTTCATATGCAAGTATTCAAATACTTATATCTCAGCAGTCAGTTGTCAAAAAGCATTTGTGTTTTGAACATAATGTGCCTGGGAGAGTCTTTTTGATTCCATAGATACTGACCTCAGGGTTCCAGCCCCCTAGTGTTGGTTTGCAGTCAAAATCTAGGACACCTTTGTAAAGTTAGCCAATGCATTTCTATGCACACCCCTAAACACAATAAGTCACAGATCAAACAGCAGTTTGACATTGACTTCAGTGTCATGAGTTGAAGGTCTGATGATGGTGGTCTATAATTGGTAAGCTAGTGATTTCACAATGTAGATCCAGATGAGATAGTTGTAATTAGCCTCACATGATCAAAATTATTTGCTTTTTTGTTTCTGATTTTGATTGAAACCTCATTTGAAACAATGGACGTCCACAATCAAATAAGCAAGTCCACTTCAGTGACTCAAAGGTGAAAGGATTAAATAGACTGCATAATTTGCTGTACATTTACATAATTATCAGGGCCCAGTTGTTCAAACCTAACGATGTCGTTAGTTAACGTTTTTGATCATTAAATATAGCATATATACAAATATTTTTGCTGAAAAAATGTGAGTAGCTTTTGCATTTGCAAAAGCTACTCACATTTTTTCAGCAAAAATACCTGTGAATTAGATATTGTACTTACTAGAAAAGTTAACATTTTGACCACTAATGAGCTTGTTAAGCTAACGATGCTTTGAACAACTGGGCCCAGATATATAGTGCAAGTAGAACAAACAAGAAAGGCCAGATTGCTCTGTACAGGTGCTCAAGCTGATCTAGGTATCAATTTTAATGTACCAATATGACCAAGTCATCCCATCGCTTATGACACTATTCATGTTTTTTTAGCATAGTAGCAGATGGTACAACATACAGAAGAGATACAAATTACTTGGGGAAGATGGGCTGGATGGTGTAACCAACAGCATACCAGAGAAAGAGCGCAACAGTGTTACTGGTATAGTGACAAACTTTATTACCCACGTGGACAAATGTACACAGTCTGTCATAGAGAAACTTGAGGTACGGTTATAAAATTTAAAGAAAACTGACATGCTAGCCCCTGGCAAGATGTTATAAAAAAGCTATGTTTCGACAGTGTAAGAGCCAGTTACAACAGGAACAAGTGTTGTTTGTTTTTGTGTGTGTGTGTGTGTGTGGGGGGGGGGGGGGAGGGGTTCTGGCAAAAGCCCTTTTTGAAAAGCGGTCTTCTCTAAAAGAAAATAATTTGCAGGGGAGCAAATTCTTTCCTTTTTGAACAGATCCTTTTCAGAAGTGAGCCAAAACAATTGAGAGTTATCCCCCCAACCCCCCTCCCCTCCCTTGCCCCATGGAAAGTATCCATTTCCCTTAACCCATTATAGACTGAATAGACTCTCCCACACTATTTATTGGAAGACTCCAATTTCAATTTTAGGTACATCTGGCTAATAGATTTAGATATTCCTAGAGAGAAATAGTTGAACTATTTGCAAACAGTGGAGACCCTGATCAGATGCAGTATTCTGCAGCATCTGATCTGGGTCTGCACTGTTTGCCAATTACCCTTTTAGGGGTTTCCAGACTACAATGGGTTAAGAAAAACAATTTTTTTTACTTCATTTTTATAGAAAATATAATGAATTTGGACGAACAGATTGCCTGTTCAAAATCATGAAATGATCAATCATTTTCTTGGGAGGTAGGGTGTTGGAAAAGGCCTGGGTCCAGTTGTTCAAACCGTAACGAAGTTGTTAGCTTACCTGACATTAAAATTTCTAGCTTGAAATATGGCAAATACATAGATTTTTTTTTTTTTTTTTGCTGAAAATATGTGAGTAGCTTTTGCATTACTCACATTTTTTGCAGCAAAAATATCAGTGTATACCTTAACTACAACAATTAACCAGTTTGTCATTAACAAGCTCATTAAGCTAACAATGCTTTGAACAACTGGGCCCTGCTGTACATGATGCAGGTGGAGGATGAAAGCATGTTAATATTTCTTCCATTACTGCACTAACATTCACTTTTTGCCTCATCCTCCACTATTTCTCTCTTTCCTCTCATCTACTTGCTTTTCTATTCTTTTCAACCTTTCTCTGGGAGTCGACACAAAGTGACCCCGAAGTGATTTAGGGTTGATGTGTTGTTAAACAAAAACTTAAGTACAGGACATTGTTTTCTTGGAAAAGTGAAAAAAAAAATAGAATATGTTCTGCTACAATTTTGATTGGTGTTTTATGGTTTAAAATCAGCAGTATTTCCTATAATATGTCTGCTTAACCCTCACTTAAAGTACCAATCACAACTGCAGCAGATGATATTTTGAAATATCTTTTGTCTTATTTTTCAAAGAAAATATGTTTCTTTTGTCTTATTTTTTGAAGAAAATAAATTTAAATTTCAAGTGACAGTTTACATGAAATGTCAAGACTTACTTTCTCTGAAAAATAGAACAAAAAAAAAATAGAATGTCATTTGCTACAAATTTTGCTTGATTCTTCAGGAGAAACACAGAGATGTCTTAGTAATGGAAGGCAAGGTCAAGCAGATGGAAGGTAAGAATTATTTGCAGGTAGTGTATACTTTTACCTTCTGCAAACAGTTGCTTGGTGGGTGGATTGAGTATGCTTTTTAAGTCTGCATCTGTCATTCCATCTTACCATCCTTCTGTTTTTGGCATTTATTGTTTGTATATGGCATGAAACAAGTTGGTCCTTGTTTTACTAAACATAAGTGAATAAGGCGTAAACAGCCTTTACCATATTATCCCAAAATATTGGGAGAGACAGGCCTGACACAGATCATAGGCCATAAAATGCAGTATTCTGATGAGGGACTACACTGTTTGCTACTCATCCAGCAGTGCTTACATCACAAAAACATACCTATATAATTTTAACCCCCTTAAAGGCTCCATATTCCTCAAAAATAGACATTTTATCATCCGATAAAGGTTTACGAAATGGATATATGTTATTAATACAATCACAAAATGTGGCACATGACAGCCTGTAAAATTTCAGTTAATCTCGCATTTTTGAAATAAAATGATTTTTTATCGTATCTCTGAATTAGTGTTGCCAACATTAATTCAGAGATATGATAAAAAATCATTTCATTTGTGATCCAGTTCAAAAACAAGAGACTTACTGAAATTTTACAGGCTGTCAGATGCCACATTTTATGATCGTATTAATACCATATATTCATTTATTAAACCTTTCTTGGGCCAGCCTCGGTGGCTCAGTTGGATGCGCGTCCGATTGGAGGCCAGGAGGTTGCAGGTTCAACCCCGCCGAGGTCGGCAACCTTTTTTCATGGAGATTGATCATGAAATATTTTCTACGGTCATTCTCTCCCTTCCACTGATTCAAGAAGGGCATTTGTCAGTTTCTGGCAAAAGAATGTGCACAATACTGGTTAACTGCTTAGAGGACCTAGCCTCGCTTGACTTGACCCCATTGGGTTGACTGGATGGTAAAACCTCAACACAAACACAATGCCTTTCTTTGATAAAAAAATGTCTATTTTTGAGGAATATGGAGCCTGTAAACCCCACTTTTAAATAGTAAAACTGGGGTTGACAGGGGTATACATTATTTTTCTTGTTTTGCTAGAAAACATACATTGTAGGTACTCATTAGAACCACCTCTGCAGGGCAGTTCTAATGAGTAAATCTATGCTTTGAGCAGAAATCTGAAAAATATAAGAATTTTAACTGAAAATTTTCAGTTTTTGGTGGTGAAATTTTCATTATATTTGAATAGGCGTGTTTTTGTAATGGATATCCACAGGTAGTAAACGGACTTGTTCAGATTTATACTCCCTTCATGTATTTTCGCGTTAAATTCAATGTCGCATTAAACTGATTTCTCCATGAAAATAAATGGCAGCGCCACCTACCTGCTGGATATTTTAGATACAAAGTCACGCTCTAGTTGGCAAGGTTCCTTTTCAGAAATACACTGTTGTTTTGTGATTTACGCTTAGAAAAGAAATATCTTGACAAAAGTGATAACAGTCCTTAATGAAATTACACCTATATCTATTAAATCGACTTTTACAGCTAAGACTAACTTATTTTTTTACAAAAATGTCAAATCTAAGGCATCGGTACTTTGTGTTTAAAAATGGCCAAAAATTGCAAAGATCACATGGCAGTCACATGATAATTTCCCGCCGAAACCTTAATTAACGCGAAGTCACATGACTTTCGGTTCAAAATGGCGTCAATATGGTTGGCTTGTTTACACAAATGCTTTCACAAAACAAGTCCACAGAACTACATTATTTGTACATAAAATAAATGCTCAGATAATAATTTAGATGACTTCAGGATTATTTTTAGCATTTGTCTCTGTAAGTAGATATGATGAAACTGTTTACCGTTAGTAACGTGAAAATACATGAAACCGGGCTATGTGCAAGTATGGTAAGCTGTTAAAGTGTCCCAATCTTAAGAGTATGGTAAATACAGTATTTAGTGTCTGAGAAACTTTTACAGACCTGGGCCCAGTTGTTCAAAGCATCGTTAGCTTAATGAGCTCATTAGTGGTCAAAATGTTAACTGTTCTAATATCTAATTCACAGGTATGTTTGCTGAAAAAATGTGAGTAGCTTTTACAAATACAAAAACTACTCACATTTTTTCAGCAAAAATATTAGCATATATGCCATATTTAATGGTCAAAGTTTTAACGATATGTTAACTAACGACATAGTTAGTTTTGAACAACTGGGCCCAGCATGTTTAATGTTAGAACTTTTAGCTCGCTTCCCATACGGAAAGGTTTTTTTTTGCATCACTCGCTGTGTAGGCATTAGTGGTATTTGACTGGGCTGTCTGTACTGCATGATCTGCAGCATAAAGCAGGGAGTTTTTTTAATACATGGTCTGAGCTGGGCTCAAACCCACAACCATCAGCACCGCAGTCAAATGCTCTAGCCACTCAGTTATTGTGCCTTTTACACTAAATGCATTAAAACCATGGAAATAAATCATAATCAAAATAAATTTATCTGACTGATTGTGTTGGGGTATAACGACGTCAACCCTTGTAGGTTATTTTGTGTAGTCTGCCAGAGAAAGGGAGAAGACAGATAGAAGAGATAGTAGAGGAGATAAAAGAGAGGGGCAGGGGAGAAAGAGGAACAGGAATAAAAGTGAAAAAAAAAAACAGAAGAAATAAAACATTCCCCCTCTACCCTTACCAGCTAAAGAATAGCAGGCCTTGCCCAACTGTAAGCCAATATCAGTTTGATGCCCCAGTGACATAAGATACACAAAACACCTTCGCCACACCCGACCACCCCCAAACTTATCTGAGTGTAAGTGGGTAAACAATTTACTCAAAAGAACGTTGGTAAATATTGCTATCATAATAGGGCTGCAGCAAGTAAAAGGAGTCTTTCAGTATTTGTGGAATATGCAAGGTTAACACTTATCCTGCCAAATAATTTAATTAGCCACACCCAATTCTGACTATCAGCCAATCAGATTACATCATATAATGTTTTTGTTCAAATTCACAAACTGAATGACAAACAATGTAGATCCTGATCAGATGGCTTCTGATCTGGATCTACAGTGTTTGCAAAGGTAGGGGTTGTCGTGAACAGCAGGATAAGGGTTAAAATCATTTTGTGTCTTTGCATCTGATCAGATACTGTACATTTTGCATTCACAATCATTATACTTTGTAGAATCTGTTAAGATCACATGCATCTGACATTTCATCAAAGCTATAAATTGGCTGAAAAGCTAGGCTAAACTCTCTGTTGGTGCATATGGCACTTGAGGTGGGGGTGACTTCCTACATATTGCATAGTGTGGATGTGCATGCCAAATGTCCTCCTTTTTCAGTGCGTGCCAAATGTCCTCCTTTTTCATCGCTGCCAGATATTAAATTAGCCCCCTTTTTTCAACGAAAAGTATATGACTGACCCAATTTTTCTTGATTCGTATGTGAAAGGCCCCATTTTTCTGACATCCCAGTACATGCGTATATTTTTCTTCAGAGATATTTCAAGGTTGCGTGTTCTCTTGGTATTCAATGGATTGACTGCTACATTTATCTAACTACCAGCAGTAAATGAGTATAAAAAATCAAAGGGCAGTATATGAATAGGTCAACGTTTCGGACAATCAAGTATATGTATGGGCTCATTTTTTTCAAAAGCCAGGCGTATGAAAGTGGTAGGTTTCGAAATGCTGGCTCACATACCTGTACCAAAATTACCCACAAGTTACCCCACCCCTCAAAGATATGGTGAGCAGAGATGCATTTTTAGAGGTTTCAGTGACTTTTTTAACTATTTTATGGATTCTAGTTGAACCGCAGAGGCCAGTGTTTAGACTAGTTAGATTGCATTGATTTGTAGGCCAATCTGGGACTACAGTATATACCCTAAGTATTCAGACAGACAGGTCTGAGTAAACAGTATAGACCCAGATCAGTGCAGGAGAATGTGGTATCTGATTAACTTGTCTGCACTACTTGCCACTCATCCAGCAGTTTTTAACCCATTGTAGGCTTTATGAACTCTCCCACACTATATATAGTATACTTCTAATTTTGATTTGAGGTATGTCAGGCTATGTGATTTAGATATTCCTAGTGAAAAATAGTTGAACTATTTGCAAACAGCGGATACCCTGATCTGGGTCTGCACTGTTTGCCAGTTACCCTTTTAGGGGTCTCCAGACTACAGTGGGTTAAACACATCAAGAGGTAGTAAAATGGACACTCAAATTTTGGGACTAGTTAGGATTTAACCCTGGTCCTGCTGAAATCAGATATGCCCTGTCCTTGTTAATAGTGAAGATCCAGATCATTTGGCTTCTGCGGAAGCCAATTGATCAGGGTTTGCACTCTTTGTCATTCAGTATGTGAATTTATATCAACAACCTGGATCAAGTAATCTGACTGGGTAACAATTAGAAGTAAGTGTGACATCTAATTTACGAGGGATGTTCGAAATGAATTGCTTATTTCTATCTGGAGACTTCAAATTTCAAGTAAGCCCAAAAGTACTCATTTCATGCCCTCGAAGTACTCCCCGTGGCTAGAAATGCAAAGTTTCAGCCGATGTATCCACTTCTTGAAGGCGTCACGGTACGCTGATTTGGGCACAGTAATAAGGTACTGATGAATGGCAGATCCAAGTGCCTGTCGGGACTGGTATTTCAGGCCAGCAAGGAATGCTTTCAATTTCGGAAACAAAAAGAAATCACATGGGGCAAGGTCTGGGGAATACGAGGGGTGAGGCAAAACAGTTACTTTTTCTTCCTTAAAAAATGCCGTAACTATTGCGGAGGTATGAGCTGGGGCATTGTCATGTAGAGGACGGATATGTTTAAAACCAGTGGCAGGGCGTCGTTTCTGATAATACTTTTTCAGTTTCTTCAGTACTACGTCTTTGTAGTACTTTCCGGTGATGCTTTTGCCCTTTTTCATTGGCACTTTTATTGCGACTCCTTCACCAGAGAAGAAGATTGCATACAAAACCTTCTTTGTACTCAAAGAACGTTTGGCAATTATTGGGCAGTGTTATTGCTGTGTTTAGTGGCCCAGATCTTATTGCTAACCTTTCTGACGGGCTAAAAATAATGGACCCAGGTTTCATCACTTGTGACGACATTGGAAAACTGCTTTTTGTCATATTTTGGAAACATTTGAAGCAGCTTTTAGGCCACTTTAACCCATTGCGTCTTTTGCTCGTCAGTCAACAGATGTGGCACCCATCTAGCAGAAATCTTTCTGACTTTCAAATGCTTCTTCAAAATAAGGTGAACCGTTGATAGTGATATGCCTACCTTTCGTGCAATATCACGAACTGTAAATCTGGCATCTCCTTCAATGATTTCCTTTATTTTGGAAACGATTTCTTTACGAGATGCAGATTTTGGCCAACCTGATTTCGGTGCATTTGTGATGGACTCTACACCAGACTCAAATTTCTTTTTCCACCGCCGAACTGTGTCATAAGACACACAAGAAGGTCCAAAAGCAGTAGAAATTTCAGTCATCGGCTTCTTCAAAGAACAACCAAGTTTTGAGCGAGCTTTTATGTAAGCCAGTATTTCATCTTTTTTGTCGACGCTTCTACCAACCATTTTTACTGCAGTGGTCAATGACTGCGTGTATTCAAATGGCAAATTTTATGTCTTACACTTAGTCTAACATGTACATTTATACACCATTGTGTAGATATTGAATAGCCCTATACAGGTATGTATTGGTTTTTATCGTGCCCCACGTGGATATCGAGCTAGAGGACAATAAGCAATTCATTTCGAACATCCCTCGTATTCAGCATGACAAGGATTTAAGGAGTTTGGGTGGGGGGGGGGGGGGGGGTGGGTGGGTGGGGGGCTAAATATTTAGGGTAAATGCAGTACATGTATATGGTGTCCAGTTTTCATGCGCTGAAAGACTCGTATTTGATATAGCCTTGTTAAAGAAAACTATACTTACTGGAAGTATTTAGGCATCAAAGCTTCCTACCATACTTACCTTAAATTTTGCAAAAAATGCATTTGACTTTTATATAAATGTTCCAACTAACTGGCAAACAGTGCAGACACTGATGAGGCCATCCTAGAGGGGTGCCTGTTCCCTTCTTCCCCTGAAATATTTTTTAATTTTCCCTTATTCCCTAAAATCAAAGTCTTAATTTTCTATGTTCCCTGCTCCCAAAAATTAGCTTTGTTCTCCTGTTCCCTTCATTTTTAGACTTGTGTTCTCCTTTTTGTCCGACATATTTGACATTATTCCCCTGTTCCTCAGAACCCCTGGAAGGACCTCACTGATGAAACCATTCATTTAGAAGCATGCAGTTTGATTTTTGGTCTGCACTGTTTGCTTATACACCTATCAATGTTTCCCCCTGAGTGTGGGACTGGTGGGATTTCTCCTAGAAATTAGACAACTTTGAAAATTTTATTACCCCTAAGTTTTAATTTTGTGTTGAAAACCCTGTGTGTTGGCTTCAGAGTTTTCACCTATTTTCTGGGCCCACTTGTTCAAAATTAATGATGTCATTAGTTAATGTATCATTAAAACTTTGATCATTAAATATGGCATATAATTATGCTAATATTTTTGCTGAAAACAATTTGAGTAACATTTAGCATTTGCAAAAGCTACTCAGATTTATATACCCCGCCACACAATAGTGGCGGGGTATTATGGTTTCACGTTGGTTGTCCGTGAGTCCGTCCGTCCATCGTATGTCTGTCTGTCTGTCCATCCGTCTGTCCGTCTGTTTTTCATTTCCAGATGATAACTTGAGTAAACATCAATGGATTTTCACCAAACTTGGTACGTGCATTGATATTGTGGAGATCTGGTTTGGGATTGCTAATGGGCAAATTTCGTCAATTTTTGACTGAGTTATCTGCCCGAGATACGCCCATATTTTTGTTTCTGGACCATAACTTAACAAGGGATTTTCACCAAACTTGGTGTGTGCATTGATATTGTGGAGATCTGGTTAGGGATTGCTAATGGGCAAATTTCGTCAACTTTTGACGGAGTTATCTGCCCGAGACACGCCCATATTTTCATTTCCGGACTATAACTTGAGTAAATAACGGGATTTTCACCAAACTTGATATATGCATTGACATTAAGGAGATCTGGTTTGGGATTGCTAATGGGCAAATTTTGTCAAATTTTTACGGAGTTATCTGCCCGAGACACGCCCATATTTTCGTTTCATGATAACTTGAGTAAATAACAAGGGATTTTCATCAAACTTGCTATATGCATTGACATTAAGGAGATCTGGTTTGGGATTACTAATGGGCAAATTTCTTCAAATTTTTACGGAGTCATCTGCCCGAGACACGCCCATATTTTCGTTTTTGGATGATAACTTTAGTAAATAAAAAGGGATTTTAACCAAACTTGCTATATGTATTGACAGTAAGGAGATCAGGTTTGGAATTGCTAATGGGCAAATTCTGTCAAATTTTTACGGAGTTATCTGCCCGAGACATGTCCATATTTTCATATCTGGATGATAACTTGAGTTAATAACAAGGCCTTTTAACCAAACTTGCTATATGCATTGATATTATCAAGATCTGCTTTAGGATTGTTATCTGTCCATTGATATTATCAAGATCTGGTTTAGGATTGTTATCTGTCCCTCCATCATTTTCTTTCCAGACATTTTTGCAACGATAACTTTAATACATAAAAAAATAATTGCTATGGCGTGGTAATATGCTTGCAGTGCTTTTATTTCAGCAAAAATACCTGTGAATTAGATATTGTACTTACTAGAACACTTAACATTTTGACCACTAACAAGCTCATTAAGCTAACAATGCTTTGAACAGCTGGGCCCTGAAGACTTTACAGATTAGGTATCTCAAATCCCACTCCTGAGTGGGGTGGGGAATCATTAATAGGTGCATAAGTCATGTCTGTCTGACCATTTAGGTTAAATACTGCAATTCTTCATTCAGAAAGGTTGTGCCAGACAGAGGACATGTTTTTACATCAGAAGTCAATGTTCATGGAGAAGAGTACACAGAATGCTGGTCTGCTTGCCTCAAAACAACACTTGGATGAACTATTGAAGGAGAAAAACAAGAGAATAGAAGAGTGAGTGTACTTTCCATTGATACATCGTAACACTTGATACGGAGCTTTTTTCAACCAAAAAGTATCTATATTTTTCTTATTTCATGACAAAAACGTATCTTGTAGGTACTCATTAGAAGCACCTCAGCAAGGCACTTCTAATGAGTACCCACAACATATGTTTTCGTTGAGAAATAAGTAAATAAGAAAACTATTTACTTGCTACCCACTCTTCCCACTCTTATCTACACCTATGAATTACATTTCTCCAGATAAGTATAGATATTTTTTCTTATTTCTCCAGGAAAAACATATATTGTGGGCACTCCTAATGAGAACAGTAAATGTCCTAAAATTTCGAACACATTATTCCATACCTTTTTTGCCTAAATTTTGCTTTTTATGCAGCTATTTTTTAAAATACTTAGTGGAAAGGCAAACATTGTAGACATTGATCAGACTGCTCCTTCAGGAGCAGTCTGATCTGGGTCTGCACTGTTTGCATCTTCCATTTTAGTGGCAACTTTGGTGTACAAAACTTTAGGCTATTTACCATATCACAACATATTTTTTCACGGAGAAAGAAGAAAAATATTTTTGGATATTCCTCTTATCTGGAGGGGTGATGGAGAGTTTTTGGTAACTACTATTTCACAGTGTTAGGGCATTTGGTATCCTGTACTTCACTATAGTGTAGTTCATATTTTCTGGTCCTTTGATGGGGGTGGTTGGGTGGTGCGAAGGTGTCATGTATCTTATGTCACTGGGGTGTCCAGCTGATATTGGCTTACAGTTGGGCAAGGCCTGCTATCCTTGTAGCAGGTAAGGGTAGGGAGGTGATGTTTTTATTTCTTCTGTTTCTTCACTTTCATTCCTGTTCCTCTTTCTTCCCTGTCCCTCTCTTTCATCGCTTCTGCTATCTCTTCTGTCTCTTTTCTCCCTTTCTCTGGGAGATGACACAAAATGACCCACAAGGGTTGATGTGTCGTTAAACCCCAACACAATCAATTCTGGTCCTTTGAGATCAATAAGCATATTCCATGAGTTTTGAAAATTTATGTGAGGGTCACTGATGAGTAGTGTTGCCACTGATGATTGATTATAATTCATCATCAGTCACTTCTGCCTCTTGTGACTGATGATCAGAAAGATGTTTTATAGTCAACTAATTGGAAAATTCTATTTTTGGACGGTAGACCACAGAGGGAAGTCCCAGTCATACCTGACAAGCTGGAGATGGTAGCTTCCTTTTGCTACCTAGGAGACATGCTTTCGGCAGACGGTGGCTGTGAACTTTCAACCACAACACATGTGAAAAACTGCCTGGAAGAGGTTCAAGGAGCTGTTACCAGTTCTCACTTCCCACCACTTTTCTTTCAAGACACGTGGCCACGTAACAGCTCTTGTGTGCAGAGCCCAATGCTCCATGCCAATGAGACTTGGCCACTGACAAAGCCAAACCTCCAACATTTGCAGTGGAATGACAGGGCAATGATCAGATAGATCTGCAATGCCAAGCCACAAGACATTGTCACCATCAGATCCAGTGAGCTACTTGCGCAGCTTGGCATTGAGGATCTGGATCTCATCCTGAAGGAGAGAAGGCTCTGCTGGTATGGACACATGGAATGTTCCAACGGTGCAGTCAAGACAGCCTGTGACATACAGGTTGGCCGGCCTCGGTGGCTCAGTTGGATACGCCGTCCGACTGGAGACCAGGAGGTCGCGGGTTCAACCCCCGCCAAGGTCGGCAACATTCTTTCGTGGAGATTGATCATGAAATATTTTCTACGGTCATTCTCTCCCTTCCGTTGATTCAAGAAGGGCAGTTGTCAGTTTCTGGCGAAAGAATGTGCACAATACTGGTTAACCGCTTAGAGGACTAAGCCTGCCCAGTAAACGTGTGGTTAGGTAAACTGACCGCGCTCGACATAACCCCATTGGGTTGACTGGGCCGTAAAACCTCAACACAAACAAACATACAGGTTGATGGAAAGCGTGGGCCTGGAAGGCCCAAGATGACATGGAAGCAGCTGACAGAGAGGGATTGCAGAGGGTAGGAGCTCTTGGCTATCGACCCTCATGATAGACACACCTGGCGATCTGGACCTGCCATGCATGCAGCAAGCCAGCTACCTGGAAGGGAGCCCACTGATGTGGATGCTGCCTCTGTACCTGCATGTTAATAAAAAATCCAGTGATGATGATGATGATGATGATGATGAGATGTCTTTTGATCCAGTTTCCTGACAATTGTAACTGTGAAAGGATTAAAGTTATTTTAAGTAGCCCTGCATACTATACTATTTTTGAAAGCATGAGCTATGATAAATGATTCCTGCACTATGGTCTGGTTGTAATTTTTTGAGCCTACTCAGAAAACTTCAGGTGGTTGGTCACTATATTCTTATGCATTGTTTTTATAGTACGATAAAAGTTCTAATATTTCTAACGCTTTATTCCATACGTTTTTGGCCTAAAATTTGTTTTTATGCAGTTGTTTTTTTAAAATACTTAGTGGATTGGCAAACAGTGTAGATCCTGATCAGACAGCATCATTCAGGAGCAGTCTGATCTGGGTCTTCACTGTTTGAATATGCCATTTTGGCTGAAACTTTGGTGTGCAAAATTTTAGGACATTTACCATAAATCATTTCTGTTTTCAGGTTAGAGAAACAGAGTAATGTTCAAGTATGGGAACTTGAGAAAAACAGAATTCTTAAGGAAACAAATGAAAGGTAAAAATCTTAACCCTTAAACTGACAATCACAACAATTGTCGTCTGCTTTGTCATCTGCTTGTGATTTTAAAAGTCATTTCTGCAAACAGTATGGACCCAGATCAGGGTCCACACTGTTTGCCTGTATGCAAAAATAGGTTTGAAAAGTTTGCAAGAATATTCAGCAGACGACATAAAGAGATGATATTTTCAGATGCAGGTTTTCTTGGCATTTTAAGGGTTAAGTTTCAAAGAAAAATTCTTAAACTTCAGCTTGCTGAAGGCACAAGTAGCATTTGACAGATATATGGCATTCTTCTTTTTCATTTTTATTTTCTTTTATTTATCTAATTTTTTTAAATTAGAACAGTTTTTAAAATGTTTTTTCATGAGAGTTTGATCTCTGTCAAGACAGGTTGGATGATGGTTTTTCATGATAGTTTGATATCTGTCAAGTCAAGACAGTTTAAATGAAATGTCTTACACAATTACAGCCTCGGTGGCTCAGTTGGATGCGCCGTCCGACTGGAGACCAGGAGGTCGTGGGTTCGACCCCCGCCGAGGTCGGCAACATTCTTTCGTGGAGATTGATCATGAAATATTTTCTACGGTCATTCTCTCCCTTCCGCTGATTCAAGAAGGGCAGTTGTCAGTTTCTGGCGAAAGAATGTGCACATTACTGGTTAACCGCTTAGAGGACTAAGCCTGCCCAGTAAACGTGTGGTTAGGTAAACTGACCGCGCTCGACATGACCCCACTGGGTTGACTGGGCCGTAAAACCTCAACACAAACAAACAAACAATTACAAAATAATAATGATAAATGCTAATTGTTGACTATATTGGTATATTGACTAATGTGGGTTGTTGCATGATGAAATAAACCTGAACTCATCAAACATTAACCTTAATGCTTTGCTTGCTAAGTAAATATTTCAGCAGGTTACATTATGAAATGTTGTTTTTTTGTATTTTTTCCCAGAAAATAAGGTTTAATATATCATGTCTCTACAGGAGACAATTTGCATGACATGTCAAAGCCTATTTTTCTGGTGAAAATATATTTTTTCTTATTTTAGTGTATTGTAATCTCATTTTTTTCACATAAACTTAATTATCCAGATGACATTGTTCAGAAAAAAGTATTTTATATCTACATGCTCTCTTTGGACTTCCTAAAGCAATCTGTTATAATGTAATAGTTAAACAGTAAAAAAAAAAATTAATAGCAGAAGTTAGAAATCAGGGCCCAGTTGTTCAAAAGTAACAATGTCATTAGTCAACATGTCGTTAAAACTTTGATTATTAAATATGGCATGTATGTTAATATTTTTGCTGAAAAAATGTGAGTAGCTTTTGCATTTGAAAAAGCTACTCACATTGTTTCAGCAAAACAATCTGTGAATTAGATATTATATTTCTAGAGCAGTTAACATTTTGACCACTAACCAGCTCATTAAGCTTATGATGCTTTGAACAATTGGGCCCAGACAAGTATATGTGAGAGGTTATTTTTACACTATTACAGTACAACCTCTTTATAACACAGTTTGTTATAACACAGTTTTGAATATAACATGGTTCAAAGATGGATCCCAAAAATGTATAGATTATATTGAAAAATGACCATAAATTTTTGTTTGGCTATAACATGGTTGTTTAACTAACAGGGATTATGCTATAGACCCCAACAATAGTGTTATAAAGAGGTTGTGGTGTAATATGCTGCTATAGTGTATATGTGAACTGCAAAATCTAGAGGAACCTGTTCAGCCTCACAGTTTCAATTCTACTGGCAGTAGGGAAGGCCTAAAGGCCTGTGTAGACATGCAGGCTGGTCTGTGTCTATGCTGTCTGTATGTCCTGAAGACACATTTTGCCATGACACAACTCATATTGTATACATGGGATCTTTCATGAATGTTCACTTCTCAACAACACCTTCCTCCCTATAAAAGCCACTATTCTGGGCCCAGATGTTCAAAACTAATGATGTCATTAGTTAACGTATAGTTAAAACTTTTATGATTAGATATGACATATATGCTAATATTTTTGCTGAAAAAATGTGAGTAGCTTTTGCATTTGCAAAAGCTACTCACATTTTTTCAACAGAAATACCTGTGAATTAGATATTGTACTTACTAGAACAGTTAAAAATTTGACTACTAACGAGTTTGTTAAGCTAATGATGCTTTGAACATCTGGGCCTTGATTTCTCAAAGTGCTGTTATACTATATACTTAACCTCCCTACAACAGCCACCTCCCTACAACAGCCAGTTTTTGGTCTTCTGAAGTTTGGAAAACGTTTTGTTTGCTAAGTAGCATCTACAGCATCTCAGTGGTTGACTTGCATATTTCGTTTGCAGAATAAAGCATTTAGAAGATGAATTAAATGAACTGAAGGAAGGACGAGAAAAGTACAAGAAAAGGATGTCTGTAAGTAACCACTGTAGGAATAGTTCAAAAATTTGATGATAGTGTACCATATTTATCCAGAACGTTTGGACATCTTAACTCCTTACCACATTTCTTCTAACTTTTAAACGAGTCAGTTTGATTACCATGGCATCTTCATGTACAAGTGAATGATGCCTGTAAGTACCCATTGTGCAAGGAAATGTTGCCTGTAAGTACCCATTGTACAAGAGAATGATGCTTGTAAGTACGTCTTGTACGAGAGAATGATGCATGTAAGTGCCCATTGTACTAGAGAATGATGCCTGTAAGTACCCATTGTACTAGGAAATTTTGCCTGTATGTACCCATTGTACAAGAGAATGATGCCTGTAAGTACCCATTGTACAGGGAAATGTTGCTCGTAAGTACCCATTGTACAAGAGAATGATACCTGTAAGTACCCATTGTACAAGGAAATTTTGCCTGTATGTACCCATTGTACAAGAGAATGATGCCTGTAAGTACCCATTGTACAGGGAAATGTTGCTCGTAAGTACCCATTGTACAAGAGAATGATGCCTGTAAGTACCCATTGTACAAGGAAATTTTGCCTGTATGTACCCATTGTACAAGAGAATGATGCCTGTAAGTACCCATTGTACAAGGAAATTTTGCCTGTATGTACCCATTGTACAAGAGAATGATGCCTGTAAGTACCCATTGTACAGGAAATGTTGCCTGTAAGTACCCATTGTACAAGAGAATGATACCTGTAAGTACCCATTGTAAGATTAATCCAAAAATTGAAGATATCTAGTGTGCTAACTGGACTTCCGGTCGGATTTTTCAGTGAAACACACAAACACAAACACACATACACACACATGCACACACACACACACACACACACACACACACACACACACACACACACACACACACACACACACACACATATTTTCAGTTCAGGTCCTTGCACTAAATATATGTTCTTGATAACTAAATTGATGGGTTTCTAGCATGCCCCCAAAAAACCCTTTGCAAACAGTATGGACCCAGATCTGATTTTGTAGATGACATCTGATGAGAACTTGTTTGCCTTTATATTAATAATCAGCTGCTCTTAAATCACCATGCAAAATTGTAGCAGATATTCTTAATTTTTATTTTTAATGTTGCTATAAAGCAGATGATTTACATGAAATGTCAAGCTTTTTTTCTCTGAAAAATAATTACAGTCGACTTGTTATTTCGACCTCGCTTAGCTCGAATAACCGCTTATCTCGAAGTGAAAATCTTGTCCCTATCTAAACATGTAAATCTAACAACAGGTAAAAAAAATATTGTGGAAAAGAGGAGAAATTGCTCCTAAGGAGCAATTTCTCCTTTTCCACAATATTTTCAATATACCTCTAACTTCAAGAGTCCAGTTACATATATATTTGTTAAATGTGGTTGTTAGAATTATGTTTTCCTCAAATCTGCAAATCTGATATGTCGAGGTACGGATATCTCGAAGTATTTCAGAGGGTCCCTTGGAATTCAAGATAATGAGAGTCGACTGTAGAATATTTCATCTGCTGCCATTGTTATTGGCATCAGAATGGGTTAATTGCCTTAACTGCTTCTGTTATCTTAACCCTTATTGCCATAACTGCTTCTGTTATCTTAATCCTTAAGGGTTAAGATAACAGAAGCAGTTCAGGCAATTACCCATTCTGATGAAAAAGCCCATTTGAAGCTATCTCAGGTAAGGTGAATGGACACACCTGGAAAATTTTGCTGCCATTTTAGAATGGGAAATAACTTTTGCAGACAAGAAGCTGCCATCTTAGTATTGGATCCTTTAAAAAATCAAAGTATTTACAGCACTGGTGGTCAATTGTCTCCGAGTGTAGGTTGAGAAAATGGTCCCAAATAGGGACTTACGATTGTTTCATTTAACCCTAAACTTCCTGTAATTTAAGCAAACAGTGCAGACCATGATCAGATGCCATGTTCTGTGGCATATGATCTGGTTTTGCACTGTTTGTCAGTGTCCCAAATGTCTCAGTCCAGGTGTTACAGATAACCTTCTACAAACAGCACTTTGACCTCCTAGCAACAAGAATAGCGTGGCTATAAATAACTGTTACTTGATTTTGACTAAGGGGTGGTTTGATAACTTTGGTCAACGATAATCAGGTGGACAGCTACCTTAAGGAAATTTTGGCATTTGTATACTATGGCTTGATTGTAAACAACAGACCCAATGAGAACTTCTCTAAAAGGAGGTACTTCTAATGAGTAACCACAATGTGTGTTTTCAGGGAGAAATAACATTTATGTTTATCTGATACCCCCTCTTATCTAGAAATATGGCTTATGATATGAATTTAATGTAAATTATGTTTTATTCAGAATATTGATAGCTCATACCAGAAGATGAAAATGAAACAGCAGTTACTGACTGAAAAAGCAGAAAAGGCTCAAAGATATTCAGACGACTTTGATTCAGGTAAGCAAAAACAATGCATATGTGACACAATGCAATCATAGCACATGATAAAATGGACATCCACATAAAATGATTTTCTTATTTCAACATGAAAGTGGCTTATTCCCATTCTGTCAATTCCCATTTTGTCTGTTCCCATTTCATCTACTATTTTGACAATTTTTCCCATTCCATCTCCTCACATGTTCCCACTTCGCCTACTGGGGTATTTTTACATCTATGAAGCCTACTCAAGATCACAATGGTGGTATTAACCTATATTATATATCTTGTAGGAAAAACATGGCAATCAGGCAAAGGAACCAGTAGAGACCCAGATTAGAGTTAAGGAAGTTGGTCTGGTTTTACCCTGCAGGTACTGCCTGTTTCCCTTATTATCCATTCTTCTCTATTTTGTATGGAAAACATGACAATCAGGCAAATCAAACAGGTTAGACACAGATCAGATTTGAGAATGTGTCAATATTAATCATATAAAGTACATTTGAACAGTTTCGGTTGAGATCTTGGTCATCATATAAAAAACTAAAAAGTAGACGAAATGGGAATTACATTCAGAAATGGAGTAGACGAAACGGTAATAAAAGAGTAGACAAAATGGAAATAGACCAAATGGGAATTTACCATGAAAATATATGTCATGTTTACTTATTAGAAGTGCCTCAGTGAGAGATTGGTCAGTCTTCTGACATTGACTTAAAGCTCATGAAGCGAACTTTAGCATGACCCATTTGTCATGGTCCAGTGATTTTGCTTTATATCTTGAAGAGCATTTATGGGTACGGTGTTTTTGCCTTCTATCTTGAAGAGTATTTTATGTACAAACACCATACTTTCCCATTATGAGTCAGTATGACCTGACGTTTGATCTAGAAATAAATGTAGGTCATAGTGAACTATATTTCACAGTATCTTGAAGAGTATTTGATGTTATTATACTTTTGGATTATGAGTCAATATGACCTGAAGTTTGACCTCAAAATAGATGTCGGTCACAGTGACCTACATTCCTTGCTTCATTGATTTTTGCCTTATATCTTGAAGAGTGTTTATGTATAAACATCATACTTCCCAATCATGAGCCAGTATGACCCCACGTTTGATTGAAAAATTAAAGTAGGTCACAGAGACCTAGATTTCATGGTCCAGCAATTTTTGCTTTATATCTTGAATATTTCATGTATAGATACCATACTTTCTGATTATGAGTCAGTATGACCGGAAATTTGATCTCAGGATAATTGTAGGTCACATTGACCTAAATTTCACAGTCCAGTGATTTTGTTTTAGATCTAGAAAAACATTTTCATGTATAAACACCATAGATTATCTTTCAGTATCGCCTGAAAGTTGACCTCAAAATACATGTAGGTCAAAGTGACTTATATGTCACAGTCCAGTGATTTCACCTTATATCTTGAAGACTATTTGGTGTATAAGCATCATACTTACAGATTATGAATACTTAGACATGAAGTTTGACCTCAAAATAAATGTAGGTCACAGTTACATATATTTTATGGTCCATAGATTTTGCCTTAAATCTCGAAGAGTATTTCATGTATAAACATCATACTTTCAGATTATGAGTCAATATGACCCATGTACTGCCCTATGTATTATACTTGACTTTGCCCAATGCAGGTGGATGTTGACTCCCACGGAATTCCTGTTTCATTTTATTGGCAAAGAGCGATTTAGGCAAGCTATGCTGTCCTGCCACTGCTCTTATTAAAATGTTGCTTTCTTCTTTAATTGGAGGCTAGTTAGTCAAACCTCAAACTAAAATGATGACTACCTTCCCAAATCATTATTAGATAGTTGGCGCCATATGTCTGTTCCCTTTAAACAGACAAATGTAGTCCTTCTGGTGTTTTCCTTTTGCTCTGATGTCAGCATATGACTGAGTCTTCAGTTTTATTGCAGAATACAATGCAAACACTACAGCAGGTATTTTAGGAAAGCACAAATCTAGCTGCCATAGGGAGGTGGCTGTTATTGAGAGGTTAAATATATTGCAAGACAGCACAATGGGAAATCAGATAAGTGGCTGTAGCTGACAGTTCATTTAGGTTTGACTGTTGTTCAATTTTAGCACACCTGAGCTGAAGGCATCATTTCCTACCATTACATCCAGAGATTTAACCCATTGTGGACTGAATGAAGTCCCCCACACTACATATTGGAAGATTCTAATTTCAATTTAAGGCATATTAGGCTCTATGATTTAGATATTCCTAGAGAAAAATAGTTGAAGTATTTGCAAACAGTGAATGCGGCATCTGATCTGGGTTCTGCACTATTTGCCAATTACCCTTTTAGGGGTCTCCAGACTACAATGGGTTAAGGTGTTTCTGTTTTTGTGTTTTATATGTATATAACAATTATCGCTATTTTTTTAGATGAAGTAGCGCAGAATAACTTAAGTTACTGTATTATTATTTTTCAGACAGAGAAACCTCAGACAAACTTAGCAGAACCAACTACCTCCAAGATAAGGTAGGAAAAACAACTAAATTGTCAGGCACTGTGACTTCTCAAGTATTACATATACAACCAGCACACCAGCATACATCCAGATCAGTCTGTGTGTCTGATCTGGGTTCTGTTGTTGAGTTATCCTTTATCCCTTGTTCTGCTGAACTCAGCTATGCCCTGGCTTTGCAAACACAGTAGATCCAGATCAGTTGTCTTCTTCAGAAGCCAGTGATCTGGAGCTGCACGTTTTGTTATTAAGTATGTGAATTTGTATCAACAACCTGGACCAAATAATCTGATCGGCTGAAAATTAAAAGTGGGCATGACATTTTAATTTATTCAGCATGGCAAAGGTTAAAATAAATAAAACTCACAGGGAAATATTTGCCAGCCTTTTCACTGGGGGATTTTTTTAATATTGTCCCCTGCCTTTTCGAAGAAAAGCAGAGGGACACTGTTTTTGGCTTTCCGTGGTGCGTGGCGCATGGCGCGTGGTGTGTGGTTCCGAATTTTAAGTAGGTACCTTGTCCCCTTATCTCCTCCAACAGTATTTGTCCGATCCTTTTGAAACTTTACAGGTGCTTTTAGGATGGCCTGAAGATATGCATGTGGTTTTCTTCAGAATCCTGAAATTATTTTATATCACTTTTTACACATTTTGTACTTAGACATTTTTTGAGTTCTATTATTACAGAAGTCTATAGGGAGTAGGTACCTTGTCCCCTTAACTCCTCCCACAGTTTTTGGCCGATCCTTTTGAAACTTTACATGGTCTTTTAGGATGGCCTGAAGGTATGCATGTCTATTTTTCAGAATCCTGAAATAATTTTTTATTACTTTTTCCGCATTTTTAACTTAGACATTTTTTGAGTTCTAATACTACAGAAGCGTATAGGGAGTAGGTACCTTGTCCCCGTAACTCCTACCACAGTTTTAAGCTGATCCTTTCGAAACTTTACAGATGCTTTAAGGATGGTCTGAAAATATGCATGTGTTTTTTTCAGAATCCCGAAATTATTTTTTATTACTTTTTACACATTTTGAACTTAGA
Organism: Anodontia alba; assembly: GCA_964016985.1. NCBI lineage: Eukaryota > Metazoa > Mollusca > Bivalvia > Lucinida > Lucinidae > Anodontia > Anodontia alba. The sequence goes on along the minus strand of OZ024832.1, from coordinate 42,906,458 downwards.
CATTTTTTGAGTTCTTATATTACAGAAGTCTATAGGGAGCAGGTACCTTGTTCCCTTAACTTCTCCCACAGCGTTTGGCCGATCCTTTTGAAACTTTACATGAGCTTTTAGGATGGCCTGAAGATAGGCATGTGGATTTTTCAGAATCCTGAAGTAATTTTTTATTACTTTTTCCGCATTTTTAACTTAGACATTTTTTGAGTTCTAATATTACAGAAGTGTATAGGGAGTAGGTACCTTGTCCCCTTAACTCCTCCCATAGTTTTTGGCAGATCCTTTTGAAATTTTACATGGGCTTTTAGGATGGCCTGAAGATATACATGTGGTTTTTCAGAATCCTGAAATAATTTTTTATTACTTTTTCTGCATTTTTCACTTAGACATTTTTTGAGTTCTAATACTACAGAAGCATATAGGGAGTAGGTACCTTGTCCCCATAACTCCTACCACAGTTTTAAGCCAATCCTTTTGAAACTTTACAGGTGCTTTAAGGATGGTCTGAAGATATGCATGTGTTTTTTTCAGAATCCTGAAATTATTTTTATTACTGGTTTCCTGCTTCAATACTTAGGTAAATGATACAGGACCAATGGTCCTCTGGTTAACTTACCCATTTTTAACACCTCAAATAAAAATAAGGCGGGGGGACATAAATTCCCCATGGAATTTGCTTGCTTTTTTTTCTTTATGGATTGTTCAACAAGATTTTGTAATCTTCTCTTTTTGTTGAAGACAATGCCATGCAAACTCGTAAGTCTGTGGGGTTCATTATTTAGAAATATAGGTGCACAGCTTAGAAACAAAGTCCCCAGCAAGCAGTTTTACTGTTTACTGATATTTTTGGTATTCTATCCCTATCAGCTTATACCATATTTACCCTGAGTATTTCGACAGACATGCATGAGCAAACAGTGTAGACCCAGATCAAACTGCTTCTAAGGAGCATTTTGATCTGGGTCTACACTGATCATCATTCAGGAACAACATTAAGTAGTTTAATGGACTTGTTCTAATTTTAATACAGAACAAATATAAAGGCGTTAACACATACTGTGCTCGGGATGAATTCAGCAGACAACAAACTGATCATATTTTTCTTATTTTTGCTAGAAAATAGGATCTAACACTTCATGCAAATTGTCTCTTAAAGAGACAATTTGCATGAAGTATCAAATTCTATATCTTAGGCAAAAATAAAAAAAAGAATATTTTAAAATGTCGTCTGCTGAAGTTTTTACCCAGCATGCAAAGTGTTAAGGTGTCTGAATATATAGGATGAATATCATAGTCTGACTGTTTACAGATGGTTGCTTTATAAATGATTTTCTTCTTCAGGAAATAGCTTATCTAGAGAGGGAGCTGTATGATTTACAGTCCAATACTGTAGGAGTAATAGGAGGAATGAAGATAGACATCAAGTAGGTTCATAGAATAATCCAGACTTAACCCCAGGGCCCAGTTGTTCAAAACGTCTTTAGCTTAACAAGTTCGTTATGGGTCATTTCGTTAACTGTTTTAGCGGATTCAATATACAATATTCTGATATTTTTTGCTGAAAAAATATGAGTAGTTTTTGCACTGCAAAAGCTACTCACATTTTTTCAGCAAAAAATTTCAGCATATTTGCGTATCACTTGATGTAAATTTTAACGAATTGTTAACTAACGACAGCATTAGTTTTGAACAACTGGGCCCAGTACTTCAAATAAATCAAGTATTTAACACTTACCACACTATGGGCAGATTCAGCAGACGACAAACTGATGATATTTTTCATATTTTTCCTAGAAATAGGATCTGAAACTTTATGCAAATTGTCTCCATATGAGACAATTTGCAAGAAGTGTCAGATCCTATTTTGTAGGAAAAATAAGAAAAATATTTCAAAATGTCGTCTGCTGAAATTTATACCCAGCATGCAAAGTGTTAAGAGACTGGATACACATGATAGATTTTCTGCCATGTTTTGAAAGGGAAACAACTTTTGTGACTTCCTGTTTGATTTAGAATTGTCCAGTCGGCCGAGTGGTTAGCACTTGCAACTTCGGATCATGAGGTCCCAGGTTTTATTGCACTGGAGGTGGAATTCACCTCATGACAGTATGGCACTTCATTGCACAGAGCCTTTAATTATCCTTTCATCACCATGATATGACTTTAATAATTTTGAAAGGGACATAAAACACCAAATCATCATCATCATCATGCCTGTTTGATTTTCTGCACACCAAGCCCCTTCTGCCATCGGGAAATGACCTCAGCATCACATGACATCAATGATAATTAAAGTGGAATGCAATATAAGTTGTAAGTATATATTGGAGCAAAGCGCTTAAAAAGCCATTTATTTTGATGCAAGACTTTTCAAAATTGGCCTAGAAATAAGGAAGTTATGGTGGTTTGAATATATTTAAAATGGCTGTCATGGATGCTGCCATATTGTTGTCTTGTGATGTCATACAGCCCAAATTAAATATGAAAAACCAAATTATAAAGGATTTATAAGAATAATTTTGATACAGATTTTTTTATAATCCTTTAATTCTAGTGACAAGCAATCATTTCCCCCAGAATAAATCAACTTTATACCCTTATGAAATGAATTTTAACTTTTATGAAACCTGATCAAATATTCAAAATGGCGGCGCCCATACCACCAATGTTAAAACCTTAAATTGTCTATAGCTTACTTAATTTTCCACTGACTTTTATCATTTGTTCAAAATTCATTGTTTGTTAAGTTCTTTACTAAAAAACACAATACCTTTTAAGGTTGCATTCCCCTTTAAGGTTGGCAGAATTAATCAGATAATCCATTAATTGATCGATAAAATTAAAAAAAAAAGATCATCATTACAGATTTGCTAATAATCAATCATTTGATTTCTGTATCTGTTACTTTACTGTATTTACCCTTAGTATTCACACACCTCAACTCCTTATCATACTTTATCTAAAATTTGAACAAGTACAATTAACTACCCACAGTTGCGTTTAAAATAGTTTGAATAATGGCAAACAGTATAGACCCTGATGAGATGCTGCATTTGTGGCATCTCATCTGGGTCTACACTCTTTGCTCAGGCCTGTGTGACCAAATACATACAATAAAGTATAACAAAGGTAAGAGTCATGCTAAAACAGGTAAAATTATGACCAAATCTTCAGTGATTACTAATTGATTATCAATCACAATGGCAGGACTGATAATCAATTATCTTTTCAGCTCTGATCAGCCAGCCTTAATGGCAATGACATCAAGTAGAAACACATCAGTTCCTTTTATAGCAGATCCCTTTTCAAAAAGAAGGTAACCCCTTATGACTTAGTTGTTTACCCTGAAAGTGTATCCATACCCATTAAGGGCAATTCGCTTTAAGTATGAAATAATACATATGGCCTGGAAAAGGCATCTCACATACAATTCACATGAAATGTCTACCCTTATTTTCTTAGAAAAAAATAAATAAAAAAATAACATTTTAGAATGTTGTCTGTTGCAGATGCAACTGATGCTTTAAGGATACGGTTCACCCGATGACCCCAACCATGTTTACATCCTTTTTTTAGCCTTTTAACAAGCAGTAACATAATCATGTAATATATCATTTTAAAGCTTAGATTTTATACTTGTAAATGACTTAATTGTTTTAGATCTGAATTTATTAAATGAAAGGTAAGCAAAATATGCCATATTACAGCCATGTCAACATTATTGTTGATTCAGTATCAAAACAAAGACCCCCAGAGAGCGGTAAAAAATTTTGAAAAAAAGAAAAAAAAAAAAATGTTATGAAGTAAAAATACAGCTAAATCAATTATCCACAGTATTTTTTCACTCCTTCATTTCAAAAAGACTACACTTCTGAATGGATGCAGTTACAAAAAAGGTGAATTTTGAGACATTATATCAAACTTTAGATATGCCAAATTTCATTTCATTTTGCCCAGAAATGAAAGAGTGGAATCCATTTAAGTTTTCTCAGTTCCTTGATTTCTAGTATGCAGAAATAAGCTACAGTTGTGAGAGACCAATCAGTCTCCATTCCTCATGACAACAGTCAGAAATCTGGACTAAAGTAAAGCCAGCCTACCAAGACCATCCCCACTTCTCCCATGGCTTCTGGACAGCAAATCGGAAATGCTTCTTTTATGAAATAATTAAGCAAAAATAATCAGCTTCCATTATGAAAGCCAAGTGCTAAGAACTGCTTTATTATTATACAATGACAGACAGCTATTTACACCTTGGCTCAAACTCATAAAGCTTATAATTCATTCCAGCAGCATCTAGGCCATAACATGTTATGGTCATTTTGTGGTAATTAATTGAAGAGCAACTGACAGTAAAAGCAGATGTATTTATCTCCATGGATAATTCTATAGCCATTGCCAATTTAATGGTAGTGTTGGTAAGAATTACAAAATTAGCAACTACCATTAAAAAAGATTTTTTTTCAAATAACAGCTTTATTATAAAGATAGAAATCTGTAGTTTTTATGTAATTCCAATTCTAATGAGAAATACACTTCTATTGAAATGTAAAAAATGCTTAAAAATAATATTTCAACCCATACTGTATTTTATCGGGTCAATACTAAATCCATTAGTACTATGTTGAAAATCTTTGACTCAGCCAGTATAAATGTTTAATAAATATATATAAGCCTACAATTATTTTTTTCTTTCAGTAAACTTGGTCCCAAGCTCCTTGATGAACATGGAAGAATTGACAAAGATTTTGAACAGTTGTCAGCACGTGTGAGGAAAATATATACTGCTGTATTAGATGGTGAAGTCAAGAAAGCTAAAGAAGAATTACCTGCTCATTATAGATACCATCAAGATGTGAGTTTAGGTCACTTTATCAGTAATGTTTAGGTCACTTTATCAGTAATGTTAGATAATCTTTATGTGTGAAACAAATGCACAAATTTAAAATCTAAAGCTCAGTAAAATCCTGCAAATGGAGACAGAATAAATAATGTACAGAGAACCTTCATTCCAACAACAGCATTTGTTTCCAAAGATGTTGCCATTAAAATGGTTTTGATGTTGTACAGAATCCTTAATGAACAGATTGATATGTAAAAGATAGACCTTGTTTGTTCTTATTTCCTCATAGAACACATGAGGCAATTCTAACAAATATTTAAAATATATGTTTCTTTATAGTAGTAAATACAATATTCTTGCATAATTTGTGACTAATTGTTACCTCTTAAACGAAGGTTTCTTGACAGTCAAATTGTCATTATAACAAATTTTGTCATTGTATCGAGTGTCGGTGTAAAGAGGGTTTACTGTTCATCATTGGAATTTCTCAATGTCATTAACCTTTAACACTCTCTTTTTTCGAAATCAGCAGATCACAAATAGATGATATTTTTCTCTTTTTTTCCAACATATAGGCTTTAACATTTTATTCCAAAAACATGCCTATTTAAATATATAGAAACTTTCACCTCCAAAGTCTGAAAATTTTCAGATAAAAGACTGATACTTTTGATATTTCTGCTCAAAACATAGATTGTGGCTACTCATTAGAACTGCCTCAGTGAGTTCAGAACTTTTTATGAGAGATTAGTAGTTCTGACCACACTTTACAAGATTTAACTCTCTCTCCCTCTCTCTCTCTCTCTCTCTCTCTCCCTCTCTCTCTCTCTCTCAACATAACAAGGTCATTGTGTATGTTGCTCTGACACTGAAGAAATTTTAGACAAATCATTTGAATGATAACAGTGTCTCATAATAAATACTTGCATATTTTTGTTTTAGGATAGTTTCCGTTTGAAAAAATTAAGACGTTTATCACAGCCTACTCTTCCTCCAACAAGGTAAGTTCAAAGTGCATAATAATATTTTCTTTCTATTTAATAATCTGTGTTTCACAGTCCATTTACTGCTTTCGATCAAAGTTCAGGACAGATGTTGAGTTTAAAATTTTTCCTGGAATAATGTTTTCATCTATTGCAGTCCTTCTTTGTTAATGGGCAGTGGTGTCATATGTGGCATTCATTTTGTCATTATTTGTTCCTCATCTGTCCTTTGTTTGATGTGTCTGGAAGGCTGTGCTTTCTGATTGTGTCATTTCCTGGATATCTTCATGTTTTTATCTGTTGAGCCTTTTGCACATTGGTGGTCAATTGACTAACGAACAATATTTTTTTTTTCTTAGAAAATAAGGCCTGGCATTTCATGTGAATCTGATCTTATACTGGTAGTTGAATGATACTTTTTATAAAAAAAATAGAACTTGATATTTCATATGATTCATTGTTTTAGGAAACAATTTGTATCAAGTTTCAAACCCTATTTTGTAGGGGAAAAAAGCTGACATTTGCTAATGTATTCATACAACACATGCAGAGAGTTAAAGCCATTTATACTGTATTTACCTTAAGTACTTGGACACCTCAACTCCTTACCATACTTGTTCTAAATTTTGAAAAGTACAATTTACAACCCAATGATGTGTCTAGAAATTGCTGGATGAGTGTCAAACCCTGTTGAGTCTGATGAGATGCTGCATTCTGCGGGTCTACACTGTTTGCTCAGGCCTGTCTGTCCAAATACATAAGATGGTATGCATTGTTTATAAATATGGTATGCATTGTTTATGAATATGGTATGCATTGTTTATAAATATGGTTTGCATTGTTTCAAGGGGACTGGATACTCCTGGTAGTTTATCTGCTATATTTACAAGAAAGACAACTTTTGTGACTCCATGTTTGTTTTCCTGAACACCAAGTCCCTTTTGACAAGGGGTCTACTTTAAAACGGAAGAATTTGCCTTGATCTACTCTAAAAGGAAAGAATTTGCTCCCAAGGGAATCCTTTTTTGAAGTAAGGCAAAAACAATTTTGACAAAGCTGCCTCCCTTGAAAAAATACACATGTATCTCTTAAACACCACTCATGAGAATACCAGGGCCCAGTTGTTCAAAGCGTCGTTAGCTTAACAAGCTCATTAAGGGTCATTTTGTTAAATGTTTTAGCGGATTCAATATACAATATTCTGATATTTTTTGCTGAAAAAATGTGAGTAGCTTTTGCAAAGCTACTCACATTTTTTCAGCAAAAAATTTCAGCATATTTGTGTATCACTTGATGTAAATTTTAACGAATCGTTAACTAACAACGTCGTTAGCTTTGAACAACTGGGCCCAGTTTTTACTCAGTGAAATAACATTGATGTTATTTCACAGACCCAAAACAAAATAAAAATGTATTTCAATTCCCATTGAGAAAGGTAATTACTTCATATACAAAGAAAGAAGGTACATCTGTGTAAGTTGGTCAGGATTTTCTCTGTTCATCCATGTATTCTGTAGGTTGCAACAAGTCATCAAGCAGACAGCAAGCACTGAGCAGATTGTGTGGATGTACAACTGGATCTGTGCCTTCTTTGTCCACATACCATATTGACCCTAAATATTTGAACAGACAAGCCTGAGCAAACAGTGTAGACACATATCAGATGCCACAAATTACAGTACCTGATCAGGCTCTACACTTTTTGCCAGTCATCCAGCAGTTTTTTACTCTTTCACTGCCACAGAATAATAATAGGCTTTTGCAAACAGCATAGATCCAGATGAGATGGCTCATAATGAGCCGTCTCATCAGGATCTACGCTGTTTGACATTTATTAATCTTTCAACTTTACATTTAGACTTCCTTCCAGGCGATAGCTTGTTAAAAAAAAAACACAGACAACAAATGTCGTCTAAAATTTGGCACTGAAAGAGTTAAACATGTCATAAGGTAGTGAAGTGGACTGGTTAAAACTTTAAGACAAGTATGATAAAGACTTAAGGTGTCTCAGTATTTAGGGTAAATGCAGTAATTTATGCTGCAAGAACCTTATTATCATGACATGGCTCATGTATTTATATAATCATTTATTTTCTATTTTTCTTGCAGATTATTACACTCAATAATGGATGAAAACAAAAAGCAAGAAATCAAGACAAATGAAATAAAGGAAGGTCAGTATGATTTGTTTCCCCAGCCAATTTGTTTCTCCAGCTAAAACTGAGACACTTTCCCCAGCTAAAACTGAGACACTTTCCCCAGCCAGAACTGAGACACCTTTGTGAAAATCAGCACCTTCCCCTTGATAACTAACTCAGCCTCTAAAAAACTGACAGCTCAAAGTGCCTGCCTATGTTATAGTGACTTTGTTCCCTCAAACAAGTTAAGTTGATCTTGGCCCAGTTGTTCAAAACTAATGATGTTATTACTTAACCTATCTTTAAAACTTTGATCATTAAATATAGCATATACGCTATTATTTTTGCTGAAAAAATGTGAGTAGCTTTTGCATTTGCAAAAGCTACTCACATTTTTTCAGCAAAAATACCTGTGAATTAGATATTGTACTGACTAGAACAGTTAACATTTTGACCACTAACAAGCATTTGCAAAAGCTACTCACATTTTTTCAGCAAAAATACCTGTGAATTAGATATTGTACTGACTAGAACAGTTAACATTTTGACCACTAACGAGCTTGTTAAGCTAACAATGCTTTGTACAACTGGGCCCTGATTTCCAGTTTATTCTGTAGATTTTATTTTTTATCACAAGCTGCTATTATATATAGGGGAAGATATATATGTTACACTTGATTCCTGTTATTGTACAAGTATATATGTTTATTTTGTGTCTATGACAAAATGAATTAACAAAATATTGTTTAAAAAATGCTAATATATCAGGTGATAATTCTGCTCCCTTATGCTCCCTTGGACTGTGAGATAATTAGAGTCTGTTGTACAAACAGTAAAATAAACATAAAAAAGATTGCCTTTGGAAACAAAGAACTCATTACAGATTAGAAAATGGGAGTCTCGGTTTTATTGAGACTCTTCATAGGCAGTAATGAAGTTTTCAACACTGCTTATACCCTCTAGCATATGCATGAGCAGAACTCCATTTTCAAAGATACCACAATGGGCCCATTGATCCCAAAAGAAATGAAATATAATCTGCATTATGGTGAAGTACAAGGAGATGTTCTATGGCAGCCACATGGCGCTAACACCAGCTGCAGTGTAGTAAAATAAACATCAAAAAGATTGCCTTTGGAAACAAAGAACACATTACAGATTAGAAAATGGGAGTCTCGGTTTAATTGAGACTCTTCATAAGCAGTAATGAAGTTTGCAACACCGCTTATGCCCTGTAGCGTATACATGAGCAGAACTCCATTTTCGAAGATACCACAATGGGTCAGTAAAGGCTCATTACAGCCTTCATATCCTCACAGTCTCAGTTAACCGTCTACAATTTATGTAGGCTGTGACAAGCAAAATGGAGCCTTAAAGGGACTGGATGCACTTGGTATATTTTGTGTCATTTTTGACAAGGGAGCCAACTTTTGTGACTTCCTGTTTGCTTTTCAGCACATCAGGCCCCTTCTGAAATGGAGTCTACACTACAAGGAAAGAATTTGCTCCCAGGGGGAGCAAATTCTTTCCTTTTAGAGTAGACCCCTTTTCAACAAGGAGGCAAATCCATTTTAACAGAGATGCCTCTCCACCCCCCTGAAAGTGCATCAATTCCCCTTAGGTAAAATATAAGCCAGCACACAACAATACCTACAATAACCTATGTAATCAGCAAAGACTCAGATCAGCCTGTATATCCACCCAGTTTGGCAAGGGTTCTCATTTACTCTTCTTTGTAGAAGGCACATGCAATCAATGAAGACTCTGATCAGACCATGTATATGCACAGGCTGATCTGAGTCTTTGCTGGGTGCACAAGTCTTATTGTAGGTTTTGTTGTGTGCTGGCTCTGATTTGATTATCTGCACAGCCTCGTCAGAGCCTATTCTGTCCATACATTCTATGGAATTGACCGATTGTGAGAGCAGACAGCAAACGTCCTGATTAGACTGCATGGATGCCCAGGCTGGACTGGGCATCTGTTGACCCCATATAAATCAGACACATTTTAGTAATTTAGGAATGGTCTGCCCATATTATAGATTGCAAAGATTCTTGCTAGACTGTGTAGATACACAGTCAGGACCCAGTTGTTCAAAACTAATGATGTTGTTAATTAACGTATTGTTAAAACTGTGATCATTAAATATCGGCATATACGTTAATATTTTTGCTGAAAAAATGTGATTTGCAAAAGCTACTCACATTTTTTCAGCAAAAATGCATGTGAATTAGATATTGTACTTACTGGAACAGTTAACATTTTGACCACTAACGAGCTTGTTAAGGTGCTTTGAACAACTGGGCCCTTGTATGGATCTTCATGGTTTACATGTGGAAAAGCACTGGTGTTTTCCACATATGGTGGCCTATGTGTGCCATGCCTCTTTGATTACTGAGCGAAAGACAGTGTGGATATGGCATATACCCTAAGCATTGGGAAAATGCCTTTCCCACAATATCTTGACCTGTAGTCCAGTATTAAGAGATATGTCCAAGTAAACATTATAGACCCAGATCAAACTGTTCCTATGGAACAGTTGAATAGTTTGATCAGGATCAGTTCTGTTTGTCACTCTGTCAGTTTACTTTAGACACATCACCAGGTAGTTCAACTTGAAAATAGGCTCAGTAAGGAATTATGAAACGCAGAGTAATGAATGTAGATGTACTCACTGTGCATGTAATCTCCTTTATCATCAAGCATGAGCAGTTCTGGGCAACTGTCTTAATTACACACAGCCCAATATGGAGGCTGGGGTCTCCATTAAGTGTAATGTCCAAGAGAAATCAGTCTGAGCATTTGCATCCCTTTTCTCATAAAGAAAAGACTACCCTGGCATATAAACCACTTCTCAGAGGGGAGCAAATCCTTTCCCGTATTGGTAGCCCCATCTAAATGGATGGTGAAGTCAAAAAGTTACTGCCAAGATATACCAGTAGTACAGATGTTAAGGCGGGCTGTATTTTGTTGTTCACATATAATATACACACAAAGATTGCTTTCTGCAGATGGAATTGATTTGTTATTTACAACATACAGGAAATACCAGAATTATCACCCCTGATCTTGAAGATGGTAAGGCATGTTTTTGTCAGCACTAGTTTTCTCTAGTGATTCATACCAGTTTCATAATCTAGTTTGTGCAGAAAAGGGTTTAATAGGTGTTAGTGGTGTATAAATAGTGTAACCTGATGCTTATTGACTTTAATACATGTATTATTAAAATACAATAATAAACATAAGTCTAAAATGCATGAAAATAGATTGCAGCAAACTTTAAAAGATTTTATTTGCTCTCTCTCTCTCTGTTATGAAAAGGTAATTTTAACATATTTATTGATAATTTGTACATTTACTGAACTGATATTATAGCTTTCTAGAACAGATTATGAGAGCACTGATATTTTTTTTTTCATTACCGGGTAAACAAGAAAACTAATGCTTGTAAAACAGGTTTTTAGCCAAAGTAAACCTAACCTACTTAAATTTTGACAGAAAGTTGTGGTTACAAATTATTGACTGTTTTAACATTACAACACCTTTTAAAACCTGAACTGTTGTCCAGCTTCCTCGTGATGATCTTACAGAATTAGAGCAGATTTAGGGGAAAAGATACAATTTCAGATGAGGCAAATTTCTCGAAATAGTTTTGCATCCCTTCTGAAAAGGGGTCTGCTATAAAAGGAAAGAATTTGGGAGCAAATTCTTTCCTTTTAGAGTAGACCCCTTTTCAGAAGGAATGCAAAACAATTTAGACCACCTTTCAGTACAAAATGGTGGGAAATCATTCTTGTATCCTGCCCCCCTTAATGTGTATAGATGTATCTAGAAGAGAATTAGTTTAACCCTGGTCCTGCTGAACCCGGATATGCCCTGCCTTTGCAAACAGTGTAGATCCAGATCAGCTGGCTTCTGAAGAAGCCAACTGATCTGGATCTGCACTGTTCGCCATTAAGTATGTGAATTTATATCAACAATCTGGATCAAGTGGCTGAAAATTAGAAGTGGGCATGGCATCTTAATTTATTCAGCATAACAAGGGTTTGCCTCCATTTCCAGAGTGAGTCATTCTTGCGGGAAACGTTTGTGTTTCTTGATAGATCAACTCTTTTACAGGGGGGCTACTCTTTCTTTTTAAAGGAGCCTCCTTTGAGAAGGGATCGAGGCAAATAATTTCAGATCAGAGTGACCCCTCTAGGAGGTCTGTCAGTTCATCTTTGTTAATCATTGTAGCTTGAGATAGGGGTTTTTCAGCTTAAATGTACTGATATTGATATTTTCTTATTTCTCCACAAAAATATGTTGTGGGTATTCATTAGAAATACCTCACTGGGGCACTTCTAATGAATACCCACAACATATGTTTTTTTATGAAGAAATAGGAAAAAAAATAGTTTAGATACTCCTATCTAATTGCTATGATAAATGGGCCATGACTGGAGAAAAGGTATGTTATTGCATATCTGAAATGTGTAGAATCTGATGAGGAATACATGTAGTCAGATTATATGCACATTTTAATCATAGCTGCAGATAAGGTGGTTGCAGCTTGTGGTACCCATTAGAATTGCCTCAGCAAGTACAGTAAATGTCCTAAAATTTCCAACACTTTATTTTATACTTTTTTGGCCCAAATGTTTCTTTTTATGCAGTTGTTTTTTAAAATACTGATTTGAATGGCAAACAGTGTAGACCATGATCAGACTCAGGAGCAGTCCGGTCTGGGTCAGCACTGTTTGCATGTGCCAGTTTGTCAGACACTCTGATGTCCTAAATTTTGGGACATTTACCGTACATGTAAGGTATGTTTTTGCCACAGAAATAACAAAAATGATTTTAAATATATCTTGTAGGTACTTATTGAAATTCTCTCATTGAGGTGATTCCACTGAATACCCATCAGACATATTTTTTTGCAAAAGAAACAAAGACAAACAAACTATATTTTCTCACTGCTACTTTTTTCTGGATGTATTATTCCACAATTACATTATCTCTGAACCCCACAGAATATAAGTAAAACAGTCTTGTTTAGACATGTGTAGAATTGCCATTTCACTTGTAATACATAGTCTAGTATCTGTCTGTCTGTTGCTCCCTCTCTCTCCCTCTGTGTCTCTATCTTTCTGTTTAGAGCTTTTTATTGTTCACTCTTTACATACTGCTGCAGTCTGTACCTAAGTATTGTGAGTATGTGCAGCACAGATCCATACCAAATTGTGTGGATTGTTTCAGTGTTTCTTTTTTATACAGTCGAACTTCGATGGCTCGAACCCCTTTGGGACCATGAAAATTTGTTCGAGACAGCGGAAGTTCGAGCCACAGAGGGTTACTATTAGTGCCATACCAGGAGGCATAATGGAGATAATTGTGGGATATCTTTTCGGTGTTCTATAAACGTATGTTGTGTGTATTCAAAAGAATTGCCTCATGGAGGCAATTCTAATGAGTGCACACAGCATACATTTGCAAGATAAAAGAAGAAAATCTCCCTAAATTATCCGTATATCGTATTTGAAGGAAATCCCTGCGGACTCAAGGACATTTTCGACTCATCCATGGTAAATGAGCCATCTGGGTTCGAGCCATTGAAGTTCTACTGTATATTGCTTTTTACAATGCATGTACTAAAATAAAATATTACCCCTAGCTTTGGCAAAAGCATTTCACAAATGTTAGAGTATTTATATCTCCTGAATGCCTGAATGGATTTAATTTATAATTGGACTGAAGTTAGATACTACTAGTATAGAGTTTTATTCAGTACAAGCCCCTACCCTCTCAGTGACTTTGAGGTCATGGTCATGGACTTGGTAATTTTTCACACTCTGGGCCCGGTTGTTCAAAGCGTCGTTAGCTTAACGAGCTCGTTAAGGGTCATTTCGTTAACTGTTTTAGCGGATTCAATATACAATATTCTGAAATTTTTTGCTGAAAAAATGTGAGTAGCTTTTGCACTGCAAAAGCTACTCACATTTTTTCAGCGAAACATTTCAGTATATTTGCGTATCACTCAATGTAAATTTTAATGATACATTAACTAATGACATCGTTAGCTTTGAACAACTGGGCCCAGAATGTTATTGTTTTTGAAGACCTTTGTTTCATGAATGCCAATATAGGTTTACTTGATACTTGAACTGTTATTAGATACTGATCCAAAGTTTTATGTAAAGGCAGACTACAATGCCTTGAAGAAAGTTTTCATGTAGTGGCCAAGGGCAAGTTCAGGTAAAGACCAAAAGTATCTCCCAAGATATTGGGCAGATGTTGAGAGGGTCTGTGTCTTTGTTGTTGGCATATGTAATATGTAATATAATATATATATATATGGGTTTCATTTGTTGTTTAAAATACATGTATACAGGAAATACCGGAAATATCACTCCTGATCTTGAAGATGGTAAGACAGTAGTTTTCTATGGCTATTGCAGTATGCAATCAAGTGTTTAATAGGTGTTGATAGTTAATAAATTCTTTAACCTGATGCTTATAGCCTTTAGTATGAAAATGCAATAATAGATAAAAGTCGTAAGTGCATGAAAATAGATTAGTGTACTAAAAGAAGTTGTGTGTCTGTATGTTTTCTCTTATACACATGCATACACACACACACACACACACACACACACACACACACACACACACACACACACACACACACACACACACACACACACACACACACACACACTATCTTAATTTTTTCTGTATCTATCTGTTGCTCCCTCTCTTTCCCTCTGTGTCTCTATCTTTCTGTTGGTCTGCTGTCTGTCTGTCTGTCTGTCTCTCAAATATATATGAATACATTTATTGATATTGTTTCCTGCACAACTATTTAATTGATAGTGTAGTTTATGAGAACACTATTTTTTTTTCATTAAAAGAGAAAAAAAAGATGTTCTTAAAAAAACATGAGGTATTTCACCATTAATTTTTTGATTTGTAGTTACAAATTTTGACCGTTTAAATATTACCACACCTGTTTAAACCTTAACTGTTATTCAGCTTCCTTGTGTTGATCTACAGGAGCTTGGTCAGAATTGCATGTTAGAATGGCCCCAATTGACTATCCTATAAGGTGAGGCAAAGGCCTTCGGCTTGCCTTATAGGATAGTTGATTTGGGCCATTTTAACATGCTAGCCTGAACTGACTATTCTATAAGGTGAGCCGAAGGCCTTCGGCTCGCCTTATAGGATAGTTGATTTGGGCCATTTTAACATGCTAGCCAAAATCAACTATCCTATATGGTGAACCGAAGGCCCTCGGCTCGCCTTACAGGGCCATTTTAACATGCTAGCCCAAATCAACTATCCTATAAAGTGAGCCGAAAGCCTTTGGCTTACCTTGTAGGATAGTTGATTTGGGCCATATTAACATGCTAGCCCAAATCGACTATCCTATAAAGTGAGCCGAAGGCCTTTGACTCACCTTGTAGGAAAGTTGATTTGGCCCATTTTAACATGCTAGCCCATGTCAACTATCCTGTAAAGGGAGCCGAAGGCCTTCGGCACGCCTTGTAGAATAGTTGATTTGGGCCATTTTAATATGCTAGACCAAATCGACTATCCTGTAAAGTGAGCCGAAGGGGTCCATAGCATAAACAGTGTTAGTTAAACAACCGTGTTATATCCAAACAAAAGATGTATAGATTATATTGAAAAATGACCATTTATGGTCATTTTTCAATATAATCTATACATTTTTGGTATCCATCTTTGAACCATGTCATATCCCAAACTGTGTTATAGGATTAAAGTTACCTCAGCCAATACCCTCAGGGATTTTTTTAACTGCAGAAATAGCAAAAATTGTTGTGTTTTTTTTTTTTTTTGTCCAAAACATATCTTGTGGATAGTCATAGGAATTGCTATAGTGTGGTAACTCCATTGGCATGTTTCGGTGAAAGAAAAACAGCAACAAAATACTGGGTTCTCAGTTGCACTGGTACCTTTACATAGCTCTTGATAAAGCACTTTTTCAACCAAAAAATATCTATATTTTTCTTATTTCCCATTGAAAACATATGTTGTGGGTACTCATTAGAAGTGCCTTGGTGAGGCACTTCTAATGGGTACACACAGCATATGTTTTTGTCGAGAAATAAGAAAACTATTAACCTGATACCCACCCTTATCTAGACCTATGCTTTATCTGGATGTATCATTTCATGTAGATAGTATCTCTGAACTCCACAGAATATAGGTAAAACAATCGTGTCTAGACATATGTAGAGGTATCTTTTGCACTTGTCATCCTGTATTCAACATACATCACGAAAACGCGCCTATATAGTTTTGAGCCCCTTAATTCCACTTTTATATAGTAAAACTGGGGTTTACAAGGGTATACATTTATTTTCTCATTTCTGCTAAAACCACAGATTATGGGTACTTGTTAGAACTGCCTCGCCAAGTACCCACAACCTATGTTTTGAGCAGAAATATGGAAACTACCAGATTTTTCATCTGAAAGTTTTCATTTTTTGATGGTAAAATTCTCAATATATTTGAATAGGCATGTTTTTGTAATGATTACCACCCATATCCCTGTAAGTTCACAATCAAACAATTTCTTAATCCTATAATTACCATCCCAGTACTTTAAAAATCTCCCCTCATGAAGCCTTCTGCTGAACTTTCATCTAAATGTACCCCTAACCTTGTCCTGCTGAATAAATTAAGATGCCATGCCCACATCTAATTTTCAGCCAATCAGATTACTTGATCTAAGAGTTTGATACAAATATACATGCTTAATGGCAAACAGTGCAGATCCAGATCAGTTGGCTTCTTCAGCCAACTGATCTGGCTCTACACTGTTTGCTAAGTCAGAGTATATCCAGGTCAGCAGGACTACGGTTAATTATTAGGTGGATATTTTACAAGTTTATCCAGTAAAATTCTATGTGCACAGTGTGGTAATTGGGTAGAATGCAGTAGTTCAAATTATAATATATAGCTCTGTCGCATATACTTATCCAGTGAGCATACATCACATTGATGTATCTTGACAATGCAGCACTTTCAGGATGACATTGTTGTAACATTATGTGTTTGCTAGGTAAAAACTGTAACCATCCCAAATATTCTGACAGTATCTTACATAGAAATTCTAGTTAATAGAGAAAAGATATACTTTTGTCGGAGGCAGCTGTCAGCACAGTGTTTATGTCTCCCATCTGAGAAGGGATCTACTCTAAAAGGAAAGAATTTGCTCCCCTTGTGCAAGAGTACAGCAAGAATCCTTGGTTGATCACAAATTACGTTTCTTTCAATATCTTGAGAACAAATAAATGGGTTTTGATCAAATTTTACCTACACATTGATATCTCAACCAAATTTTATCATCTGCTCTTGCCTCTGGGCTATTTATAAATATAAAATTGTGTAATCTATAAATGTCTTCTTCTTTGAAACTGCTCAACTAATTTTTTTCACCAGATTTCACATGGGGCCTCCTGTCCAAGGGGTATTGACATTTTTACAAATGGTTCCGCACCACTGGACAAGATGGCCACTATGACTATATATGGTAAAAAAAACACTTGAAAAACTTCTTTCCCAGGACTAAGAAAGCTTTGAGGCTGAATCTTTGTATATAGCATCGGGGACTCAGGGTCTACTAAGTTTGTTCAAATGCTCAGTTGGATGCACCAGGAGGTTGCTGGTTCAACCCCAGCCGGGTCAGTAACATTCTTTCATGGAAATTGATCATGAAATATTTTCTACGGTCATTCTCTCCCTTCTGCTGATTCAAGAAGGGCAGTTGTCAGTTTCTGGAGAAAGAATGTGCACAATACTGGTTAACCGCTTAGAGGACTAAGCCTGTGGTTAGGTACATGTAAACTGACAGCGCTCAAATTGACCCCAATGGGTTGACTGGGCCATAAAACCTCAACACAAACAAACAAACGGCACTGTCAGATTTGTGTCCTAGATGCTTTAGCAACACTGGAAGAATGTTTTGTGGCATCTGCAGATATGCAATGGGGGGCCGCTTGTTTTATTTTCAGCAGTGTGCCTTGCTCACTATATTTTTGTACATTATGCTTCTCATTGTTTTAATTTTTTTCTGTTTTTTTTTTTTTTTTTTAATATTTTAGGGGTATTCATGGGAAAAGCTTTCCAAACCCCTGAATCTTATCTCCTCTCAGACAGTAGTGATACACTTAGTCAAGATTCTTTCCTAATGGATGAAACAAGTCTCTTACGTAGGTTTTTATTATATTTGAGTGACATGCATATGGGAAGTCTATATTGGTGCATTGGTTTTCTTATGGTGTTTTGTACAATAGATATTCTTTGGTTTTGCTGGGACTTCATAATACAGTAGAATATTAATAATATGAAGTGACAGGGACCGGAAGGTATCCTTCAAATTATCATAATTTGAATATTTGAAATCGGCATTTTTTGGAAATGTTCGAAAGTTTGCATTTGGCAGCTTTGTTTGACCAGATTTGTCATTTTTTTATAACGGCATTTCAGTTACTGTACAAGCATTAACCCTTAAAGCGCCAAGAAAAACTGCATCTGAAAATGTTGTCTGTTTATGTCGTCTGCTAAATATTCTTGCAGACTTTTCCAACCTATTTTTGCATACAGGCAAACAGTGTGGACCCTGATCAGACTGCTCCTAAAGGAGCAGTCTGATCTGGGTCCACACTGTTTGCAGAAATGACTTTTAAAGTAACCGGCAGAAGACAAAGCAGACGATAATAGTTGTGACTGGCGCTTTAAGGGTTAAAGATAATGAGCAGCCTAAAAGTTAACCTCATCTTCCTTTATGCTTGTCAGCTTTAGTAAAAACAGAAAAAAAAAACAACAAAGCATGTACTTACACATTTATTTACATTCATCAAGAATGTATAAAATGAAACTTAAGTGTAAAACAATAAATCGTTTTATCGATGAAGCATTTTAATCCTTTGCTTCTACCTGTATATACAAAACAGGTAATTTATTTTCTGTAAGTAGTGCGCTGAGTTTCTACTGTATAATAGATCTAGTCTTTTTTCTGCTAATACTTGGTATTTTTTTTCTTTCTTAAGGGATTTTGTAATATATGTTTCATTTGGAACTGTAGTACATGTAAATATTCTATGTTTGTTTTGTACTCAAAAAGTATTATTTGTTCCTTTTTGTAATAACTGAGATACATATCTGATCAGGGTCTACACTGTTTGCCACTCGTTCAGCGAAATTTTAAACACATCAAGTGATAGTGGAGCAAACTTTTACAAATTGCAGAACAAGTACGGTAAGGAGTTATATATATATATATATATGTTGGGTTCTCCATGTTAATTTCTTGTTTATAAAAAAACAAAAAAGACCCACCAATTGACTTGAAAGGACCCAATAATCGACTTGAGGACCCAACAGTTACGTAATAAATCACATTTAGTCCCAGTAATCCACTAATTTTCATATATATATATATATATATATATATATATATATATATATATATATATATATATATATATATATATATATATATATATATATATGTATTCCCAGTAGACTTTGATGCTATGGTAAATATGAAGTACTAACACATTTTTACATATTACATAATTATACATAGTCCATTTTATAACACTATGGTTAGGTTTGTAGAATAGCATATTGTTATAAGCAAATAGTGTTTTAACAAGGTTAAACTATTATACATAGCTCTACATAAATCTTCAATAAAAGTGACTGCTTTTTGATGCTGTGTCAGATAAACATTGTCATCAAAGAAAATATATTGAAAACTTCAATAGCTACACAATTTTTTAAATTCTAAAACAATGATTTCATGTAATTCTGCATGTTAAACACACCCTGTAATTCCTTTACTTTATAGTTAAACCTCTGAAGTGGCAGTGGCCTCCTTTATTGGGTATAAAATCCCCCTCCTGGGTACTATTTTTTTTTTGCAGTTAGAACTCTGAATACTCCTTTAGCTACATTACTAAAACACGCCTATTCAAATACATAGAAAATTTCACCTCCAAAAACTGAAAATTTTCAGATAAAATCTCTGGTATTTTTCATATTTCTGCTCAAACATAGATTGTGGGTACTCGCTAGAACTGCCTCAAGGAGGCAGTTCTAATGAGTACCCACAATATGTTTTCCAGCAAAAATAAGAAAAATAATGTGTACCCCTGTAAACCCCAGTTTTACTATATAAAAGTAGGGTTTAAGGGGGTCCAAATTATATAGGCATGTTTTCATGATCACCTGGAACTATGTATAATATTTTAACCCTTTTCATGCTGAATAAATTGAGATGCCATGCCCACTACCAAATTTCAGCCAATCAGATTACATTGCACTTGATCCAGATTATTGATACGAATCCACATATTAAATGACAAACAGTGCAGATCCAGATCAGGTGGCTTTTTCAGAAGCTAACTGATCTGGATCTACACTGTTTGCAAAGTTGGGTACATCCAGGTTCAGTAGGACAAGGGTTAAGTTTTTAACATCCACATTATCCTATATGACCCCATCCCATATGTTCATCCGCATATTTGTTTCTGGGCCATAATTATCTTCTAAACTGGTTGAATTAGCATTGCCAAATTGGTGGGTATATACAGCTAAATATGATTTTTCACATGAAAAACAATTGTATCATGTGATTAAATATTTCCAGGGTTATGGCCCTTGATATGAAATCCATGTCCAAGACTTCTAAACTGATTGCAGTAGTATTACTTAATTCAGTGATTTTGTACATCTTAAGAATGTTGAAATATTGTTAGAAAAAATTGGTCATGTGATACAATACGGCCAGAGTCATGTCCCTTGATATGAAAACTGTATTCAAGCCATATATTTTATGCCTGTTGAAGGAATATCACCAAATTGGGTGATTTTATACATCAAAGGATGACTGATGTGTCACAAAACAAATCTGTCATATGATGCACTTCTTCCAGAGCCCTTACCTCCAAATATGTCTTCGGACTTTAAATGCTAATGGATTGAAGGAGTTGCACAGAATTCGGTGGGGTTGATGATGTGCTGTACATACAAACTGGCTCCAGTGGTGCAACTCTTGCAGAGTTATGCCCCTTGTAACAGACTATGTTTCTGGCTGTATCTTTTAATGCAGCTGAAGGAGCATCACCTTGACATGACTTTCACAGTGTTGACTAGGTTATAAAACTCTAAATCAGACTAGGTGGGTGCATGCATCTAAATCAAGCAAATGAAGCAAGCATCACTAATTTGGGTGGATCTATGCATTATACCCTTGTCCTGCTGAATAAATTAAGATGCCATGCCCTTTTCTATTTTCAACCAATCAGATTACTTGATCCAGATTGTTGATATAAATTCACATACTTAATGACAAACAGTGAAGAGCTATATCAATTCTTCAGAAGCCAACTGATCTGGATCTACACTGTTTGCAAAGGCAGGACATATCCAGGTTCAGCAGGATTAGGGTAAAGATGATGAAGTGTTATACAAAAAATGTGGGTCATATGTCACAATGCTTGCATAATCTGCCTCTGGTAAAAAATCCATGCCCCAGTCATATCTTCAAAAAACCAGTTGATGGAGGACAACCAAACCAGGCAAGATTGTACAGCTCAGCATATACATTGTCAACTGGGTCATATTACGCAACACTGTCTGGGTTTTGCCTCTTGGTACAAAACCTGTTCCCAAGCCATATCTTTTGAACTAACTGAAAGGGGCATAACTACATTTATTAGGTTTTTATGTAATAGAATGATGATGTGTTGCTTGAAAAAATTAAATCCAAATAGAGTAAATGTCCTAAAATTTCAAAACCTTTATTCCATGTTTTTTAAGCCTTAATGTTTGCTTTTTATGCATTTGTTTCTTAAAAAAATCTATACTGGAGCAGCAGTGTAGACCCTGATAAGACTGCTTCTTCAGGATCAGTCTGATCTGGACCTGCACTGTTATGCATATGCCATTTTATCAGAAACTTTGTGTACAAAGATTTACCAAATGCTCTTGGTGCAAACTTTTGGAGAAAGTTTTCCAGGTTGGGACATATATTTCATTCTTTTATTTTGACAAAATGGTCACCCTGAAGATGTAAACAGAGATATTAGTTTGTCCTTTTGTTCCCTATATATTTAAATGGTAGTATATATTTCCCATAATTATTTATAATAACTATAGTTTAACCTTGAGATATTGTCAAGTGAAATCTGGTAGCACTTGGCCTTTAAGCACTAATCTTAACTGCAGCAGACAATATTTTTATTATAATATTTTTTTTTTGTGAAAATAATGCTTGATGTTTTATGTGAATTGTCTGCTAGGCAGACAATTCACATGAAATGACAAGTCTTATTTTCACAGAAAAATAATAACAACAAGTTAGAATGTTGTCTGCTATCATTTTGCTCAGCAGTTTAAAGGCTAACTTAAATTTTTACCAATACCTATTTCCATATTTCCAGTTATTGAATTTTCACAATCATCATAATTAAAAACATTTATTTTTATTGTAAAATTTCAATAAAATGGGACCACAACAACTTCTCAATCAGTCCTTAGCAATGACAACATGAATATTAACCTTTGTCCTGCTGAGCCAGGATACCCCGCCTTTGCAAACAGTGTAGATCCAGATCAGTTGGCTTCTTCAGAAGCCAACTGATCTGGCTCTGCACTGTTTGCTATTAAGTATGTGAATTTATAGCAACAATCTGGATCAAGTAATCTGATTGGCTGAAAGTAGGCGAGGCAATTTAATTTATTGAGCAGGACAAGGGTTAAGTATTTACCGTAATTATTTGGACACTTTAACTTCCTACCGAGCTTGTCCTAAAATTTGAACGTCCATTTTACTACCTGCTACATACCTAAAAGCTGCTGAATGAGCAGCAAACATTGTAAACTCTGATCAGATGTCACATTCTGTGGCATCTGATCTAAGTCTACACTGTTTGCTCAGGGTTGTCTTAGGGTAAATATGGTACTGCTCTTTTTTTTTTTTTTTTCTTTTTACCCTTGTCCTGCTGAATAAATTAAGATGCCAAGCCCGCTTCTAATTTTCATCCAGTCAGATTACTTGATCCCATTGTTGCTACAAATTCATATACTCATTTAATGCCAAACAGTGCAGATCCAGATCAGTTGGCTTCTTCAGAAGCCAATCGATCTAGATCTACACTGTTTGCAAAGGTAGGATATATCTAGGTTCAGCAGGACAAGTGTTAATTAAAAGTAATGTGTTTGCCATTTGACTGTATATTTATGTTTGTTCCCAAAGACATCTGATTTTGATTGCGGATTTATTAAATGTACTTCTGCATGGGCAGGCCAGTAAATATTAAACCAACAATGGGATTAATGTCCAAAAATATTATTATTATTCCATCTTTTTATCTGATGAGTTGGCACTAAGTTTATTCTGCCATGCGTTAAAATTACACTTTTTGATTGATAGATTGTTTATATTTATACTTAGAAAAGATTAGCTTTGTCATGCTTCAGATAACATTTAGTGGATGACATTTTAAGACATTTTAATTTTCACCTGAAAATATGGCATCACATTCTTGAGAGACAATTTAAATGAAATGTCAGGACATTTTTTCAGGTGAAAACCAAGAAAAATGTCACTTATTTGTCATTTGATGAATCATCTGCAGCAGACAAAGCTTAATCTTCACCACTCTCTGGACTAATTCAGCAGACGACAAATTCATGTTGAAATATTTTCTTATTTTCCAAGAAAAATGGATTTGACATTTCATGAAAATTGTCTCCATTAGAGACAATTTGCATAAAATGTCAAATCCTGTTTTCTGGGAAAAATAAGAAAAGTATTTCAATATGTCATCTGCGGAGTGAAAATTTTACCCAGAGTGCTATGCGTTAAAATGATTAACAGTTGAAAATTACATTTGGATTAGAAAAGATATTGGCGCTAAGATTCACCAATGGGTATGTATAGATTCATCAATGGGTATGTATCACATAATATTCTTATCCCTTTGTTTTTCTCATTTAGTATTCATATCACTTTGTTATTTTGGGACCTTTACAATATTTTACTTAAAATGTTATTTTTATGGGTTTTTTTTGAGTGAAGCATGTAAACCCACATTCAGCAGGATCTGATGGTGCGAATGGGAGTGGGAAGGGGTTCTGTATTTCTGTATTAGGATGTATGGATATATTGATGCATGAACCATACATGTACCTCACATTTATAGTTAAGTTAAAGACCTTGACTCTCAATATCTCAAACACTGATAACTCATTGTATTGCATAAAGGCTCCATATTCCTCAAAAATAGACATATTTTATCCAGGAAAGGTTTAATAAATTGATATATAATACGATTATAAAATGTGGCATATAACAGCCTGTAAACTTTCAGTTAGTCTCTCATTTTTGAACTGGATCAAAAACAAAATTATTTTTTATGTCAGGTGCCACATTTTATGATTGTATTAATACCATATATCAAATTATTAAACCTTTCTTGGATAATAAAATGTCTATTTTTGAGGAATACGGAGCCTTTAAGTCCAACAAAAAATTGGTCTAGTTTGCTATATATTTCTTACATTTCAACTCTTTTTATGTCAAATTAGTTCTTATCTCAAGCCAAAACTTCTGGGCCCAGTTGTTCAAAACTTAACAGAGTTGTTAGCTAATGTGACGTTAAAATTCCTACTTTGAAATATGGCAATTATATTGCATTACGAAAACACGCCTATTCAAATATATAGAAAATTTCACCTCCAAAAACTGAAATTTTTCAGATAAAAAAACTCTGATGTTTTTCACATTTTTGCTCAAAAACATAGATTGTGGGTACTCATTAGAACCACCTCAGCAAGGTAGTTCTAATGAGTACCCACAGTGTATGTTTTTGAGCAGAAATAAGAAAAATAATGTATACCCCTGTAAACCCCAGTTTTACTGTATAAAAGTGGGGTTTTAGGGGGTCAAAATCATAATATATGCATGTTTTCGTGATGATATTTTTTGCTGAAAAGAATATGAGTAGCTTTTGCATTACAAAAGCTACTCACATTTTTGCAGTAAAAATATCGATGTATTTGAAAATACCTTAGCTACAACAGTTGGGCTAAGGCATTTATCATTAACAAGCTCGTTAAGCCACCAGTTCTTTGAATTGCTGGACCCTGTCCCTTGGTATTTGAGATATTGAGAGTCCACCATATTTGGTTATACACAGGAACCTCTTTATAACAAACAGAAAAAAAAAAACAAAAAAAAACAAAAAAACATTGTGCTTATTTAACCCATTGTACTCGGAAACCAGTAAAAGGGTAATTGGCAAACAGTGCAGACCCAGATCAGATGCCGCAGAATGCAGCATCTGATCAGGATCTCCACTGTTTGCAAATAGTTTAGCCATTTTTCTCTAGGAAACTGTAAATCTCATAGCTGGACTTACCTAAAATTGAAATTGGACTCTTCCAATATATAGTGTGGGAGAGTCTATTCAGTATACAATGGGTTAACTAATTTAACAGGAACAATCAGCAGACAAAAGTATCTGTATACACCACAGCGTCTTTATGACACAAATGCGGGGTCCAAAGCAAAAACAGTGTTAACAAGGTTTTAAGGTGGATCCCAAATTCATTATATACAAACAAAAATGTATACACTATATTCAAAAGAATGGCTATGTATAGTCAAACAAGATGGCCACCATGCCTATATATGGTAAAGAATTTTTAACAGTTTTCTTCTCCAGAACCAAGAAAGCTTTGAAGCTGAATCTTGATATATAGTATCAGAGATGCAAGATCTACCAAATTTGTTCAAATGATGCTCCTAGGATGACCTTTGCCCTTTTTATGGTACAGTCAAATTTCTGCCGTAGTTGCTGTGGCAATACTGGAAGAATGTTGCATGGCATCTGCAGATATGCAATGGCTGTTTTACTCAGGTGAGCAAATTGTGGCCCATGGGTCTCTTATTTAGAAATGCCAGGATTAGTCAGCTAACATTGTTTTTGCTTTGGAATGAAAAAAAATCACACTGTTTATCACTCATTAAGCAGTTTTAAATACATCAACACAACATATAGAAAAATAGACATGTTCAAATTCAAATAAGTTTGATATTATGTGCAAAGCACAAAAAGGACCCTTATACAGTTTGCGGACAATGCAGGCCCAGATCAGCCTGTGCATAAGTGTAGGCTGATCTGGGCCCACATTGTCTGCTTAAAGAATCAATGGATACTTTAGTATATGCCGACAAACAGAAAATGTTGATCTGGATCTACATTGTCCTCAGATTGCATAAGGATCCTTTTCATGCTTTGTGTATCATATGTTAAGTAAGAAAATATGTGTAAGAATGTGAGAAAAGGACCCTTATGCCACATATGATCAGCAAAGGCTCATATCAGCCTGTGCATCACATTCTGATTAGGGCTTCTCTGTTCTTATATTCTGCATACTACATTGATTATGCATGCGAAACTTAATGAAGTTGTTAGCAGACATGACGTTAAAATTTCTGCCTTGAAATATGGCAAAGACATTGATATTTTTTTTTGCTGAAAAAATGTAAAAGCTACTCACATTTTTGCAGCAAAAAATATCAATGTATTTGAGAAAACCTTAGCTACAACAGTAAACGAGTTTGTCATTAACGAGCATGTTAAGCTAACAATGTTTTGAACAACTGAGCCCAGGCATACATTGAAGGCATCAATCAGACCATATTAATATGCTGGCTGACTTGGGGCTTTTTTATGGCATATTCAGTAAGGGCACTTTACTCATGTTATGATGCATATGATATCCTGGGAGTCTTTTTTGCATGTATATGTTTAATCATGTACATTTTATTTCAGAAAGTTCAAATCCAGTGATAGTGAATCCCAACACAAAGAAACTTCATCCCATCAACCCTCTCAAACACTTCCCACACATGTCCCAGCAGTTTGTGAGTATTTTTTTTGTTATGGTCATATGAGCCTCACCAGGTAAAAATCGACCTTATGACATTTTTGAGCTCATGGCATGGATTCTTTTTCATTTATAAATGCAATTGTTTTTTTAACCCTTCTCTTGCTGAACATTACATGCCCTGTCTTAGCAAACAGTGTAGATCCAGATCAGTTGGCTTCTGAAGAAGCCAACTGATCTGAATCTGCACTGTTTGTTATTAAATATTTGAATTTCTATCAAAAACCTGGATCAAGTAATCTGATTGGCTAGAAATTAGAAGTGGACATGGCATCTTAATTTATTCAGCATGACAAGGGTTAATAATATATTTCTATTGATGTCAAAGGCAGTTTTATAAAAAATGCAGAAAAAAAGTCATATTTAATTTATTGGCATTCAGAGATACATATTGAAAATAAAAGTCAAAGAAAGATTGTTTGTACCAGTCCCATTTATACCAGTCCTGCCAATATTGGATAAGCTGAAGTGATAATATTATAGTTTTATTATTATTATTATTTTTTAAGATTTTTTTAGGGCCAGTTGCCAAACTGCCACCAGATTTAACATTATCACATCTCGACAATCCGTTTTCCTGTTACTACCTACCTAACAACTACCTAACAAATAGTGCCCTGCTGATGCTGCTGATAACACTTTATTCTTCATTCAAACACATTAGCTTTATATTATGCACTCTGATGCTCATAAATAGCAAATAAATAAACAAAACCCTAGAAAAACTTCAAACTTTTGAAGAAATATGATTTGAATCAGACGAATATAAATACATGTACATGTATTCCTCCAGTAAAATAGTCCAAATCTACAGCATTGAGTACAAAGTGTAACTTGAGCCGCAGTCCTACAAAACACAAAAAGGGATCTTTTCCACCAAAAAGGAGCTGTCAGGTATCAAAAAGGACTAACCCTTCTCTTGCTGCACGACATGCCCTGTCTTAGCAAACATTATACAACATCGGCTCAACGTCGATGCAACGTCATGACGTTGCATCAACGTTGAGCCGATGTTGTATAAACGTCATGTGCCCGCTGGGTGGTATCTTCAGGACATGGTCATAGACTTAGAATTTTTGGAATTTTTTTTTTTTTAGGAATGCTTTTGATGGATTTGTTTCATTTTTGGCCTAGGATTAAAAATGCTTCAGAATAGAAAAGCCCAATATCAGACAAGCTACCTTCCCAGCAGGCACACAACATTGAAAGAATGTGGATTCAACCTTGATTCAACATCAAAACATTGAATCAATGTTGTTTCAATGTTGTGTGCCTGCTGGGTTGTCCAGAAACAGGTTTTATTCATTTGGCAAATTTCAAAATATGCTGGGATTTCACTTTTAATTTCATCACTCATTGCGATAAGTGATGCTGTTAAAGTCAGGACCAGGACCTTTGAACTCTTTGCACACTGGAGCTTAAATTCAGCAGTCAACAAATGGATGATTTTTTCAAAATATCAGCTTTTACTGTTCAAATTTAGCGTGCAAAGACTAAAGGATCTTCTCAATTCTTTATTTTTTCAGATTTTAGATCATTATGAAAAGTTTTTGGAATATGACAAAAATGGTGATGGGTCTCTAGATTTAACAGAGGTAAGGAATTGTTTTCCTGAACTGTACCATGATCAATGCACAGACTGATGGATAATGAGGCTTGCCATAACATATTTACCTTAAATATTTGGACACACATGTGTGAGGAAACAGTGTAGACCCTGGTCAAACTGGTCTAGAAAGGAACTGCTTGATCAGTATCAACACTATTTGCCATTCCATCACAGTTTAGATACCTTATCAGGTAATCAAAGGGATTTGTTTAAATATTAGGACAAGTACAATGTATGGTAAGCAGCTAAGAGGTTTAGGCCTGATTGTTTAAACATTAATTGTTAGCATAATAAGCTTCTTAATGACAAACTTGTTAACTGTTGTAGCTAAGGTATTTTCAGATACATGTACACCACAACCTCTTTATAACACTATTGTTGGGGTCCATAGCATAAACCGTGTTAGTTAAACAACCATGTTATATCTAAACAAAACTGTATAGATTATATTGAAAAATGACCATTTATGGTCATTTTTCAATATAATCTATACATTTTTAGGATCCATCTTTGAACCATGTTATATCCAAAACCGTGTTATAACGAATCGTGTTATAAAGAGGCTGTAGTGTACTTGGCTATTTTTGCTGCAAAAAATGTGAGTAGTTTTGCTATGGAAAAGCTACTCATATTTTTTCAGAAAAATATCAATGTTTTTGCCATATTTCAAGATAGAAATTTTAACGTCATGTTAGCTAACAACTTCATGAAGTTTTGAACAACTGGGCCCTGCTGAATATTTAGGATTACTTAGGTATTAAATCTTAATTTCCACATGAAATTATATGAGCCAGCAAATGACAAAACCTACAACAAGACCTGTATGACTAGCAAAGACTCAGATCAGCCTGTACATCCACCCAGTATGGCAAAGATTTTTGTTTATCCCTCTTTGGATAGCCTGGAGGCTGCAGAAGGCACATGCAATCAGTAAAGACTCTGATCAGACTGCGCTGTTGCGCAGTCTGATCTGAGTCTTCCCTGGTTGCACAAGTCTTATTGTAGGTTTTGTTGTGCACTGGTTCATATAATATGGGATATCATTGGAGTTACCACAATAACATGATTCTTATGAGATCCAATGACTTGTTTTTGTGGAGAAATGGAAAACATTAAGTACTTCATTTCCTGATTGACAATTCTACTACAGCCCTGAGCTCATATGTACTGTTTAATCATCTAAGTACCAGTCAAAACAGATGAAAGACAGATTCGGATTCAGTATGATTTCTGATGGGGTTCAATTTGATCAAATTATCATACTTTTTGTATTCTGAGCAAACAGTGTAGACCCAGATCAGATGCCACAGAATGTGGCATCTGACCAGGGTCTACACTGTTTGCCACTCATACAGCAATTTTACACACATTCGTATGTAGTAAAATGGATTTGTTGAAGAGAAATATAAGATAAAGAGTAAGGGGTGTGGATATTTAGGATAAAATTTATCAGTATCCCAAATTTATCAGATGTATCCAAAATTTCCCATACAAGCGAAATTTGGACTTAAAGGGGGTTCAGTCAAGCCTCCCTGAATCCTCTCTGAATCCACTACTGAAAGATGCTGTTTGCTATTGGTGGGTAGAGAAATTAAAGCTTTAATAGTATATTCGAATATAAATAGATGGCATTATAGTGAAAAATGTTTTCCTGAAAATAGGCCTTTTTTTCTTGCAAAAAGACTTTTGAATGTAAATGTAAGGCCTTGTGATTTGGGTAAGATAAGAAAATGACACACACATATGTTGTATCTAATTTTGCCTAATAAGTGCTAAAGGTTACCATAACAACCCTAAATACTTGGACACAATGTATGAGGCCCTTACAGGGGTGGGGGGAGGGGTGGGGGGTACCTATTCCCTTGTTCCCCTGAATATCTAAACATTTTATATTTTAATTTTCTATGTTCCCTGCTCCCCAAAATTACTTTTGTTCCCCTGTTCCCTTCATTTTTAGACTTGTATTCCCCTGAAATAAATAACATTATTCCCCTGTTCCCCAGATCCCATGGGAGGGCCTCATGTATGAGCAAACCATGTCGACCCTGATCAAATGAGGCAGTTCTAACGAGTACCCACAATCTATGCTTTTGAGCAGAAATAAGAAAAATAATGTATACCCCTGTAAATCCCAGTTTTACTATATAAAAGTGGGGTTTAAGGGGTTCAGAATTATATAGGCATGTTTTCATGATGCAGCATCAATTTGTTGTCTTCTGAATTAGCCCATAGCTTCTTACAGGTTTATGTACTAATTGCTAATCACAATGCTGCAGATGATGGCACTTTTTTTTTTTTTGTTGTTGTTTTTTTTTTTTTTCATTTTTTTTTTTCATTTTTCAATGAAAATAGTGAGAATAAGTCTTATTTTCTCTGAAAAATAATAAAAGTAATTTAAATGTCATTGGCTGCAAATTTGCTTAGCTGATTTTGTTTTTCAGAGCAGACTATTCACATGAAATGCCAAGTCTTATTTTCTCTGAAAAATAACAATCAGAAACAATTAAAAATGTCTGCTACAATTTTGATTGTCCAAGTATTTATGGTAATTTTATTTATTTAATTTGGTAAATATGGTATTATAGACAAGGTGTGTCACCACACCTGTTACTATAATATAGTTGTGTTAAACCTATCCCTGATTTGTAACATAATGTTTAAAATGAGTCAAACTCAAATAAGTATTCAGTAGGTGCTTGCAAATGCAAAGAAAATCGACATACTATTGATAATTTCTGAAAGTTTGTTATTGCATCGAGTACCATAGAAACCCTGTTATGAAAAAGTGGTGTGTGGATATGACAAATTTATTGAGGTTTTACTTCAAGTTGTCTACTTTTGCTTGGTTCACTGTATGATACTAATTTGTCTGTCAGTTGATTACACTTAAATTTGCTGGCCTCGGTGGCTCAGATGTGCCATCCGACTGGAAACCAGGAGGTGGCGGGTTCACCCCCCACCGAGGTCAGCAACATTCTTTTGTGGAGCTTGATCATGAAATATTTTCATGGTCATTCTCTCCCTTCCGCTGAGTCAATTTCTGGCGAAGGAATGTGCACAATACTGGTTAACCACCTAGAGGACTAAGCCTGCCCAGTAAACGTGTGGTTAGGTAAACTGACCCCGCTCAACATGACCCCATTGGGTTGACTGGGCCGTAAAAAAACAACACAAACAAACAAACACTTAAATTTAATGCCAATCACAACTGCAGCAGACAACAATTTATTTTTTTATTTTTCAGGGAATATAATTCTTGACATTTCATGTGAAAGGTCTGCCAAGAGAGAATTATTGACATTTCATATGAATTGTTTGCTTGGCAGACCATTCACATGAAATGTCAAGAATTATTTTCTCTGAAAAAAAAAAAGAACAATATTGTCTGCTATAAATTTTGATTGGCACTTTAAGGGTTATGAAGAAATACTTTTCTGGTTCTGTTCTTAATGATGATTTCTTTCATTTTAAATTAAAAGCTATAGAATCTGATCTCAAGAAATGTAACTTAAAAATTTAAAGCTGAATTAAAAATGGAAAAAATCAGAAGCAGCCTGAGCATTCTAAATGTCTGATCACAAATTACAGAAAATGTTATATTTTCTCTTGTAATTACAGCGAAGGCACTGAAAGACTGTTCAGACAACTCTGACCTTACATTATTTGTAAAGCCGGCCTCGGTGGCTCATTTGGATGTGCCGTCCGACTGGAGACCAGGAGGTCGTGGGTTCAACCCCCGCCAAGGTCGGCAACATTCTTCCATGGAGATTGATCATGAAATATTTTCTACGTCATTCTCTCCCTTCCGCTGATTCAAGAAGGGCAGTTGTCAGTTTCTGGCGAAAGAATGTGCACAATACTGGTAAACCGCTTAGAGGACTAAGCCTGCCCAGTAATCATGTGGTTAGGTAAACTGACCACGCTCGACATGACCCCATTGGATTGACTGGGCCATAAAACCTCAACACAAACAAACATTATTTGTATAGGACTTTTTTCATGTGAGCTGGCTACCCTAAGAAAATAGTATGTGGGTGGTGTATGAATCATCCTTGTAAATTCAGTCAAGGCTTTTTTTTTTTTTTATATACCCTTAGCATGCTGGGTAAGATTTCCAACAGATTGCATTAATATTTTTAAATATTTTTTCTCACTTTTCTCATAAAATAGTCCTTGTCTCCAATTTGCATGAAATGTCAAAACCTATTACTTGGAAAAATAAGGAAAGTATTGTCAATTTGTCACCTGGTGAATTAGCCCAAAGAGGGTTAAAGAATAATGTACTGATCCTTACAAGTAAAGTAGGCTGTAATAACGCCAGTCTACTGAACTACAAACAAATACAATATTAATAATACAGTTGACTCTCGTTATTCGTTATCTCGACCTCGCTTATCTTGAATAACCACTTATCTCAAAGTGAAAATCTGGGCCCTGCCTAAACATGAAAATCTAACAACAGGTAACAAAATATTGTGGAAAAGAGGAGAAATTGCTCCAAAGGAGCAATTTCTCCTCTTTTCCACAATATTTTCAATATATCACGAATTTCAAGAATCCAATTACATATACATTTGTTAAAAATGTGGTTGTTCGATTTAGTTTTTCCTCAATTCTGCAATTCTGATATGTGGAGGTATGGATATCTTGAAGTATTTCAGAGAGTCCCTTGGAATTTGAGATAACGAGAGTCGACTGTACTATAATAATGCTAAGTATTGGAACATACAAGCCTTGGCTAACAGTGTAGATCCACAGTGTGGCATCTGATCAGGGTTCACACTGCTTGCCACCTGTCAAGCAGTTTTAGACACATCAGCAGGCAGTAAATGAGTGTGTCCAAATTTAGGACAATTATGTTAAGGTACAGTACAGAACTTTTTTTACAGAACTTTATCAATCTAACTATAGAAAAAGCTGTCACCTCTATTAAACAAGCAACCTTGTATTAAGCAAGCATGACTCCAATACCCAAAAAAGGCAAATTTGTTAAAATTTACCTGTATTATTTTGCCAAATATTATACACAATATATATACCGTATACACATATATACGTATATACATGCACACATATACATGTGTGTACATACATATATAAATGTATACATGATAAGTAAGTAGGAAAAACCTATTTACACACAACAATAGCCTATCCCCTCCAACGATTTCACACTTGTTCATCAGGAGGTTAACTATCTGCTGTGACCAAATGTGAAACTGGTGGAGAAAACAAACCACTACAGAGTGGCGTTGTTTGTGTGTGGTGGTTCTAACAAGTACCTACAATCTATGATTTGAGCAGAAATATGAAAAATATCAGTTTTTTTATCTGAAAATTTTCAGTTTTTGGATGTGAAATTTTCTATTTATTTGAATAGGTGTATTTTCGTAATGTACATCTTAATAGTACTTTAGGTAAAAAATGATGCATTCTATAAAATTGAATTTGGACAAGCCCCTTTTAAAACCTGTTGATTTGTCTAAAAAGTACTGGATGAGTGGCAAACAATGTGGATTTTGCATTGTCTGCTCTGGGTCTAGACAGTTTGCTCAGGTCTGAAGGTCCCAATACCAAGGCTCCCAGTGAGTGGGAGTATCATATAAATATTTTCCTCATTTCTCCCCGTAAACATATGTTGAGGCACTTGTAATCAGTACCCACAACATACATTTTTGTGTTGAAATAGGAAAAATTGAAGTTGAAAATTGTAAGATGCCTTATCTGGAGCTATGCTATATTTAGAGTCAATACTATAGGGGACCAATATAGGTAAAAAAATACTCTTGTCGGCTAATGTGATTTCTGGTGTCAGTTTCCTAATACAGAAGCATCAGATCATGGTACAAGGTTATATTTTTACCTATATGTACTGATCTTTTTTTTTTTTTTTTTTTTTTGCAGTGAAAGTATTAGTTACTACTTTTTCTTGATTTCTTTTGGTTCAGTAATATTGTTTCCTTTCAAGGTCAGTATAGGCATGCCTTTGAAATCACTTCATCACAAAAATATGCCTATATAATGTTGACCTTCTAAAACCCCACTTTTATACAGTAAAACTGGGATTTACAGGATTATAATTTTTCTTATTTCTGCTCAAAAACATAGATTGTGGGTACTCTTTAGAACTGCCTCACTGAGGTGGTTCTAAAGAGTTCCCAAAATCTGTGTTTGAGCAGAAATGTAAAAAATATCAGAATGCTTATCTGAAAATTGTCATTTTTTTGGTGGTAAAATTTTCAGTATATTTGAATAGGCTTGTTTTCATAATGTGACTGTATGGCCTTGTTTTCATGAATGGCACATCAGGCTATTAAGGGCTTTGCCAGATCTTTATCAGTTAATTTGTCCTTCAGTTGAACTCGGATCAGCATATATAGTCATTTAACTCTTAGCATTCTGGGTAAAACTTTCAGCAGACGACATTTTGAAATATTTTTTTTCTTATTTTTCCCAGAAAACAGGCTTTGAACTTTCATGCAGATTGATAGTCTCCTGAGGAGACAATGTGCATGAAATTTCAAAGTCTATTTCCTTGGAAAAATTAGGGGAACATAATCAATTTGTCATCTGCTGAAACTGCCCATAGCATACTAAGTGTTAAGAATATAGTGTTGTAATAAATTGCTGTTCAGTTATGCAGCTATATATATTAAAACTGAAGTTGAAAATTGTAAGATGCCTTATCTGGAGCTATTCTATATTTAGAGTCAATACTATAGGGGACCAATATAGGTAAAAAAATACTCTTGTCGGCTAATGTGATTTCTGGTGTCAGTTTTCTAATACAGAAGAATCAGATCGTGGTACAAGGTTATATTTTTACCTATATGTACTGATATATATATATATATATATATATACATATATACATATATATATATATATATATATATATATGTCATATATGTCTGTCCAGATTTTAGGGTAAATACATGTATTAAAGATAGTTATTTAGTCATATACATTACCTATCAGTGAAAATGCTTTCTCACCTATCAGTGAAACTGCTTTCAAACATTTTTAATTCAAAAGTGGTTTACAGTCTGATCCAAAAAGCCAGTTTAATTGAGAGTTGATATATCCAGATCCATATCACTTTCTCTCTAATGAGACTGTTTACATTGACATCATGATGTAGATGAGACTTGCACTTAATGTTCCAACATCTTCAACCGCTTATGTAGCCATTAAAGGGCCATTCAAAACTGAAATATTGAAGCAGGTGACATTTTGCTCCCTTTTTCCTCTGAGCAAATAAGGCTTAACATTTCATGTGAATCATCTGCTATAATTCAAACAAACTTTGACTTTTGATATTTTCAGGTAGTTAAAGTGGTCCAGTTCCTTGGAATCACATTTAATGCTCACCAGCTACAGGTTAGTATATGACCTTGACCTTATGCAGACGATATTTAGTATGTTTCCCTTACATAACCTTGATCTTGTGTAGACGTTTAGTAAATTTCCCTAAGATAAGCTTTTGCTCTTCCTTCATTCCATAACATTTGAAGTTATTCAAATGAAAAGCCAAGCCTTATTTTGAGAATAAAGGAAAATATTTGAAAACGTTATCCACTACTGTTTTTGCCTAATATACATTAACCTCTTTATAACACGATTCACTTTAACATGGTTTTGGATACAACACAGTTCAAAGGTGGATCCAAAAAAATGTATAGATTATATAGAAAAATGACCATAAATGCATTTTTGTTTGGATATAACATGATTGTTTAACTAACACGGTTTATGCTTTGGACCCCTACAATAGTGTTATAAAGAGGTTGTGGTGTATATATATATATATATATATTTATATATATTTATATATATATATATATAGCTGGTTGGAGGTAATCCTACTCAGTCTACTCAGTACACATGAAAACATTTCATATTAACATATTTTCTCTAAATATCCCACACATTAACTCCTTACCATCATACTTGTACTTTTTTTTTAACATGTGCATCATATGCCTAAAACTGCTGGATGAATGGCAAACAATGTACCAGTAGACCCAGATTAGATACAGCATCCCACAGCATTGATTGGGTCTACATAATTTGCTCAAGTCTGTGTCTGAATATTTAGTGTAAATAATGTACTTTATTATATAAGTTATAAATAGATTGATTTTCATTGGCTCAGGGCTTCCTTCAGCACAGTCCATGGATAATGATATACACTGGCTTAACATGTGCCTTCCAGTGTATACCCGGTATTAGTTTCTAAAATTAGATATCAACTTTTAATGACATCGCCAGTAGTGCAGCTGATAACTACATGTGCTTAATTTATTATATTAATGGGGTCTAGTGTTGACTGCTATTGCCACAGTTATCAAGAGAAAAGACAGACAAACAACATGTATATAATAAAACAGTTGTTGACTATTGAGGTATTGGATATGACATTGATATCAACCACTGAATACCAATATTGACCTCTACTATTGCCTCTTTCAATATTGGTGTGCTCTGGTGGATATCACCTCATATCCAATACCTCAACAGTCAATAATTTTGTAATAGTTACCCAAATTATTCAATGCATTATTTGCTTACCATACAGAGGTATTGTTAAGGAGGAGTATTTGATGATAATTCTTGGATAATTTTTGTTAGTTCTCAATAAAAATATATGCTTTGGGTACTCATTTGAAATGGAGTACACACAGTATATGTTTTTATGGAGAAAAAACAAAAAATATCCCAGAACTATCACTAAAGTCTCTTCCTTATCAAGTCCTCTTCCAGGCTTTGAATAAGTCCACTGCATGAACAAAATAAGCCCATTTTTTGCTTCTTTAAAAGTATAAGAATAATATTATTGTATCATAATTTCAGGTGCAAATCTTTTTAGTTATCACTTAGCTTGCTAGGTAATACTTTCAGCAGAAGATGTATTGAAATATTTTTCTTAACCCATTTTATACTGAGTAGACTCCCCCACACTATATATTGCAAGAGTCCAATTTCAATTTTAGGTATGTCAGGCTATGAAATTCAGCTATTCCTAGAGAAAAATGACTGAATTATTTGCAAACAGTGGAGACCCTGATCAGACGCCGCATTCTGCAGCATCTGATCTGGGTCTGCACTGTTTGCCAGTTACCATTTTACTGGTATCCCGACTACAATGGATTAATTTGTGTAGAAAACAGGATTTGATATTTCATGCAAATTCTCCGATGGAAAATAAGGAAAATATCACCAATTTGTTGTCTGATGAATTAGCCCAGAGAGTGATAAAGGTTAAGATATTATTGAAACATTTTCAGTGCTGACATTGCACATAGGAGATCACTTGTACAGGGTAGGAATAATTTAAAATTATTTCAATTAATAGATTTACATATTACAGAAAATGATATAGATTTACATTTTACAGAAATGGTATACTGGTGTTCTGTTAATTGCCTCCTATACTAGCTGTTACAGTAAATGTCCTAAAATTTCGAATACCAAAGTGTCTGACAAAATGACCTATGCAAACAGTGGACCCAGATCAGACTGCTCCTAAAGGAGCAGTCTGATCAGGGTTCATACTGTTTGCTATTCCACTATTTTAAGAAACAGCTGCATAAAAATCACAATTTAGGCCAAAATAGTATGGAATAAAGTGTTTGAAATTTTAGGACATTTACGATAACAAAAATAAGTCACTTAACCTTTACCACTCTCTGGGAAAAGTTAGCAGACAACAACTGATGCTGATATTTTTCTTATTTTCTCAGAAAACAGGATTTGATTGACAATCATGCAACTTGTCTCCAATGTAAACAATTTGCACGAAATCTCAAAGCCTATTTTTTTTGGAAAAATGAGAAAAATACTTCAAAATGTTGTCTGATGAAAATTTTACTTAGCATGTCAAGCATTTTTTTTTTTTTTTTTTTTCCAAAACGGGGAAACATCAACCCTTTCATCCCTTCAGACCAATACAGATATGTTTGCAAACAGGGCAGGTCCAGATGTGACAGCTGGTAATGAGCTGTCTCATCTGGATCTACACTGTCTGCCATTCTGTTATTGATTTTTGACTGAAACCCCTGTTTGCAACAATGGGTGTGTCCAGATTCAGAGATGGAAGAGTCCATGTCAGAAACTTGGGAGTGAAAGGGTTAATATGATGAGATTTATTTTTACAGGAAGCCATGGAAGAAGTAGATAAAGATAATAACCACACCTTAGATTTCTATGAATACTTGCTCATAATAGACAATATCTACAGAAGAAATGGTAACAAATTTTCCTTTTCATATTCTTTAGATTTCTAAGTCACACAGATCACAGGTGCTTGAAGGTGCTTGAAGTTGTATCCCAGCAATCTTCTTTAGACATCTGATACACAGGGGATTCAAAAGCAGTATCATAGATATTGCTTCTGGATACATCCTATATAGAGTTAGTGTAAAGATTGACGAGCTGGGCCCAGTTGTTCAAAGCATCATTAGCTTAACGAGCTTGTTAGTTGTCATAATGTTAATTGTTCTAGTACATTTGTAATTATAATATCTAATTTACAGTTATTTTTGCTGAAAAAAAAAGGTGAGTAGCTTATGCAAAAGCAAAAGCTACTCACATTTTTCAGCAAAAATATTAGTGTATATGCCATATTTAATGATCAAAGTTTTAAGGATACGTTAACTAACAACATCGTTAATTTTGAACAACTTCAGAACTTCAAGCGCCTGTGCACAGATCAGAATATGAGCCAAGGCTGGATGTCATGCAGGAAGAGGTTTTCAGGACATACATGCACAGTCTGCATACATGCACAGTCAGATCACTGTCTGTCACGAAAACATACCTATATAATTTTGACCCCCTTAAACCCCACTTTTATTTAGTAAAACTGGGGTTTACAAGGGTATACATTACGTTTCTTATTTCTGCTCAAAAACGTAGATTGTGGGTACCCACAATCTATGTTTTGAGCAGAAATAAGAAAAGTAATGTATACCCTTGTAAACCCCAGTTTTAAACATAGATTGTGGGTACTCATTAGAACTGCCTCACTGATAGTTTTCATATTTCTGCTCAAAACATAGATTGTGGGTACTCATTAGAACTGCCTCAGTCTCAGTGAGGCAGTTCTAATGAGTACCCACAATCTATGTTTTGAGCAGAAATATGAAAACTATCAGAATTTTTTTATCTGAAAATTTTCAGTTTTTAGT
The DNA here is from genome assembly GCA_964016985.1 of Anodontia alba. Taxonomy (NCBI): domain Eukaryota; kingdom Metazoa; phylum Mollusca; class Bivalvia; order Lucinida; family Lucinidae; genus Anodontia; species Anodontia alba. The sequence goes on along the minus strand of OZ024832.1, from coordinate 42,866,729 downwards.
GGTGAAATTTTCAATATATTTGAATAGGCATGTTTTTGTAATGATGATAACTGGTACATCAGTATATGCTACAGTATTTATTGAGTCTGACAAGGGATTGCAAGTGACACTTATTAAACTGTGTGGATGTGTGGGCTGATCTGGGCCTTCAATGTATACCGTATTCGACCTAATTCCTACACATGCTCCTATAAGCGCACAGTCGAGCAATTTAGTAGACCGTGTACGTTTATCTGCTTCTTTATAAAATATATATTGTTGGTACTCATTTGAATTGCCTTGACAAGTCAAGGCAATTCAAATGAGTACCAACAACATATGCTTTTATAAAGAAAGTCAGCAAAATATTGCGTACCGGTAAGTATTATTAAATACGCCCCTCATGAAGGCCTCTGCTGATCTTTCTTTAAAGTGTTCCCATATATATGTTTTTAGGAGGACATTTTAATACAAGTTTTTTCTAGAGATGTTTGAAAAAGACTAAGCGCACCCTGCGGTAAATAGGTCGAATATGGTATATGCCATAAAGACACCTGTTTGTATGGAATGATTCATATAATATAAATACCATATTTATCTAAGTATGATTGGACAGACATGATTGAGCAAACCATGCACCGGTAGTTTTTGGATACTTAAACTGGTAGAACAATGGGCTTGTTACAAATTCAGGGTCCAGTTGTTCAAAAGTAACGATGTCGTTAGTTAGCGTATCGTTAAAACTTTGATCATTAAATATGGCAAATATGCTAATATTTTTGCAAAAGCTACTCACATTTTTTCTGCAAAAAAATGCAAAAGCTACTCACATTTTTTCAGCAAAAATACCTGTGAATTAGACATTGCACTTACTAGAACAGTTATCATTTTCACCACTAACAAGCTTGTTAAGCTAATGAAGGTTTGAACAACTGGGCCCAGAACAATATTCGAAATAAGATGTCAAAATATTTAGAGTAAATGTTGAAGTAAACACCATGGACTTCTTAGAAATACCTGCTTGGCAAATATAACATCCATGAAAAAATTGCTGCAGATATATTTTGCACTCTGTTTCAATTAATTTTTCTGGTCATAGCTAGCTGAGGAGAATTATCTTACCTGAAATTTGTTAGGTATTCATAAAAAACAACTACATCCATATCACCAGACATGTTATGTCTCACTATTTTTTAGTGAGACTCACTAATTTATGGCTCCAAAAATCCAGTTTTATACACAATTTTATACACAACAATTTTTTCAGAAAATTTCCTATATATTTAATGTAAAAATAGAGATCTCACTATAGTTTTTTTTTTTCCAGAATCTCAATGATTTTTATTTAGATACAGTTACTGAGAACATGTCTGTCTGGCATCACAAGGGACAGATTTTTCTATCTATCCCTCACACCCATGATAGATTTTTTTTCTTGCACACCTTTCATGAATGTAGATTTTTTTAATAATGCAGTCACTTCGATTGCTGACGTCCTCCATATTGTGATGACATTACTTTCCCATTTAATGACATCATTACATTCAGTGAGGTATACCTTAATGATGGCATACATGATGTCCATTACAACCAGTGCATATCAAACACATGAGAATTCTTGATTTTTATCTTACCCTGGGTAGGATAAGAATTTCTATCCCAGGTTAAATCCAGGATTTCCTTATCTGGTGTGCAAGACAGTATCTCCCATAGTTCCAGAAAGGAGGGGTATCCAGGTAGCGGATATTTCTTCTTATTTTTTTCCATGAAAACATAATGAACCACCACATAGCAAAACCAACAAAATGGCCTGTGCACCCAGCGAAGACTCAGATCAGCCTGGGAGCCTGCCCAGTCTGATCAGTCCTCACTGTGTGCTCAATGGGTAGCTAAAGACCCAAGCTTTCTACATGCGGACAGCAAAGATTCTGATCAGACTAGGCAGATGCCCAGGCTGATCTGAGTCTTTGCTGGGCACACATGCCATTTTGTTGGTTTTTGTCATGTGGCAGCTCAAATATGTTGTTAGTATCATTAGAAGTGACTTGGTGAGATGCTTCTAATAGGTAAAGCAACACACATTTTTTTTCATGGTGAAATAAGAGAATATCAAGTGCTTTAGAACTATGAAATTATGTCTAAGTGGGTCAGTTTCAATTCTCAGTGATTGTGACTCTGTACTGTACATGCATTTTGTCGGTATATTTCAGGAAAAGCCAGTCTGTTTAAAGAAGGACTTACAGAGATCAAGAAAAAGAATGCTCTTGTGTCAAAATCATGTGTTATTCAATAAGCTGGAAAGCATGGCGTACCATTATGTAAACTGACTTATTGAATTATTTTCTTTCTTCGGTTGATTTAAAATGAACTTTCTCAAAAGGATACCTACTGGCCTCAGTGGCTCTGTTGGATGCACGTCCGACTGATGATCAGGAGGTTGCAGGTTCGACCCCAGCCAGGTCGGCAACATTCTTTCATGGAAAATGATCATGAAATACTTTCTACAGTCATTTTCTCCCTTCCGTTGATTCAAGAAGGGCTGTTGTCACAGTGCTTGCACTAACTGTCAAAGTCAGGAAGTCCCAGGACTTCCTAATTCTAATATCTGGAAGTCCAGGTAATCAAATTGTTTCTCTCACTTCCAAACATTTAACCTCCATATTCCTAAACTCTCATTTATGGAGTAAAACTGCCATTTTTAAGCTGAATAACATGCAAATTCTTTCTAAATTCTTTTTATAAATGGTCAGATATCTTTAAAACTTGGGAGTCCCAGACTTCCTGGCACTGATTTTTGGAAGTCCCAAGGCAATTTTGGGAGTCTCTTACTCCCAGACTTCCCTTAATGCAATCACTGGTTGTCAGTTTCTGGTAAAAGAATGTACACAATACTGGTTCACCACTTAAAAGTATAAGCCTGCTCAGTAAACGTTTAGTTAGCTAAACTGATCGTTCAAGAAAAGTTTGGTTAGGTAAACTGACTGCACTTGACATGAACCTATTGGGTTGATTAGGCCGTAAAACCTCAGCACAAACAAATCTCCACAGGTTACCACACCTGATGTCAGATACCTACTGTATATACCCCAAGTATTGGAACAGACAGGTCTGAAAAAACAGTGTAGAAGCAAGTCAGGTGCCACAGAATATCGCATTTGATCATTATCTACACCTTTTGCCACTCTTCCTGCTGTTTTTAGACACATCGACAGGTAGTAATATGAACTTCCTTAACCCATTTAAGCCTAGCATCCCATTAAAATCGACATCGGCAAACAGTGTAACCCAGATCAGATGCCGCAGAATGTAGTTACATATAGGAATTTCTATAAAACATGGTCATAATAAAAACTAACCTGATGCCCTTTATATTGGAAGAGTCCACTAAACTGGCACAGTGGCTCAGTGGTAGTGTCTGCTTTGTGACCGGGAGGTTACGGGTTCGATCCCTGGCCAAGTCATATCAAAGATTTTAAAAATGGTACTAGCTGCTCTTTCACTTGACGCTCAGCATTAAGAAAGTAGAGCTAGAACTGGTCAGCTCTGTGTCAGTATAATGTGACTGGGTGAAATATCATGTCAAAGTGTCTGGGGCATGATATTTCAGTGAGGCAGCACTCTAAAAGTGAGCATTGATCCCCCTGCCACACCCAGACACCGTTGCAATATAACTGAAAGTGGTAGAAAGTGACGTTAAGCCCAAGTCAAACAAACAAGAAGAGTCCGCTAGACATAAATTGTTTAAGGTGAATGGATGCACTTTCAGAGGAGGCATCTCTGTTAAAATTGTTTTTGTCTGCCTGCTGAAAAGGATCCACTCTAAAAGAAGAGAATTTGCTCCACTTGGGAGCAAATTCTTTCCTTTTAGAGTAGACCCCTTTTCAGAATAGACTTGGTGTGCAGGAAAGCAAACAGGAAGCCACAAAAAATGCCTTCTTTGTTAAAACTGCCAGAAATTCTCCCAAATGTATCCAGTTCCCTTACAGTACTGTCTTGGTAGTTACAGATTGTGCTGGAGCAGACAATTTTAATTATGTATACGGTAAATGTCCTAAAGTTTGGAACATTTTAGTCCATACCTTTTTTGCCTAAATATTGCCTTTTGTATGCAGTTGTTTCATAAAATACTTAGTGGACTGGCAAACTGTGTAGACCCAGGAGCAGTCTGAGCTGGGTCAACACTGTTTGCATATGCCATTTTGTCAGAACATTTGGTGTACGCATTTTAGGACATTTACCATAGTTGTTCTAAATTAAGTGTTCATTATGTGAGAAAATTGGGAATTACAAAAGTTTTCATTTTTCTCTGTAATCTAGTTGTGCTCATCACACTTCAGATTTTGTTATAATCAGTGTCCATAATTTGTTTCTGTATGCTCTATGGAATTTTTTAAGTTTTACAAATGCATAGATATTGGATTTTATTACATTTTAAGCAGTGATTTACTGTGATTTCTCAGTGAATTATAATCGATAATTCACAGAGTGAATTATTTCATTTCGAACGTTTGGACGTCATAATTGCTAGGCGACGTTGCTGATGTTGTTGGTAACAACAATACCAATAGTTGACATTTCGTGGAAAATTTGATAATATCATGGAGATCAGACTGCAATTTTCACATCCAGTTGGCATTTTTGAGGAAAGACCTGCAGCGCAAATATAAAGTATGATTTTCTTGATAATCCAGTTCAACTTTTGTGACATTGTTGTGTCTGTATTTCAAGCACAGGGTGATTTTTGTACATGTATTAAAGTGAAAACAAGATGGTGATTGATTTTCAAACTAAACCACGCCTCCTGAAATTCATGCACTGACTGGAACTATTTTGGTAGGAAATCATAACGCCTGAATGTGAAAAATTCAAAGGTAAAACATGAATGAAAATGTAATAAACTGTTTATTTGTTTGTTTTGATCGATTACGGAGAAATAATTCACGCGTGTTCTAAGGCTTTCGTGTAAAAAACTTGTTCGTTTTGCTCACTTGTTTTTACAAGCCTTAAAACACTAGTGAATTATTTCTCCGTAATCGATCAAAACAAACAAATAAACTCTATATAAACCTTAAAATGCTAAGCAAATTTGTAGCAGACACATTCTAAAATTGATGTTATTAATTTTCAGAGAAAATAGGCAAATGGTTAACCCTTAAAATGCCAAGAAAACCTGCATCTGAAAATGTCGTCTGTTTATGTTGTCTGCTGAATATTCTTGCAAACTTTTCAAGCTATTTTTGCATACAGGCAAACAGTGTGGACCCTGATCAGACTTCTCCTAGAGGAGCAGTCTGATCTGGGTCCATACCGTTTGCAAAACAGACTTTTAAAATCATAAGCAGATGGCAAAGCAGACGACAATTATTGTGATTGGCAGTTTTAAGGAATAACATGAAATGTCAAGCATTATTTTCTATGAAAAATAAAAAAAAAAAAATCAAAGTGTTCTCTGCTGTAGTTGCAATTAGCAATTAAAGTAAGATTCAAAATTATAGTAATATACAAAAGTGATAAATAATCATTATTACATATGAGACTGTCCAATTAGAAAACAATCTTATTAAATGTCAGTCTGATTGGAGTCTAAACTGGTCTCATAGTGTATGTCATAAGGTTGTTTACTATCTAATGAGGCTCATATGTACATGTATACTATAACTGTATTGTGTTGATTTTGAATGCTGCCTGTGATATTCATGTGATATTTCATAACAACTGATGTGGAGTGTGAGCAAAAGGCCCTTATCTAGTAAGATAAGATTATAAGAATCTATCATGGATTATAAGAATCTATCGGCTTGCCGAGTGATGCCAGACTATGATCCCGAGCGACAATTTTTCTATCTATCCCTCACACAAATGATAGATTCTTTTTCTTGCATACCTTTCATTTCTGACCGTGGATTTTTTATAATGCAGTCACTTTGATTGCTGACGCCATATTGTGATGACATTACTTTGGCGTTTAGTAACATCATTACGTTTAGTGACATCAACCTTAACAATGGTATATGTGACTTCCTATACAATCAGTGCACATCAAACACATGAGAATTCTCGATTTTTATCTTACCCTGGGTAGGATAAGAATTTCTATCCCAGGGTAAAATCTAGGATATCCTTATCTGATGTGCAAGAAAAGATGTGTGCAGCCAATGAAGTTAAAGATCAACCTGAACAACTATGCAATGTGCGCAAGGTCTTTATTTGTTGCTTACAGAATTATTGGCTCCATAGAATGTAGGAGTGAACAGAGAAGGCCTTGATCAGACTACATACAATGCATAGGGTGATTGAGTATTTTACTGTTCACATATTCATTAAGTAGACTGAACACCCTTTCAGGGGAGGTAAATACATACCAAATCTGTTTTTACTTCCTTCTGATAAGGAGAGCATTGTGAAAAGGAAGATATTTGCTTTTAAGAATGAGTCTGCTCTAAAAGGAAAGGATTTGCTCACTAAGTGGAGCAACTTCTTTCCCTTCTCATAAGGGCTTTGTGTGCAGGAAAGCAAACAGGGAGTCACAAAAGTTGTCTCCCTTGTAAAAATAGCAGACAATTTACAAAGAATGTCCAAATCCCTTAAGGGTCCTTTTCTTGTCATTCATCAAATTGTTTTTTTCTTGTTTTATATTGAACTGTATGTTTGATTTGTATTTAATTTATATACAAATAAAGCTGATGTTAAACCAGCTAAATTTAGTGTGTTATTTAAAAACCTCAGTGAACTACTTAATATTCATTTCTTCATAAATGTCATATAAATATCTATCAAGACTTTGGCAAATTTAAATCTATTGAGTTTGGTAGAAGAATAAAGTCTTGTCTGTGAAGTTCAGTGTTGGGCCAGTCTTTCATTTTATTGAAGATTCACACCAAAATTAGTCTTGTGATGGTCAGGATATGATTTCATTTGAGTGTTACATCTATAATACATATATACAATATACATATATTCTATTCAGTTAGAGTTACATAATACAGTCAGTAATTTCGATAGGCAGGTTAGTGTAACTGGGATCTTACAAGAACTTGGATGGCGTACACTGGAACAAAGGTGAGCTGATGCATAGTTGCTTCCCCCTTCTGGACCATGTAACAGAGTTTCACGGTACTGTCACCATGACCTTTAGGCAGGTCTCCACATCAAGAGATGCATATAAATACTTGTTCTTTCCCCTTGCCATAGTACAATGTAATACCCTTCCTGAATCTGTTGCATGCGTACAGAGCCTTGCAGCCTTCAAGGCAGCTCCCAGTAACATCACGAAAACATGCCTATATAATTTTGACCCCCTTAAACCCCACTTTTATATAGTAAAACTGGGGTTTACAGGGGTGCACATTATTTTTCTTATTTCTGCACAAAAATATAGATTGTGGGCACTCATTAGAACTGCCTTGTCGAGGCAGTACTAACGAGTACCCACAATCTATGTTTTGAGCAGAAATAAGAAAAATATCAGAATTTTTTATCTGAATTTTTTCCTTTTCTGGTTGTAAAATTTTCAATATATTTGAATAGTCGTGTTTTCGTAATGAAGCATTCTTTATAAATCTATAGTGGGCCGTTATCGGCCCATCAGGGTAGCTGATGGGCCGATAACGGCCCGCTATAAATTTATAAAGAATGCTAGCTGGGCTGTCTGCAAGCTGCAGCATTCACGCCCATAGATCCATTTATTTTTTATATGTTTGTTTTTATCTGATTTCAATACTCTTAACTATTTCAACCTATCATCTGTTTGTAGCCTTCAGTTTTTCACTTTTATCACTGTAATATAATCATAATTTTCCCCTGTCTGAATTAACAGATGCAGTGAAGACCTGCCTAAAATGTCTGTGAGGGCATGTGGCAGTATAAAGAGATAGAGATAGATTGATAATTCAGTTCAAAACATATCTAATTGAATAGAAGGTACTATGTTTTAATTGATATCTATGAACATAAAGATATCTTCTAATTAAGTAAAGATACCCTTTATTTGAGCTATAAATTCCCTTAATAGAATGAAAGACATCTTAAATTACTGACAGTTAAAGCTTGAATTAAAATTATTTTGAATTCAATAAAAAATATCTTTATTTTGATTGTAGATAAATTTAATCATGCTAAAATAAAGATAACCTTTTTCAGTTAAATATACATTCAATTCAGTTAGAGACATCTAAATTATTAAAGAACTAAAGGTCATTTTTGATTTAATTACAGATGTCTGTCATTCAGTTAAAGATATCTTTATTCCAGTTAAAGATATCTTTATTTCAGTTAAAGATATCTTTAATTAAGCATAATTCTACTAATCATCAATTAAATTATAAAGCTCTTTGATTCATGTAAAATATCTACATCTTAACTAATTATTAAGATCTCTCTGTTTCAATAATGCTTCTTCTAAATGGAGTTTGGAAGTGAATTTAATCCAATAAAAAGCTAGGTATAACAAGATAAGAATGAAATAAGCCACCAGAAATGGAAGAGAGCAGTACTTCAACAATAATATATAATTCAAGCACATTTATTTAAAGGTATCTTGATTTTTATCAAAGATATCTTTAATTATAACAGATATATCTCTAACCTCATTTAAGACATCTTTAATTACAAAAGTGAATTAAAGATATCTACAAATGGGATCAAACATAATGCAACCAATGCTGTTAAATGACAACTAAAGGTGGGATTACGGAAATCTTTATTTCAAACCTTGAAAGTGCCCTCCTTTGACAGATATACAAAGTCTCAATCTTTTAATCCAATTCTTGACCACTTTCTCAAGTCTTTTTCAGGTATATCTCTAAGGACGGTAAATATGGCGGCTCCCAACTTTTGGCGGGATGCATATTTTCTGCCAGCAAAAATAGGTCACAGGGCGCTAGATCAGGAGAATACAGTGGGCGTTCTAGAACACAGACCCCCTGTTCATTTAGAAACAATGTCCCACTTCCAGCCTTGTGACTCGAGGCATCATGTAACAAATACATGCCTTGGATACCCGTCTTTGGTCGACGTTTCTAGAAAAATCTGACAAGTTTTCCAAAAACTGTTTTTCTTATATAATATTGCATTCATTGACTTGCTATTAGGTACAGGGAACTGGATTACCAGTCCTTTCTTAGTGAAAACTATGGCATACATACCCTTTTTAACACTTGCAATCCTTTTGACAATGCAAGGCCTTCTGGCATCATTGGTGAGCAATACTCGGTTACTAATTTTTCAGTGTGATTCGAAGAAATGTATCCAAGACTCATCGCCTGTCATTACATTCATATGTTATTTTTTTTCTAATTGTATCTTTGAAACATTTTCAAACATTTGCCCACCATCTTAACACGCCTGCGTTTTTGCTCCTCTGTGGCAAATGCGGGACCCACCTAGCACTTTTCTTCTTTAATTTCAAATTATTTTGCAGAATGTGCAATACAGATGCTTTTGAAATTCCAACCATGTCCACAATCTGCTGAGAGGTATATCTTGCACCAGATTTTACTATTTGTATGATTTTTTCAACCATTCTTGGACTACTTGCAGACTTAGGTTGACCAGATTTAGGTGCACTTTTAAAAGACTCCATGCCTGCATTACATTTCCTAACCCAGCTACAAGCTGTGGAAAATATCATTTCATTACTACCATAAACAGTACATATGTCTACATAAATGTCCTTTGAACCTCTGCCGAGTCTAAAAGCGAGAGTCTTAATGTAAGCCCTGATTTTGCTCGCATTTTTGACACTTTTTTCAACCATTTTGCCTAACAACCTACAAATAGGGATAGTGCAAATGTAAATTTTGAGTGAGAAGTTGTATCTACGTGTATAGTTTATACAGCGAATGAAAGCAATGACAATGGGGAACACTTGCAAGGCGCAAATTTTATACTCGTGCTAACAATAGCCATGAACAATATCCAGTGCCATTACTTTTGATACCACGTTCATAAAAATCACTTAAAGAAATCTTTAATTGAATTACAGGTAGCTTATTATATATTAAGGGAACCCCCAAGTTCAAGTAGAAAAAAGCAAAACTTCAATGGCAAAAGGAATGTTGGCTTAGTATATGGTCCATGCCCCGTGAGGATGGCAAGTTGTTTTACTATTTATTACGCTAAACAGATATCTTAAATATTATATCAGATATCTTATATAGGATATAAGATATCTAATATACGATATAAGATATCTGATATACTAATTCAGATATCTTATATCCTATATTAGATATTAAATCTTATATCCTATATCCTTTATAAGATATCTGATATAATATATGAGATATCTTATTTAATTCTGCATATAAGATATCTAATTTACCATATAAGATATCTTATTTGTTAAATAAGATATCTTATATATTAATATAGATATCTAAAATACCAAACAAGACATCTTATATACTAAATGAGATATTTTATTGAATAAATGAGATATATTCTTTTGTAAATAAGATATCATATCCTATATAAGATATTTTATATAGCATATCAGATATCTTATATAGCATATTAGCTATATATCAATTAAGATATCTTATAAAGCATAAAAGATATCTTATATAGCATATAGCATATCTTAATTGACATATAAGATATCTATTTTATATAAGATATCTGATATATTAAATCAGATATCTGATTTATAGAATAAATAGTAAAACAGCAAGCCGTTTTACCATTTTATTATGCATTATATCAGATATCTTATATGGGATATAAGATATCTAATATATGATACGATATCTGAATTAGTATATAAGATATCTTATGTCCTATATAAGATATCTTATAACATATATAAGATATCTAATACATATCATATTAGATGTCTTAAGTCCACATATAAGTTAGCTTATTTACCAAATAAGATATCTAATTTATTAAATAAGATATCTTTTATATTAATATAGATATCTGATATACTAAATAAGATATCTGATATATTAAATGAGATATCTTATTTAATTGAATAAATGAGATATATTCTTTAGTAAATAAGATATCTTATATCCTGTATAAGATATCTTATATAGCATATAAGATAGCTTATAAGATATCCTTTATGCCAATTAAGATATCTTAAATAGAATATCAGATATCTTATATAGCCTATATGATATCTTAATTGACATATAAGATATCTTATTAATATAAGATATCTGATTTAATATATCAAATATCTTATATATTATATAAGATATTTGATATATTAGATCAGATATCTGATTTATAGAATAAATAGTAAAACGGCTTGCCATACGCGAGCATTGATGCATATGTATATATACAAAGGTTCGATACTAATGCCCTGATTTAAAACAGCTTTGAACTTTCACATACCCTGGAAAGTCAAGGGGTTCCCTCAAATATTGTCCCTAGTATATAAAGGAATTCAAGGTATGCACCTGTTAAAATAGCTTTTATTTTATAGAATATATCTTTGATTACATTTAAAGATAGCTTTAAGTATAACTATAGATATCTGTAATGGAATTAAAGATATTATAGACGTCTCTAAATGGGTAAAATTTTACCTGGAATTAAAGATATTAAAGACGTCTCTAAATGGGTAAAATTTTACCTGCGATTGCGGCGGTGATCCGACCCTTTTAAAAGTATTTTAGTTTAACTGGACATGTTTTCTTGTAATGTGTTACTGTGTGATGATAGAAAACTCCTAAAACACGCTACCACAAAACTAACACAAATATGTCCGCTTATGATACTGTAGCTACCACTTATCTAGCTGAATGTTCTGTACTCGCTCACAGACCGTTAAACGGAAAAAAACAAAAACATGGAAAGTGAAAACGGCGTCAAGCCATCAAAGCTTAAAGCATTATGAACATCATTCTCTTCTAAACGACTACACCATATCAGTTTGGTTCAAGGCTTCAACAGATATATTGCAGATTGTGTTTTGTCCTCTAAATGACAAAAGTTCCCAGGTAAGCCCAAAAATCAGGTCAAGATCAAAGGATAATTAACTAGTGTAGATTGTTAAGTCCTGCGGTGGCCTTTACAATGGGTCAGCGTCACCAGAATCCAACTTGTTCCCGTCCATCCAAAGATGAAACCCAGTTATTTTGATAGAAGTGGTTGACTGTTACAATCCTGTTTTACTGACTTACCTAAACAATTTGGCTGCCAAAGATGACACGACGTTATTTTGAGAGAATTAATTGATTGCTACAGTCCTGTTTTACTGACTTACTTAAACACATTACGAAAACACGCCTATTCAAATATATAGAAAATTTCACCACCAAAAACTGAAAACTTCCAGATAAAAGTTCCGATATTTTTTTCTAATTTCAGCACAAAACATAGATTGTGGGTACTCGTTAGAACCGCCTCGTCAAGGCGGCTATAGATTTATATAGAATGCATACTGGGTACAGCATACGGGGAATGCATACTGGGTAAACCATACACTCGAAGACGAATTAGGGACAGATTGTTTATAATTGGATCCTATCAGTTTAGACTGAGAGGTTTGCGTCTGCTGATCATGTCTGTCCAGTAAATCAGATCTTCACGCATTCCTTAGCATCCTCAAACCAGGCGCAACATATTAAAGAAAACTATTTAATCATAGATCAGTCTGATTACGGTCTACCACTGTTTGACATTTCTCCAACATTTTTGTGTAACTTATATATTTAATTTTTCCCAAGATATAGGATTAGAAATCTCGTGCAGATGTCTCCAGAAAAAAGAAATTGACATTTCATGCAAATTGCCTCCGTTGGATGGAGACAATTTGCATAAAATGTCAAAACCTGTTTTCTGGGGAAAAAAAGAAAAAAAAAAAAAAAAAAAAAAAAATCAATATGTTGCCTGCTGAGAGGTTTACCTAGCACGATAACGGTTAACGGTTAAACTATGCATGGCAAGTGGTCGTGTCCCAGTACTTTGGGGAATTACAGTAACACATTACGAAAAGACGCCTATTCAAATATATAGAAAATTTCACCTCTAAAAACTGAAAATTTTCAGATAAAAACCTCTGATATTTTTCATATTTCTGCTCAAAACATAGATTGTAGGTACTCGTTAGAACCGCCTCGACGGTCTGCTATAATTTGAGCAGAAATAAGAAAAATAATGTATACCCCTGTAAACCCCGTTTTGCTATATAAAAGTGGGGTTTAAGGGGGTAAACATTTATATATAGGCGTGTTTTCGTGATGAGTTAAAACATGAGAAACGGACATTACAGCTTATTCGGACAACGACTTGCGCATTCGCACAGTCTGACCAGGCCTTCGTCGTCCGCTTTCAGAATCAACATTAATAAAACATGCCTATACAAATATACTGAAAATTTTACCACAAAAAAAAGAGAAAATTTTCAGATAAAAAATTCTGATATCCTTCATATTTCTGCTCAAAACATTGATTGTGGGTATACGTTAGAACCGCCTCGGCAATCTATGTTTTTGAGCAGAAATAAACAAAATAACGTATGCCCCTGTAAACCCCAGTTTTACTATACGAAAGTGAGGTTTAAGGGGGTCAAAATTATATAGGTATGGTTTCGTAATGATATGTGCTGTAACGTATAAGCGAGTAGGCGTTCATCCGATTGCACGGAACGCACAGGCTGATCTAATTGAATCTTCGCTTGGCGCAAATGGCTCACAAAATCCATTTTATTATTTGAGCAGTGGAAACATGTCTTGTACGAAGAATGTCAGATGAATGTTTACTTTCAAGTGTTTGTTTTTTTCTTTCTTTCTTTTTTTCTGTTCTTATTAGAAAGATGATGGCATTGATCTGTTGTTAAAGAGAACATGTTAAAATATATAAGCACCAACGTCAGAAAACGTATCTTCGCATTCGCACAGGCTGGTCAGAATCTTCACTGGATGCTTTTTGGATTGCCAATGATGCAAAGTTTTATGCGGACAACGAATTAAGATTCTGATCAGACTGCGCGTTCGGCGCACTGACATACCAGAAGGTACGTTTTCTAACGTCGCGGGTCGTATTATCTGTTGGACGTGGTGGCATTTTATTATACGGATTGTGCTCTCTGAATTACGTCAAAGTGATAATTTTGGGGGTAAACAATCATTTTTCAAACAATCGTTTCTCCAGATATTATAGACACAGGAAAAATTCTTTTAATTTAGTTTATGGCAAAATTCCCAAAGGGATATAGTTGCCCAACTTTTGAAAATTCCTCCGCAGAACTGAAATATTTTTCTTTTAATTGTTTTTGAAATGTATTGATACACAACAATAGATGTCTATCATAAACCTAAGGAGTGCGTAGAGGATATTTACTCTTTTGCTGTGAATACCAAAAATATTTTCATCGAGTGTAATGAAAACATCAGTATTTTCACGAGTGCGAAGCACGAGTGAAAATGTAAATGTTTTCATTACACGAGATGAAAATTTTTTTGGTGTTCACTGAAAAAGAGTAAATTTTATTTTTATTTTATTGTTTACACGTCAATGTGCGTTTCTGACGTCATAAATAACGTCACCAAACATAACAAGAACGTCATGGCGTCGACGCTCAGTGCTTAACATGTGAACCGCTGGAGAGACAAAAACAAAAACGTTTCGGCGAATCAAAATAATTTTGATACCAAAATGTTCCTTACATTCTAACTAAGAATATGCATACCAACACTTGATAGTTTAGTTCAGAAACAAAGAAGTTAGAGCTGTTCAAAAATCTGAAGTGGAGGTAACATCCACTTCTGAAACAGTAAGAAAACCGAAGTCGTCCAAAGCGAGGAGTGAAAATATAAATCGTATCAGTCACTATAGTGAAATGATACGATATCAATTCACTAGTGATTGATACCACTTTTATTTTCACCAGATATACACTGATTTCACCGCTGACAATAAAATAAATGGCGTTTATACAACGTCGCATCAACGTAAGTGCAACGTAATGACGTTGCATCGACGTAGATGTAACGCTATATAAACGTCATGGCGTTTCATCGACGTGGATGCGGCGTTGCATAAACGTCGTGATGTTACATCGACGTTGATGCGACGTTGGATAAACGTCATATGTCCGAAGACACATTTTTGCATGGCGAGGCCTGTAGGTTGTAGGCACTCAATAGAAGCGCTGTTCCGCACATGTTATAGGTTATCTTAGAAGCGCCTCGTGAGGATACTCTGATGACAAAAAAGTCGAGTTCTATATATAACTTCTATTTTACTTGTGCTCCAGAACTCGACTTTTTTAATATATCAATCACAAATGTTGATCGATTCAGGAGAGAGTGTACATCGACACGCTCTTTGTGATGCTAGCCACAAATGTACTAATAGCAAACTACGGGAGATAACCGTTGTTAAGTCGCCAAGCGTCTGGTTCGGGAAGAAGGTATGCGCAAGAATATTTTTTAAAAATTATGGTTTGAGCTCTAGTTTCTAAATGGTTGTGGCTGACTAGTTACTAGAATATATATTCTTACTCTGTTAAGCAACGACAGTGCCCAGTCATTTTAATTATCTCATATTTAAAGAGAAAATTTGATCCAGACAGCTGGGAAAGTGTGGATGATCTTAGTCGTCTGGAAGCTTGGAAATGTGGTTTGGGGCTTCATAAACAGCTAAACAGGCTATGCTAGTAGTGTTTACGCGTATATTGTGGCAGTTGAAAAATTCTATATGACAAGGTAAGTAAATTAAGTTTTTAAAAGCAACTATCTATGAACAGTGCCGAATTATATGACAGAATCATGAGAATGGTATTTATGTTTGTAAGGGTCTATGTATGTCAGCTGACCAGGGACATTTCCATGGATTCGAAAGTGATGACAAGTAAAGAAAAAAAAAAAAAACATGGCTTGTTTTTAAAACCTTGTATACTTATGTTGTTTTACAGTGTTGTGATTAACATGTAAAATAAAAATAAATGAGATAAGCATATACAGTAAAAGTACATCCAATAGAGAGGGTGCTGAGGACTGTGGCTCATTGCACTTGAAGGCATTGGTAAAACACTAGCCACAAGGAATCACAATGCTCAGTGTTTGAAGCCCATCTGGAGCAGGCCTTTATGTGCTTCTTTGTAAGAATCAAATATGATAAGTTTTCCCTTAATAAATCTAAATATTTGACTGCAGAACCTGGGTTGAATCAAATGAGGGTCCCCATATAATGAGTAATACAAAAAACAAGCTCACCCAAAACCCAAATATTTACACAAAACCTGTTGAAATGATCAAAACCTATTTTAGTCCACCACAAAGCCCTGGTTCTTAAAGTATTATTCCATATTATGATTATAATAAAGGTTTAAGACAAAGTGTGGCACTGTTTTTGGGTGTTTGGATATTCGCTGATGAAATGCTGAAGGTGATTGTTACAATACCACACTTTAAAATGGAAACAGCCATTTTTTTTTTCTTCAGAATGGTATTCGATGGAAAAGTGACACCCTTTTGGTTCAATATCCAAATAATCATTGGTCATCGAACAACACAACCAAAAACAGTATTGTTTGGTGACTCTATTCTCTCAGGAATAAACAAAAAGGGTTTAAACAGGACTGTTGAATGTCATGCTATCTCTGGTGCATCAGTGGACATACTATTGGATAAGATTCGAATCTTCGATCTGAGGTGTTTTGAAAATATTGTAATCTATGTTGTTGGCAATGATGCTTCAAATATCAAAACAGCCTATGACTTGGAAACCATTGAAGAAAAGTATGAACAATTAATCAATCTTATTCGAGAAAAAAGTGCTGAAAGTAACATTTATCTTTGTAATATGTGTCCTCGCGGGGATACTTCAATGTCAGACATCAATGATATGATAGAAAGGCAGAGTCAACATCATCAGGGAACTTTTACTGATGTCAACAAGACCTTTTACAACAAATACAATCAGCTGAAATCCCACTTCTACAAGCCAAGGGACAATATACACCTATCATCGGGTACTAGAGGGTTACTTAGTGCTATCAACAATTATGTAGAAATAGTTGACAATTTTAAGACATGTACCCAAAGAACATTTTCACCTGGGAAGGTACAACACAGACCCCGTCAACCTCATTATGACAATAGCAGTGAGCGATGTTTCAAGTGTGGTCTTTCAAATCACAAAACTAGTGATTGTTTTCATAAAAATCAAGTTCAATGCTTTCATTGTAAGCTTTTTGGACACAAGGACTCAATCTGTTGGAACCTATGGGATATCGGCAAATATGCCATTCTTACTAGAAATAATAGTTTCATTTATATCACCCAATAGGTTGACTTCCTAGCAAGCATATGTGAAAATTGTAATGATCTTGTTTGTGAATGTGAAAAGAATAATAATTTTACAAATACTCAACATATAAGCTCACTTGAAAGCCCTATCAGAAAAAAACTCCCACAAGTCAGTGGAGACAAAAATGTGAAATTTCTACTGAAATGGAACTTTCAGAAACTGTTTATGATTTATCAACACTGATTGACAAAAGTACACATTCTGACAATATATATGGTAATCCTATAACAGAAGAGTATGCTACCCATGATTATGATACAATTGTTGATGTTAATGATGTGCATGAAAATAATATGCATGAAAATATGCATGATGATTTTTCTTCCACGAATGCCCAAACCATGTTGAATTAAGGTCTCCATAAAAAAAGGATTTAAAATGGGACATTTGAATATTCAAGGAATACAAAACAAAATCAATCAAGTTGATTTGCTTTTAAATAGCTCTCATAACAACTTACAGGTATTAGGACTCAGTGAAAGCAAATTAAACAGTTATCATTTGAATGCTCTATTTGAAATTAAAAATTATTAGATGTTTCGTAAAGACAGAACTGTTTCAGTGGAGAGGCCTGAACAGGGAGATGGACTTCTTGTATATATTAAAGATGGAATAAACTGTAAAAGGAGATATGATTTAGAATGTGAGTGAATTGAATGTGTGTGGTTGGAAATTTTCCCTACAAATAGCAAAAGTTTTCTGGTTGGAAATATTTACAGACACCCAAATGAAACAATTAGCTGGAATGAGGAATTTGAAAATCATTTAGATAAAGTTTTAGAATGTGAAAAAGAAATTTATTTACTGGGTGATTTTAATTGTGACCTTATGCAAAACAATATTAAGCAATCTTGGCTAGAATATATGGAAACTTTTGGCCTATATCAATTTGTTAATGTTCCTACAAGGGTAACAGATCAGTCTGCAACTTTGATCGATCATGTTTATTCAAACACCCATTCAAATATTCTAATGACTACAATACCTCGCATAGGCCTGAGTGATCACTAGTAGAAAAACAAATGATCATGCAGTCTCAAGAATACCCACTACACAATATCATACAGATCATTCAAAAACTTTGATGAAAATACATTCATTAATGATTTGCAATCAGCCCCATGGGATGTTATAAAAATATTTGATGATGTTAATGATATTGTTGAAACATGGTCAACCCTATTTTGTGATATTGTTGACAAGCATCTGCCCTTGCGTAAACATCGTGTTAAGCGTAAACAGCAACCAAAATGGCTAACTGCAGATATAATTGATGCTTTTAAAATAAGAGATAGATTCAAATCTGTAAATAATGAAGAACAATATAAAGTCTGGAGAAATAAAGTTAATAAAATGCAGGGGTCATCCTGGAGCTTTCAGAGAGAGAGAAGTTTTGTGATAATTTCAGGATTTTAGGGAGAAGTTTTGGTCCAAATTTAGGATTTCCCTATACATTCTATACATTTTCATTTCTCCCTCAGCTTAAGATAAGGAGAAGCCAGCCAGCTTAGGGAGACTTTTTCTTCCAAATCGCCCTCTAGGATGACCCCTGAAATGATTAAAGTATCAAAGAAGAGACAGTATCATCATCATATCATAATCAGATTTTTGATTAACGTGCAGGTACGGGGGCAATATCCACATCAGTGGGCCCCCTTCCAGATAGCTGGCTTGCTGCACGCATGGCTGATCTCACACCAGATCTCCAGGTACGTCTATCATGAGGGTTGATAGCCGAGAGCTTCCACTCTCTGCAATCCCTCTCTGTCAGCTGCTTCCATGTCATTTTGGGCCTCCCAGGCCCACGCTTTCCATCAACCTGTATGTCAAAGGCTGCCCTGATTGCACCACTGGAGCATTCCACATGTCCATACCATTGGAGTCTTCTCTCCTTCAGAAATTAAGTGCAGAATGAGGTCTAGATCCTCAATGCCAAGCCGCACAAGTAGCTCATTGGACCTAGTGGTGACAATGTCTTGCGGCCTGACATTGCAGATCTGTCTGATCATTGCCCACAGTACTCTGAAATTATTAATGAAAATAATAACAATCCAGCCAGCGTGTGGAAACTTTTTAAAGAACTAGGTGCCAGTAAACGCAATATTGGTAATAGTATATTGTCATTAAAAATTGATGGCCATATCATTGAAAATCTCTCTGAAATTTCATCTGAATTCAACAAATTTTTTGTATCTGTAACCTCAAAATAAAAGAATCAGTTGCTTCCTCTAATTTTAAACTTAAAATGTTTTGTGATGAAAAGTTAATGGAAAACACACACTTTTCTATCCTGTCATTGAACATGAAAAAGTTGAAAAGTACCTAAAAAATATTGATATTACCAAGGCTACTGGATCTGACAATATTGCACCAAGATTATTAAAATTTGCAGCACCATACATATCTGAAAGCCTTACTTCCATTTATAAAAGTATAATGAATTCAACATTTCCTGAAAAGTGGAAGGAAGGTAAAGTGACTCCACTTCACAAAAATGGACATAAAGATGGCACAAACAATTATCGGCCTCTTTCAGTTCTACCTGTGAGTGTCCTTTCTAAATTATTAGAAAAACATGTGCATGATTCTTTAATGTTCTATTTAGCTTCAAATACATGTAATCTGCTTCATTCAACCCAGTCTGGTTTTAGACCAAATCACTCCTGTGAGACTACATTATTACAAATGACCAATAAATGTTTAGATGCCATAAAAAACAGCCAAATGATTGGGATGGTAATGATAGATTTTAGGAAGACATTTGACCTCATAGACCATACACAATTGCTTAAAAAACTCAAATACTATAAAATTTCTGAAGAGACTATCAGCTGGTTTTCTTCCTGCTTGCTAGAGAGAAAGCAAAAAGTCTTTGTAAACAACACATTGTCAGACTCTGAAGATATCTTATGTGGCGTTCCTCAGGGATCCATATTAGGCCCATTACTATTTTTAATATTTATAAATGACCTCCCATTACATATTGATAATGTACTCACATACTTGTATGCTGATGACACTACCCTTTACTGTACAGGCAGATCACAAGCTTGTACTGAACAGCAGCTGCAAGCCGCATTTTATAAACTTTCAAACTGGTGCAAACAAAATGGAATGTTAATAAACACTGCTAAAACAAAAGTAATGCTATTTACAACTCCACAAAAACACATTCATTTAAATGAAAATACCCTTAAATTGACTTTAAACAATGAGATCTTAACTGTAGTAACAAGTGATAAAATTTTAGGGATACACATTGACAACAATTTAACATGGGCAGACCATACTAATGCTGTTGCCAAAAAAGTGGTTTCAAATTTATGGTTGCTCTCTAGAATTAAGGAATACTTATCCACTGATCAGAGAGTTCAATTTTACAAGCCTGCATTCAACCCCATATTGATTATTGCAATTCAGTCTGGGGAGGTACATCACAAAGAAACCTAGGTAGGTTATACAGATTACAAAAAAGAGCATGTAAAATCATTTTAGATTATCAATATGAAAATATAGCCAGTAGCATGGAAGAGCTAAATATTCTGAACATTTATGAACGAATTTATCTTAAAAAGGCCAAATTTATGTATAAAATTTCTTATTCTTTGACACCTAAATACATCAATGAAATGTTTCAGTTGCTGCCTTTAAATGATACCCTGCAGTCCCGAAGTTCATCAGGAACCATAAATTATGTGTTGCCAAGGCCTAACTGTTTAAGCAGAGTTTGATTTACTCTGGTCCATTGATCTGGAATAATCTGCCTGATAATCTGAAACATTTAAAAACTATTAACAGCTTTCACAAAAATTGTATAAAATGGATAAAAGGAGCTCAGATATGAGACATAAATTTATATATATTTAAAAAGTTTGTGACATAGTTGTACACACAAGGCTCTGTGTGTGTATGTGTGTGTGTGTGCATGTGTACATGCATACAGTGTGTCTTTTCGTTAGTTATAAAGCCTAATTTCTGATCTTGTGTTTCGTTTTGGCAAGTCAGTTTGTGGCTTTACGGACTTTCATTAATTAATCCATTGCACAGCTGGTGTAAGCAATTGATCTTGTTTATCAAGGTCAATGTTGCACAAGTTGTATTTCAACCTGTATAACCTGTACATATATTTAGAGGTTTCATTATTTCCTTTTTAGTGTGTATGTAATTCCATGTGTGTGTGTTGTTTTGTTTAGTTTTGTTTTGTTTTTATGCTTTGATTGTAAAAAATGTACATAATAGAGGGCCTTATGGAAGATTAGCTTGTATTGCTAAATGTGTCACCCTCTAAAAATAGAGTCCCTTATTATTATTATTATTATTATTTAATATTATCGTTATTTATATCAGCTATCCATAAGGGAACCCTTGTCTTGTACTGCTCTGAAAAAAGACTGTTTCCATTAGTTCGGTATTTAGTCAGTGATTGATAATAATTTAATTTATAGAGGAAGCTCAGTTGGATTTGTATCCAGTGTTTCCTGAGGTATGCAAGGTTTTAAACAAACTTTTTATATACATGTACAACAAACACATGAAAAGTGATATTTATTTTAAGTTTGCCTTGAATGCCTTCACTATAACATTTATCCCTAGAATGGAAACAAACTGCACTCAGAAGGGGCAAATTCTTCCCTTTAAGAGTAGCCCCAATATGAAGGGAGGTAAATGTTTTCATGCCATTTTTTTTACACAAAGGTATATGAGCCATTTGTAGCTCCAAATAAGAGTGGGAATCCAGATTATATTTTTGTTATTTTCCATAAAAACATATTATGTTGTCATGTGTGAATGCATTCTTTCTTTTAAGAAAAAAAAACTTTGAGAAGGGAGGCAAATACTTCCAGACCAGAGTGATCTCCCTAATAGCATAGCTGTAGATAAGTATTACCATAATTAGGACAGCTTATCTTGATCTTCTTACCATACATATCCTAGTTTAAAATAGTCCATTCTACTACCTACAGTCTGTATTGAACTGTCTAAACTATTGCTCTATGTATGGCAAACAGTGCCGACCCTGATCAGATGCTGTATTCTGCGGCATCTGATCTAGGTTAACACTGTTTGCAAAAGCATATCTGTTTCAATACTTAGGGTTATTACAGTAAGAGGGGATCATGTCAGGTAAATATCTTTCTTACTTCTCCATGAAAAATATGTTGTGGGGCACTTCTAATGAGTACTCACAACAAATTCTGTGGAGAACAGTAAAATGAGTAAATGTGCTAAAATTTTGTACATCAAAGTTTCAGACAGAATGGCATATGCAGACAGTGCAGACCCAGATCAGACTTCTCCTGAAGAACAGTCTGATCAGGGTATACACTTGCTGGCCTCGGTGGCTCAGTTGGATGCGCATCTGACTTGTGATCAGGAGGTTGCGGGTTCGACCCCCCGCCAGGTCGGCAACATTCTTTCATGGAGATTTGATCATGAAATATTTTCTCAGGTCATTATCTCCCTTCCACTGATTCAAGAAGGGCAGTTGCCAGTTTCTGGCAAAACAATGAGCGCAATACTGGTTAACCGCTTAGATGACTAAGCCTGCCCAGTAAATGGTTTGTTAGGTAAACTGACCGCGCTCGACATGATCCCATTGGGTTGACTGGGCTGTAAAACTTCAACACAAACAAAAGGATATGGACTGTTTGCCATTTCAGTAAGTATAAGAAACAACTGCATAAAAAGCAAAATTTAGTCCAAACAGTATGGAATAAAGTGCTCAAAATTTTAGGACATTTTATCATACCCACAACCTACGTTTTTTTTTTTTTTGTTTTTTTTTTTGAGAAATAAGAAAAATATCAATACTTTTTTATTTGAAGAAAGTTTATCTGAAGCTATGTTCATTCCTTTAAATGTGTTTTATTCTAGCAGTATGATGGAGAATATTCGAAGATGACAGTTCAGGAAGACCATGAGTGATGACAAAAAGGTCAAAGCTGATGATTATGGAGACATAGTTGTTAAGTCTCTCAACAGTCTAAGGCAGAAAAATGAGCTTTGTGACTTCAAAGTGTCTGCAGGCGGACATGTCTTTGATGTAAGTTTGTTTTATGGTTGTACTATTATCATATGTGGTTTTTTCTTCTTCAATACTTCACTAAGTTCAACTTTATTTTTATAATATGAAAGTTAGGTTCCATTTTATAGGCATTACTGTTTTAACCCTAATTTCAAGGAGCAAAGTTCAAGGAGCTGCTATCAGTTCTCTCTTCACGCCACCTCTCTTTCAAGACAGATGGCTGCATGTATAGCTCTTGTGTGCGGAGCGCAATGCTCCATGCCAGTGAGACTTGGCCATTGACAAAGCCAAACCTCAAATGTCTGCAGCCAAATGATAGGGGAATGATTAGACAGATCTGCAATGTCATGCCGCAAGACATTGTCACCACCAGATCCAATGAGCTACTTGCGTGGCTTGGCATAGAGGATCTGGACCTCATTCTGAAGGAGAGAAGGCTCCGCTGGTATGGACGTGTGGAATGGTCCAATGGTGCAGTCAAGACAACCTTTGACCTACAGGTAGATGGAAAGTGTGGGCTTGGGTTTTGCTATCGACGCTCATGATAGACATACCAGGAGATCTGGTGTGAGATCTGCCATACGTGCAGCATGCCAGCTACCTGGAAGGGGACCCACTAATGTGGATGTTGCCCCTGTACCTGCATGTTAATTAAAAATCTGTTGATGATGATGATCATGAATTTGCTAAACTTAAATATCAGCAGACAATATTTTAACAGTTTAAATTGCCAATCACAACTGCAGCAAGCGACACACACACACACACACACACACACAAAATCAGACATAACATTTCATTTTCAAGAATCATCTGTTTCTTCCAACTACACTTATTCTGAACACTCATTAGTACTAATACAGACTGGCTCCAGTCTCAAGTGACTAAATATTTTTTCTTATAATCCTGTTTGATATTCCACTAAAATAAAACCAAAATAATATCATGACAATAAAGGCTGGTCACTAGTGTAGTGACCAGCCTTTATAGTACTGTACTGATATTTCTTCTTTCCACATGTTTACCCACATCATGTTTTTGTATTGATTGTAAGGTCATTTTTAATTTTTTTTTTGTTTGCTGTCACATGACTGAGCTGCCAAAAATGTCTATGACTTGAAAAATTATAAAGAGCTCTGTCAAGAAGTTTTTTTTTTTGCTTGCAGTCACACGACTGTCACTGAGCTGCCAAAATGTCTATGACTTGAAAAATTATAAAGAGCTCTGTCAAGAAGAAAGTTTTGTCTGTGTTTGTCATTGCATTGCATATGCATGCAAGTATGTCTCTTAAAGCTTACAGCAGAACATAAAGTTATGGTTATAAAAGCTTTAATTAGTTCAAATACATGTATACAGACATTTTTAAATTTACTCAAAAAATAGCTGTAATTCAAAAGTACTGAAAAGAATACTGTTGTCTTTTTTAATTAAAAAAGAATACATACCTACCTACCCAGTCTTAAAATTGTGCATCAGGTGACAGCAATCAAACAATCTTTGTCACACCTGCTTTAGCATGGGTGACTAAGGCGTGCAAGTTTCCGTCTGTTCATTTTTCCGTCAGCATTTATCCAGGGTGTTTTGTGAGCGCAACTCCTCTTATAGTATTGTACTGATCATTTTGAAACTTTGCATGTGTTTTCTCCATGGTATGAAGATGTGCATGTGGTTTGGATATAATTGTTAGATTTTTTTGTTTTTTCACTTTTTCCACATTGTGAACTTTGTCATTTTTCACCACAATATATAGACAGTGGCTACCTCTTGTCAGTGCTTGCAATTAAGGGAAGTCTGGGAGTCAGACTCCCAAAAATTGCCCTGGGACTTCCAAAAATCAATGCCAGGAAGTCTGGGACTCCCAACTTTTGAAGATATTTAGTCATTTATAACAAAAATTTAGAATGAATTTATGTGTTATTTAGCTTAACAATGGCAGTTTCACTCCATAAATGAGAGTTTAAGAATATTGAGGTTGAATTCCTGAAAGTGAGTGAAAAAATTTGATCACAAGGACTTCCAGATATTGGAGCTAGGAAGTCCTGGGACTTCCTGATTTTGACAGTTAGTGCAAGCACTGTCTTGTGAGCGCAACTCCTCTTACAGTTTTATACTGATTGTTTTGAAACTTTGCATGTGTTTTCTTCATGGTATGGGGATGTGCATATGGTTTGGGTATAATTGTTAGAACATTTTTTGTCAGTTTTCCCACATTGTGAACACCCTAAGTATATAGACAATTGGTACCTCTTGTAAGCGCAACTCCTCTTACAGTTTCATGTACCGATCGTTTTGAAACTTTGCATATGTTTTGTTCATGGTATGAGGATGTGCATGTGGTTTGGATATAATTTTAGGTTATTTTTTTTTCACTTTTTCCACATTGTGAACTTAGTCATTTTTCACCCTCAATATATAGACAGTGGGTACCTCGTGAGCACAACTCCTCATACAATTTTATACTAATCTTTTTGTAACTTTGCACTTGTTTTCCATAATCTGAAGATGTGCATGTGCTTTTCATATAATCCTTGCCCTATTTTTTGTCACTTTTTTGTACTTTTTGAACTTTGTCATTTTCTGACCTCAGATGTATAGACAGTGGGTACCTTGTGATTGCAACTTCTCACACAATTTTAAACCGGTCTTTTTGAAACTTTGCACATGTTTTCTCCTGGATCTGCAGAAGTGCATGTGGTTTGAATATGATTTTTAAATTTATTTTTGTCATTTTTTCCACTTCAACTTTGTCAATTTCTGAACGTCAGATAGTGTACAAACTGTGGGTACATGTACTTTTTGTGTCCAATTTCTCATTCATCATATGAGAAAATGCATATGCTTTCAATGAAATTCATATATTCATTTAATCCTTGTCTTTAATTTTTGTCACTTTTCCAACTAAGCACTGCTAAGAATGAAATAAACTTATTTAATAACCACTTTCTGATTGTGGCACCTGTGACTTTTGCCCCAGCAGATGCGACGCCGCCTTCTACGGAATTCTGGTTATAGATGGCCTAACCTGTCTGAAATGGGACAGTTGCTGGTTGTATATTTGTTAAATTTCCCATTTAACTTGATATGTTATATATATGATACAAATGTATATTTTCAGGTTCACAAGTGCCTGTTGGCGGCAACAAGTGATTATTTTCGGGTCATGTTTTCTGGTGTCATGGCAGAGAGTAAACAGAGCATGGTTGACTTGAAAGGTGTCTCTGCTGACGGATTACAACATGTGATAGAATTTATATACACTGGTGAAATGGCAGTACATTATGATAATCTCACTGAAATTATCAATACAGCGAGCCATTTGCAGGTTCAGTCAGCACTAGATTTGTGTAGCAATTTCATAAAATCAGTTATGACGTTTGAAAATGCGGAAGATTTTTTAAACATTGCGGATACTTACTCTCTGGATAAGGTTCTCCTGCACTGGGACCAAATGATTCAAAAGAACTTTTATGAATTCAGTTTAACTCAGTCATTCTTAAAACTGAATGCACAAACATTAATCAAGCATCTGTCACAAAATAGTCTACTGGTTGCTTCAGAATACAAATTATTTAAATGCCTGGAAAAGTGGTTTCTCTATAATCCATCACGACTGGTGGAAGGTCAGGCTGTTTTAAATCATGTCCGATTTCCACTGATGAGTCAAGCAGAGTTAGGGTCTATTCAGGACAGCGACATCATCAGACATGGCTCTCAGGGCATTCAGTGTCTTGCAAAGGGATTCAGGTTCCACATGGATAGCAAGGGAGGCCATCCATGCATTGAAATTACCTCAGATGTTCGAAGTTGCTCCCCTTGTTTAGTTTTAGTGCATTATGGTTCCTCTTACATGCCATTTCAAATCACTGCTTATGATAAAAATTCAGGGACGTTTTATAGGTTATTTTCTGATGTTAATGGAAGCAGGGATTGCCGGGTGGGGACTGTTGATAATTTTGCATATATTTGTCGTGTTGTCGATTTTGGAGGGGGGAGTCTGATGAGTTCTGTGTTCAGGTTTGATCCTAGGCATTTGATTGGACAAGAGCTTAGACCAATGAGGAGACTTAGATTAGATTTTGCTCTTGTGTCAGTTGGGAAATTCATTTACGTGTTTGGTGGTTTGACTGATCAGTATGCGATTCTAGATTCTGTTGAATGCTACAATGTAATGACTAATGTATGGGAAGATGTCCCATCATTACCTTCCGCGGCTCATTCCCTCGCTGCCACAAAATATGGAGACAAAATATACCTCACAGGGGGCGTGGTTCTTGTGGGTCCAGAACGTAATGCAACAAACAGTTTCACTTGTTACCATCCAGTTTCAAGACACTACGAATCCAAACCCGGTATGCTGTATGCCAGGCGTTTACATGATATGACCACAGTTGATGAAAAAGTATATGTTCTAGGAGGCATTCCACGGACTGGTACGCCCCTACATGGACAGATTCCAATTGAATGTTACAGTCATCGATCAAACCAGTGGACACTTCTTTCAAATACACTCAGTGGACGTTCTGTGGGTCATTACATATGGTTTGACGGTAAAATCCTTTCACTGGGTCACGAGTACCAGAGCGCCACCGAAGATGAGATTTGGTGGTACAAACCACATGAAGAGGACTGGAATAAATACATAAAAGCTCCGCAGAGGTTGAGTCTCACTCAGGCAATGTGTATTAAGCTGTTTGTTAATTTCGCTGATGATAAAGTCAACAAACTTTATATTAAAGAGAAGTAAAAAATTAAAAAGGAAGTTGCATCAAGCATATAAGGGGCTTATCCAATATATATATATTGAGGTGGATACAGCTACAGTATAGTTCCAGATAAGACACTTTTTTCAACAAAAATTACAGGGCCAGTTGTTCAAAGCATCGTTAGCTTAACAAGCTCGTTAGTGGTCAAAATGTTAACTGTTCTAGTTAGTACAATATCTATATCGCAGTTATTTTTACTGAAAAAATGTGAGTAGCTTTTGCAAATGCAAAAGCTATTCACATTTTTTCAGCAAAAATATAAGGGTATATGCTATATTTAATGATCAAAGTTTTAATAATACATTAACTAACGACATCATTAGTTTCAAACAACTGAGCCCAGATATTTATCTTATTTCTAGTAGTTTTCTACACAAATGCATATGTTGTGATACTGGAGAAATGAAGAAAATATCATGTTACGTAAATACCTCTTCTTATTTGAAACTATGACGTCTTTGAGGTTTGAAAATAAGTTAACTGCCAGTCACAACAATTGTCGTCTGCTTTGTCATCAGCTTGTGATTTTAAATGTCATTTTTGCAAACAGTAAGGACCCAGATCAGACTGCTTCTCCAGGAGCAGTCTGATCTGGGTCCACACTGTTTGCCTGTATGCAAAAATAGATTTGAAAAAAATTGCAAGAATATTCAGCAGACAACATAAACACACAACATTTTCAGATGCAGGTTTTCTTGGCATTTTAAGGATTAAGTCCCTTTTCTGTGTGATGCTTCTCAGATAAGGATAGAAAAGGACCAACTGTAATTGAATGAAGTCTATGCCAAAAATCAATGATAATACATGTAATTGTTTTTTTATGAAAGTTTTAGATATTGCTTATAAATACTTGCAAAATCACCTGCCTGTGAATTCAAAGCCTGGTGAAATAATGGTATCGAATGGATCATGCCACAGGAATATGTGTCTTCAGGCATATGTGGACAGCAAATGCCCTGATCAGCATGTGCAGGTT
The DNA here is from genome assembly GCA_964016985.1 of Anodontia alba. Lineage (NCBI taxonomy): Eukaryota > Metazoa > Mollusca > Bivalvia > Lucinida > Lucinidae > Anodontia > Anodontia alba. Next base: position 42,837,718 of record OZ024832.1, on the reverse strand, counting down.
CCTCTTGGTCCACTTACACAATCGGTAACATGCTGGTATCTCATGATACTGTGCTTTTTTCCACCAAAAAGTATCAATATTGTTCTTATTTCTCGATGAAAACATACATTGTGGGTACTCATCAGAAGTGCCTTGGTGAGTCGCTTCTAATGAGTACTCACAGCATATGTTTTCATCAAGAATAAGAAAACTATTTACCTGATACCCACTCTTACCTAGACCTATGAATAGATACTACAGAAGTATGAATATAGAGCAAAGGCCCGGATGATACCTTGGGTATGCACAGAATGATCTGACTGTGCATTTTGCACATGTTGGAAGGCACTTTTTCACTTGACCTGGACCAAATATATGGAAAATTGCCTCCCTTTGCAGAACTAGATAACTCCCTTAGGTAAAATTAGGTGTAATTGACTTGTGTGTCTCATTACCTTTTATACAGCCAAGGGTCTAGCTGAGCAAAGGATTGTTAAGTTGACAAAAGTCAACAAGGACAGGGGAGGGGGGTGGAGGGGATGGGGGCAGAGGGGGCACAAGGGCAAGGGTTGGTGTGTGAGGTTAGGCTGTTATGTCAAAACTGTTTTTATCTCCCTTCTGCTTTTATATCTCCCTTCTATTATAGAGCTGGGGCGATGCCATCAATATACAGTCATATTTTGATGCCCCAACCTGCTGAAGGCAGCAAGAGGCATATAGCATTTAGCCATGATATCACATCCGTACATGTGTAGGTCATGTTTGTAACCGGAATCTAACAAATATTTAAGTTAAATTCAAATTTTCATTGACATTATCGTTAGTGTTTCTCTTGGAGGTCATAGCTAGAAGTCGAAAAATGGTATGCTACTTATACAGACCTAAACCTTCAACTCTATGCTAGTTGCCCCTCTGTGCTAGAGCCATACACTGGGGTGGGGCTAGGGGGATTGAGGCATTTATGTACTTTAGACACAGATCTGGTTTGAGATGGTACTATAGTGTGATACTGATAATATCGACACTTCATGATGCTTGCATAATGTACTTTCGATATATACATGTAAAAATGCAACAAATCTGAATTATTCTTATGTGACCTATGGGTTCTTTCCTTCTAGAGTAGACTCCCCTTTCAGAAGGGAAGCAAACCATTTGACAAGAGTTGCCTTCCCTGAAAGTGGTCCACTCACCTGAAAGCATTTTATCAAGTACATGACCACTGCTTGAATACACAGGCTGGTTCGGCTAGGCCACATGTGATATGATATGAATGATATAACATAGAAATGTTTCAAATTCTTGCTTCTGGCTAGTTTCAGAATGACTGAAATATTGTTAATGTAGTGTAAAATGCTTAAGTCTTGTGTCTAGTTAGTAAAAAATAATGATACTGTTTTTATATAACTCCCCAGGACACCCCTCTTATCGCCATATATGCAAGGTCTGACAAATCCAATGCCCAGCAGCCTGGGACAAGCTAAATGTCTTGCTGGGCAGTTGAAAGGTTTTCAAGCTTGACTAGAAAAATGTATAAGTTATAGGGAAATGCGATGAATTTCTTCATTTTCATGCTGAAATACTTCACCAAGCAAGTAGATTAAATTGTCGGGCCATATTCTCTATGGATCGAGTGTAAATGAAGTTATCACCAATAAGAGTAAAAAAGGATTGCCTTTGGAAACAAAGAACACACAAAATCATGAAAATCGGAGGCTCGGTTTGATTGATGCCACACTTATGGTTTAATAATAATTTATTTACACTCAGTCCAGCCATAATTCAGCAGGCTTGGGACAAGAAGACTTTCCAAGGGCTAGTTTCATAAAAATTTAAATAGATGGCATGCCATCCATGTTTTGGCATGACTTTGGATAAGAAAAGTGTCCAAAGGCTAGCTTTACACACACACACACACACAAAAATATTACATGTTTGGCGTGCCATCCATGTTTTTAGTATGGCTTCAGACAAAAAAAGTGTCCAAGGGCTAGTTTCTGAAAAAATGTACATGGATGGCACATGGGTTTCAGCATGGCATCAGGTAAGAAGAGTGTCCCAGGGTTGGCTTTACAAATATGTACATGGATGACATGCCAACCATATTTCAGTATGACTTTAGATAAGAGGAGTGGTCAGAGACTTGTCTGACAAAAATGTACATACAGTAAAACCTGTGTAAGAGAGCCACCTTCGAGACTGACTTTAAATAGTGTTTGATGTGGAAAAAGTTGTCTGTCTTATAAAGGTACATGTCATGTAATTTTGCTAGCAAAATTACATGACATGTACCTTTATAAGACAACCATCTTTCCAGATCAACCATTAAGGTCAATTTCAAAGGTGGCTGTCTTACACAGGTTTTACTGGAGATACAAATATGGCTTATTATAAGAGGAGTACCCATTGGCTAGTGTCACAAAACTGTAAACACATGCAGATGGCATGCCAATGATGTTTTAGCATGACTTCAGATAAGAGCTTGGGAGTGTTCAGGGATTAGTTTCACAAAAAATATAAATGGATGCCATACGTATTTCAGCATGGTGTCCAGTAAGAGGAGTATCCAGGAGCTGGTTAGACAAAAACTTAGGGCTGGCACAATTAATCAGATAATTGATTAATTGATCGATAAATCCCACAAAAATGATTATCATTACAGATTTGCTAATAGTTGATCATTTGATTTCTGTGTCTGTTACTTTATCATATTTACCCTTAGTATTAAGACACCTCAACTCCTTACCAAACATTATCTAAAATTTGAACAAATTACTACCCACTGTTGTGTCTAAAACAGATGGATGAGTGGCAAACAGTGTAGACCCTGATGAGATACCGCATTTGCGACATCTCATCTGGGTCAACACTGTTTGCGCAGGCCTGTCTGACCTAATACATGCAATAAAGTATAACATATGGTAAGAGTCATGCTCAGACAAGTAAAATTATTACCAAATCTTCAGTGATTACTAATTGATTATCAATCACAATGGCAGGACTGATAATCGATTACCATTTCAGCTCTGATTAGCCAGCCCTACAAAAAATGTACATGGATGGCATGTGTTCATGTTTTAGCAGGGTTTCAGATAAGAGGAGTGTCCATAGGCTAGTTTTACAAAAAATATAGATATATATACCATCCATTATCTCAGCATGACTTCAGATAAGGACTCGAGAGAGTTCAGAGACTACCATACATGTATTTGACCTATTTACTGTACATACCCCTATCAGCGCACATTCAAGCTATTCCATAGTCTTCAGATTGAACCAGTGTACTTTTTGTATACTGTATAAAGGCATATGTTGTGGGTACCCATTTGAACTACATCAACTTGTTGATGCAATTCAAATGAGAACCCACAACATAAGAAAATAAGGAAAAAAAAAGAACACAAAAAACATCGCATGAGCATCATTTGATAAGTCCTTCCCTGATTTTTTTTTTGTGTACATTTAGTATAGTTAGGTACATACTTTACCTCAAGTTTCTGCAGTAGTTTTTAAAAAAACCTAAGCGCACAGTGCGGTAATTTGGTCGAATATGTTATATTTACAAAATAATTGGACGTGTATGGCATGCTGTGTTTCAGTATGGATTTAGATAAAAGGAGTGTGTGTGTGTGTGTGGGGGGGGGGGGGGGGGGGGATGGGGGGTGCTAGTTTCTCAAGTATATGTACAGTGTATGTACATTGATGGCTTGTCATAGATGTTTCTTCATGACTTATGATGTAATCTGGGGAGTGCCCAATTGCTTGTTTCACCAGAAAATATTCATAATCCGAAAATTATTACCAGTATATGAAGTTTTTGGGTCGATTGTTTACAGTCAAGCTATGGTATTCAAACGCTAAAGCTTTCGTAAGTTGATCATGTGATTATCATTGACCAATGTAATCAAACTGTGCATGAGACAAATCCAGGTAGTGGTTATATATAGCCATGCTATTCTTGTGGCTGAGACAGCAGAGTGCAGTGTAAAGATGGCTATCTGTAAAACCTGGACTGGGACATTGGCAAACAGTGCTGACCCAGATCAGATGCCACAGAAGGTGGCATCTGATCAAGGTCTGCACTGTTTGCTTAAATTACAGGAAATTGAGGGTTAAATGAAACGGTTTTAAGTCCCCATTCAGGACCATTTTCCTAGCCTTAACTCAGAGACAATTGACCCACCAGTGCAGTCAATGCTTTGATTTTTTTGTGGAGGAAAAAAGGAAAATATCACTAAGTTTAAAAACCTCTTACCTGGAATCCTGTTTCAGATATGTAAATGTGAAATTAGTTTACATTAACTACTGGTATTTAGGTTCTACATATCTTATAGATCTTATATATTCCAAGCATTTAGACCTTGACCAGTTGACGTAAATAGAAGCAATAAAGGATATTTGTCAGTTGACCATGCTAAATTGTACATTTTTGCATATACAATATCTTTTAAATGATATCTGAGAACATATTGGCTGTGCATCATGTTACATACAACAAAAAAATAATAATGACATCAGTGAAGTAAAGGGAGTAACGAATTTTGCAAAGGAAGGCAATTTAATTGCCTTCCTTTGCAAAATTGGTTTCTTCCCAGAAACAGTTGTTCATGCTTACACAGGTAGGAAGCTTCATAATTAGAGCCGGTGGCTCTGATAATCAAATGTTGAGTCTTCCTGAACATGTGTGGCTCCAAATATAATGCTTGAGAAAATAAGTTTGTTTTTGTGATAGGAAAAAAAAAAAGGAGAATGTCATGCAATGCTCTGTTCATTTACTTGTTTTCTACTCTAAGAGTTGTCAAATGTGTATGATCTTATCTGAATTATTTGTGGTGTAGAGTGAACATTGGTCAGTTTACAGATCTCCAAGCAAACATTGACACAGATTATGACTGATTTTGCCATTCAGTCAACATAGTCATGAGAATTTTAGTGATCATTCTCAAAGTGTAAACAGATTGACTATTCTGTCCAGATTCCCGAAAAATAAGATTTCAAAACAAAATAATGACAGATGAGAATAAACAAACAAAGGCTCTGACTATGTTGTGGCTCTAAGTATATAGTAAGTTTTTGCATGATAAAGTAAAAGAAGGCATCAGGACATGGGAGATCAAGCTAAAGGTGTTTTCGTTTTGGAAACCAGAGTTTTAGACAATAAGCCCTCCTATATCAGAGCTGATTGACATAGTCAGAGCCACTCATCTTTAATCAGAGACTTTGTTTATTTTGTTGTAAATATTGAATTTTGTTATCTGGTTCCAATTCTTAATTTTTGTGAAATTGCTGACTGCTAACTCCACACCACAATTGATTCAGAGAAGATGGTACACATTTTACAACTTTCCTTAGAGTAGAAAACAAGTTAAAGGACTAACAGTGCGTGATATTCTCTTCTATTTTTTTTTTAGTTTCCGCTGCAAAAGCAAATTTATACAATACTGGTATGACAAATAATAAATCTACCTTTTTCAATAGTTGTCTTGGGCTGCTATATTTGGATCTGCATGTGCTCCGGAAGACTCGCATAACATTTGATTATCAACCACAGGCTGCGATTATGGCGTTTCCTACCCATGCGCTTATCCTGTTTGAATGTAAGATTTTACAGTTTGAATTTTTAGAACATTTACCATAATAAGCTACCAGTAATAGCCAATAAAAATATACTGACCCAGAAACAAAATGTAGCACTTCTAAATGGCAAAAAATAATGAAGATTTACTGGTAATACCTTACGATTGTAAAATTGATCTAATGTGTAAAATATGCATGTAACTTAACAGTTGGAGGATATATTTGAATTATTCCTGAATATAACGTATACAAAAAATGAAGCCTAATAATTTATGAATGTTAAACTGAACAAATGTGTAAAATGTGCATGTAATTCAACAAGAGAAGGTATATTTGAATTGTTTGTATACAAGAAATTATGGGTCAACATGTACATTGTATGAATACATTTTTAGTGTAACAGAAAAAAAATGATGTATTACTCTTACATTTCTTTGCAGTTTAAGTGTTGGATTTCCTTTTTTGGGTCACTATATCAATGTTGTTTAATCACCAACTCAAAAACTTACTTGCAGCTCCACATAGCTGGAGTATGTAAATTTTTTTTTTTCATATTTCTCCACAAAAAGATAAGTTCGGGGTATCCACTCTAATTTCCTCAGCAATGTGATTTTAATGATTACTAGTGTTTCATTGTAGAAATTTGTATTTTTCTCACCTCTCCAACAAAATGTTCCTCTTGTCATGAGAATTAGAAGCATCTGGGTGACTCAGTTGTTAGTGCTTTTAACTTTGGATCACAAAAACCTGGATCTTGTCTTTTAATCACAAGAAGCCAGCCCTTGACTTTGGATCACAAGAACCTGGCTCTTGATTTTGGATCACACAAACCTGGATCTTGTCTTTTGATCACAAGAACCCAGCCCTTGACTTTGGATCACAATAACCTGGCTCTTGATTTTGGATCACAAAAACCTGGATCTTGTCTTTTGATCACAAGAACTTGGCTCTTGACTTTGGATCACAAGAACTTGGCTCTTGTCTTTGGATCACAAGAACCTGGCTCTTGACTTTGGATCACAAGAACCCAGCCATTGACTTTGGATCACAAGAACCCAGTTCAAATCTCACTGTAGGAGGAATTCATCTGATAACTATATGATGCTTTATTGCTCTGAGCCTTTCATTATCACACTTTCATCATCTAGATATGTCTTAAATAATGTTGAAAGGAATGAAAACCCCAAATCACCATTGTCATTTGTCTCCGATTTAGTGATGTAATTCTAAGTAGAACCCACAATGTATGTTTTTGTGGAGAAATAGGAAATATAACAACTTTTACCTCAAAATAGGATCTATCTAGACAAGTGCTTGTTGAAAATTTTTTGTTTACCATTTAAGGTTGATACCTCAGCTACTTTGGTATAAGAATAATTATAGGAGCAAACTAGCCAGTAGCACTGCATTCAAAGGCAATTTGTCCCAGTCTGTTAATCGATGGTTATATTCTCCGTATGGTTGATGTCCTAAAATTTTGTACCCCAACATTTGTTACAAAATGGCATATGCAAACATTGCAGACCCAGATCAGACTGCCCCTGAGACAGTCTGATCAGGGTCTTCACTGTTTACCATTCCACTAAGTGTTTAAAAAATATCTGCCTTAAAAGCAAAATTTAAGCCAAAAAGGTATGGAATAAAATGTTCAGAATTTTAGAATATTTACAATATATTCTCTGTACATCTAATAAGAAAATGTGATCTGATACGCCAGATTATTTCATGATTATATATGCTCCAAATGAGATCTGGAAGAAACTTAGAAGACACTGTGAAATAACTTTATGTTTTTATCACAAATATATATAAAAATGAACATCCTAGAAAGAGTTTAAAAGCTTTTATGTTGTAATCACTATTAATTTGATAATGTAATCATAATCACTATTTAGTTTATAGTATAATCATAGTCACTCTTTTAGTTGATAATGAAATCGTAATGACTGTTTATTGATAATGTAATTACCTCCCTTAAACTAACTTGGATACACAGTCTGGGCAACAAACTATGTATTTATAGTGTTTTATTTTTAATATAATTTGATAACATGTTCTCAGTGGTATTTTAATATCCAGGGGTGGATTTAGAGGGAGTTCGTGGGTTCAGTCACAATCTCGCACCCTCCCCCCCCACCACCCACCCTTTGAATCAAAATTTCATTTTCATGGGAAATTTTGGATAAATCTGATAAATTTGGGACTTTTCTCCTTTAAACTTCTCTTCAAGAAGTCCTTTGCACTGATTGTGAATGTGAAAAATTACTGGATGAGTGGCAAACAGTGTAGACCCTGATCAGATGCCACATTTTGAAGAATCTGATCTGGGTCTACACTGTTTGCTCAGGCTGTCTGTCCTTATACATATATCACGAAAACATGCCTACATAAGTTTGATCCCTTTAAACCCCACTTTTATATGGTAAAACTGGGCTTTACAGGGGTATACATTATTTTTCTTATTTCTGCTCAAAAACATAGATTGTGGGTACGCGTTAGAACCGCCTTGGCTTGCCTAGGCGGTTCTCACAAGTACCCACAATCTATGTTTTTGAGCAGAAATATGAAGAATATCAGAATTTTTTATCTGAAAAGAACTTCATGTTTTGATGGTTAATTTTTCAGTATATTTGAATAGGCGTGTTTTCATGATGGAGTATGTACACAAATATGATTAAATTGAATCCCCTCAGAAATCCCCCTAGGATCTGCCCCTGATATCTAACTAGAAACAGTTACATTTCATTTGGTATTGGCAATTTTATACAAAAGTAAAAAAGTTATATAAAAAGTAACTAGGGTATCAACCTTTAATATTCTGATGCCTTGACATAATTTACCTCGGGGGCCTGTCCCCAGCAGATGTGACATATCATGCCGCAAAAAATCTTGGCCCGGTTGTTCAAAGCCTCGTTAGCTTAACGAGCTCGTTAAGGGTCATTTCCTTAACTGTTTTAGCGAATTCAATACACAATATTCTGATATTTTTTGCTGAAAAAATGTGAGTAGCTTTTGCACTGCAAAAGCTACTCACATTTTTTCAGCAAAAAATTTAAGCATATTTGCGTATCACTCGATGTAAATTTTAACGAATCGTTAACTAACGACATCGTTAGCTTTGAACAACTGGGCCCTTTTTGTTTCTCTTGGTATTGTAAACTTAAATACATGTATATGGCTCCTGGTCAATATAGTACAAAGGTTTGAAGAATTATTTCTTGAGAAATAACAATTTTGATTTTGGAAGTTTCCACAACAAGAAAAATGCCAAGTAAATCTATGCCTTCTGGACCTTCCACTGATTCAAGAAGGGCAGTTGTCAGTTTCTGGCGAAAGAATGTGCACAGTACTGGTTAACCGCTTAGAGGACTAAGCCTGCCCAGTAAACGTGTGGTTAGGTAAACTGACCGCGCTCGACATGACCCCATTGGGTTGACTGGGCCGTAAAACCTCAACACAAACAAACTATGCCTTCTGGGCATTTGCTGGGAGCAAAGGCTCTAAATTTGCTGAGTCTATGCATCCATGCAGTCTGATGAGGACAAAGTATTATTGGATACATGTAGTGTGAAGCAAAGATTCTTATTGGATTATGCAACTTGGCTGGCTTATCTGGAGGACTTACCAACCTTGGTCCTGCTGAACTTGGGTATGCCCTGCCATTGCAAACAGTGTAGATCCAGATCAGTTGGCTTCTGAAGAAGCCAACTGATCTGGATCTGCACTGTTTGTCATTCAGCGTGTGAATTTGTATCAACAACCTAGAAGTGGGTAAGGCATTTAAATTATGCAACATGACAAGGGCTAAGAAGGATTATTCAGTGATAATTCTGGGATCATTTTCTCAGTTTCTCCATGAAACGTGTTGTGGCTACCCATAAGAGACGCCATACCATATTAACCCTAAATATGGGGACAGATAGACCTTTGAAAACAGTGTAGACCCAGATCAGACACTGCAGAATGTGGCATCTGATCAGGGTCAGCACTGTTTGCCACACTTACGTCAATATTTTAAACATATCAACAGGTAGTAGAATGGACTGCTTCAAATTTTAGGACAAGTATGGTAAGTAGATTGGGTGTCCCAATATTTAGGGTAAATACAATATGTTTTTATGGAGAAGTAAGAAAAGTTGTCCGCGAATTAACTCTGAATAGTCCTCCTTAACCCTTGCCCTACTGAATAAATTATGATGCCACTCCCATTTCTAATTTTCAGCCAATCAGATTACTTGATCAAGATTGTTGATACAAATTCACATAATTATTGGCAAACTGCAGATCCAGATCAGTTGGCTTCTGAAGAAGCCAACTGATCTGGATCTACACTGTTTGCAAAGGCAGGACATATCCAGGTTCAGCAGGACTAAGGTTAACAAGTCCTTTGCTTTGGCGTATGCCCTTAAGATGTCTTTTCTCATGGCTCAGCTCATTTGTTTGGAGCAAACTTTTATTATGAATACAGTATTTACTCCAAATATTTGGACAGATATGTTTAAATAACCAGTATAGATGCAGCACAAACCAATCCTAAGCAGTTTGGTGAGGCTCTGCACTGTTTATTGTCCAGTAAGTACTAGGTAAGCAGATGGATTTGTTTAACCCATTTATGTCTAGCATCCCATAAAAGGGTCATTGGCAAACAAAGTAGGTCCAGATCAGATGCCACACAATGTGGCATCTGATCAGGGCCTACACTGTTTGCATTAAGTACATGAATTTCTATAAAACATGGTAATAATAAAAGCTACCCCAACCTCCTTTTCTACTGGAAATGGACCTGTCCACAAAGTTGAGGTAGGAGAGTCCACTAGGCATAAATGGGTAAGATTTATGATTGGGTCCAGTGAAGAGTTAAAATGTCTAAATATTTACAGTAAATACAGTACCAGGTTTATCTAGAGCTATGTTTAACACTTTGCATGCTCGGTAAAACTTTCAGCAGACGACATTTTGAAAAATTTTTCTCATTTTTCCTAGAAAATAGGGTTTGACACTTCATGCCAATGTCTCCAGGAGACAATATGCATGAAGTATCAGATCCTGTTTTCTAGGAAAATAAGAAAAATGTTTTCAATTTACCATCTGCTGAATCTGCCCGTAGCAAGGTAAGTGCTAAACACTACTACCTCTTTATAGTACTACATTGCGTTGCTAGGATACAAAGTAATAAATATTGGCTCAACAGATGTGCATCCAAACAAAAATGTATGGATGATATAGAAAAATGAACATATGTTCATTTTTCTATATCATCTATACATTTTTGTTAGGATACAAATTTTCTCCAAAACATGTTACATCCAAAACAATGCTATATTGATTCATGTTATAAAAAGGTTCTTGTGTACATAACAACCAGTTGTACACTTACAGTATATGTTTCTCCATGCAGAAACAGTGTCATTATGCAGTGTAAGGAGATGTGCATGCAGGTTTATTCAAGCAGAAAATTCTCATTAATTCTGGTATGAAACAGAAATTTTTGGACTGAATGTATCACAAGGTTTTAAAAATCTATGTATCCTGAATACCTGGATAGATTTAATTGATTCCTGGTCCTGGACTTATGTTAGAAACTGATACTTGATTATGCTCAGTTAAATTTCAAGGTCACAGACTTAGAAATTTTTAACACAAAAAATGTTAAGTTTTACATGAACGTTTTTAAACATTTATGTTTTCTGAAGACCTGGATTGATATACTTTATAAATGGACTGATGTTAGACACCATTACCTAGATTATTCAGTGTAAACTCAGCAACCATGCAATGATTCTGAGTTCAAAGTTATGGACTTAGAATTTTGTTGTATAATAAGCAAGCAAAAATCTAGATGGGCTACCCAGTCCTATGACAGGTTTACCGTTTTCAACCTAATTACCACACATGCTCCTATAAGTGCATAGTCAAGCAGTTTAGTAGTCTTTAGATTACAGTCAGTGTACTTTTACTTACTTCTTTATAGGAACATATATATTGTTGGTACTAATTTGAATTGCCTCAACAAGTTGAGGCAATTCAAATTAGTACCAATAACATAGGTTTTTATAAAAAGAGTTCGAAAAATATTGCATAAGTATCATTAAACACCCACCTCATGAATTTTGCTGATCTTTCTTTAAAGTGTACTCCTATTAGCAAGGTATCTTACTACAATGTTTTTTAGCAATTTTTGGAATGAAAAAAAACAAACAATCTAAGCACATAGTGCAGTAATTAGGGTGAATAGGGTAGTATTTTTTTTTTTCCTTCAAAACACGTAGCATTTTCTAAAAATAGTTTGCCCCATTGCAAGAGCAACAATAAAATGAAAAAGCAAAATACGTCTTTAACTCATTGTAGACTGAATGAACTCTCCAGCCCTATATATTTGAAGATTCTAATTTCGATTTTAGATATGTCAGGCTATGTGATGTAGATATTTCCTGGAGAATAATTGCTGAACTATTTGCAAACAGTGGAGACACTGATCAAAAGCTGCATTCTGCAGCATCTGATCTGGGTCTGCTCTGTTTGCCAGGTACCCTTTTTGGGGTCTCCAGACTACAATGGGTTATAAAAAATTTTTTGTCGGACAATTTTGCTGATAATTTATGCTTAGCATGCTGGGTAAAAAATTACGCAGACAACATTTTGAAGTATTTTTCCCTAGAAAATAGATTTTGGTATTTTTCCCAGAAAATAGGCTTTGGAAATGTCAACCCTTATTTTCTGGAAAAAAAAAAGAAAGAAATATCAATTTGTCATCTGCGGAATTAGCACATGGGTGGACTGGTGATGGTTACAGACATTTTATTTTTATTTTTGCGTATCTGTACTCACTAGCTCACTAGAATTCTCTATGATTAAAATGATATAATCTTTTGTGAGCATACAGTCAACTCTCATTATCTTGACCTCACTTATCTCGAATAATCGCTTATCTCGAAGTGAAAATCTGACCCCTGTTCTAACATCGAAATCTAACAACATGTATCAAAATATATATATATAAGAGGAGAAATTGCTCCTCTTTTCCACAATATTTTCAATATATCTCTTAACTTCAGGAGTCAAATTACATATTCATTTATTAAATGAGGTTGTTCGATTTATTGTTTTCCTCAATTCTGCAAATCTGATATATCGAGGTACGGATATCTCGAAGTATTCCAGAGAGTCCCTTCAACTTCAAGATAAAGGCAGTCGATTGTATTTCAGCACAGGCACACACTGTAAGTTCATCTTTCTTTATGAGGATCTAGTTTTGGCTTAAAATTTCCTTCATTTCCTGTTTGCCAATTCATAGTTCCAATGAAACAACGACAATGGTTTTAGCCTTAAAGTGCTAAGCAAATTTTAAGCAGATAATACGCTAAAATTGATATTATTTTTTCATAGAAAATAAAGATGCCATTTCATGTGAATTGTCTGTCTGCTAGGCAGACAATTCAAATGAAATGTCATCATATTTTCTCTGAAAAAGTAGAATAATGAAATCTCCAAGTTTCCCTTCTGTAGTTTTGATTAATGGTTTAAAGATTAAAACATATCTGTATGTTTCATGCCATGCAGAAAGGTGCTCAATGCATAAACAAATGGGTCACAAGTTCTGTATTGCACTCTTTGATCACAACCTTCTGATACTTTTTATCAGTAGGTTCCATAGTATGTAATATTTCAGTAGATCGACAGTAATGGGCTGGTAGGCTGATTTGGACCTTTCCTGTTAATGTCTATTCAAAATCATAGCAGATGGCATTCTAATATATCTTTTTCATTATTCTGAAAAAATATAAAAAATAGAATGTCTTCTGCTGGTGCTGTTACCAATCCAAATTTTCTTGTGGTGGGGTGGGGTTGAAATAATCCGATCTATGATAATGAAATTTAGTGTTTACTTTAACCTTAAAGCACCAGTCTTTACTGCAGCAGAAGACATTCTGATTTTTTTAAAAAAAAATTTCAGAGAAGATAAGGCTTGGCATTTCATGTGAATTGTCTGCCTGCCTGGCAGACAATTCACATGAAATGTTAAGCCTTTTAATAACAAAACCTTTTTAAAATGTCTGCTACAACTTTGCTTGGCCCTTTAAGTGTTATGATCCTGACCAGAATGTGCACTCTGGTGTCCGTCTTTGTCAGTCTGTGATGTTTATGTGTGGAGCTAAATTGATGATGTAAGTTAATGGAACTACTTATTTTGTCTGCAACACCTATCAAGTATTACAAAAATGTCTTGTACAAATGTTGTGATTAATGTTATGTAATTTAGTCTGATGAAGTTATGTGTGATTTTTTTTTTTTTTTTTTTTTTTTTTTATAATGAGTAAATTCTAGTAGATATGACTGATCAGTGTCAACTCTTAAAGGGACAATTACAACTGCAGCAGACGACATTTTGAAATATTTTTTTTTTCATTTTTGAAAGAAATTAAGTCTTGACATTTCATATTTATCATCTGTCAAGCAGCTGATTCACATGAAATTCAAGACTGATTTTGTCTGAAAAATCAAGAACGAAGAAATAGAATGTCATCTGCTACAAATTTTACATATGCTTTAAGGATCAAAAGCCTAGAACTTAAGTTTTGGAAGCTGGTATGTGAATCCTTTTCCTGTTAACACTCTCTGGAAGAAATCAGTGGACAACAAATTGATGATATTTTTATTTTTCCCAGGAAATATGTTCAACATTTTCTGAATCCCTTTTGTATATATTCTTTTCTAGTTTTCCAGGTCTCAAACTCTGTACATGTTTGTCAGTTCATACAAATAAAATAATGTTTACATTAACATTTCACACTTTTCTCCTAAGTAGACAATTTGCATGAAATGTCAAAACCTGTTTTCTGGGAAAAATGAAAAAAAAAAAAATATATATATATATTTTATCATTTCGGCTGCTGAAATTTTTACACAGCATGCTAAGCATTAACATGGCTTGAATGGCTCCAGTATATGGGGAAATGGTATTAGCCTTAATAGACTTCATGAAAATAGGAATGCAATTAAAGAAAACTACACATCAAATAATGAACTTAATTTAAAAATAACAAGTGTGTTAAGCTGAACAGTTTGTAATTGGTCATGAATAAAGGAAGCTGTTGGGCTTTGATGACCTAGAAAATGCTGCCATGGAAGTCACCATTTTTGTGAGTAGTTGGTCATAACCACCAAATTAAATATGCAGAAATAATGTAAATCTTATTTAAAACAATACTTTATTGTTATATACATGTACCTGTCAGAATGTTCATTTACATATAAAATGTCAACTAGCTAACATAAGCAGCCTATTTCCATTAACAATCAGTATTCATTTGTCTTACAAAAAATAATTATATGATTAAAATATTCAAAATGGTGGCTCTCATGCTATTTTAAACTACAATATCTTTCATACTTCTTAACAGATTTTTAGATCACCTGAGCCCAAGGCTCACAAGGTGAGCTTTTAGTATACCAGTGCTTCATTGTCCATCATTGATGGTCATCTGGCATCTTCCTCCATCCATATTTTCAAACATAATCTTCTTAGAAACCACCATACCCACTGAAGTCAGATTTTATATGGAATACCTATGCCTCATAGGAATATATAATTGACCAAGATACATGACCAAGATGGCCATCATGCCAGTATATGTTAAAAACCCTTTAAAATCTTCTCCAGTACCAAGTCAGATGACTGTGAAACTTGGCACACAAAAACAAAAGAGACTTGAGCCCTACAATATATATACAGTCGACTCTCGTTATCTCGAATTCCAAGGGACTCTCTGAAATACTTCGAGATATCCGTAGTTCGACATATCAGGTTTGCAGAATTGTGGAAAAAATAATTTGATTAACCACATTTAACAAACTGATAGGTAATTGGACTTTTGAAGTTAGAGATATATTGAAAACATTGTGGAAAAGAGGAGAAATTGCTCCTCTTTTCTACAATATTTTCCATCTGTTGTTAGGTTTTCATGTATAGGCAGGGACCAGATTTTCGCTTCGAGATAAGCGGTTATTCGAGATAAGCGAGGTCGAGATAACGAGAGTCAACTGTATAAATGTTGACCCTGGATTAATCTTGATCTGTTTTCAAACATCTACTCAGAAACCACTGGACTGATTTTTTATTGAACATCTATGCCCCGCCGGAACAAAAGTTTATATAATTGATTCTAGTCACATGACCAAGATGGTTACCATGCCCATATATGGTAAACACCCTTTAAAAATCTTCTCCTGAAACATAAGTCAGATGACCTTGAAACTTGGCACACAGCAAAAAAAGGACTTGAGCCCTACAGACGTTATATGACTGACTCCTGATTGACCTTGACCTATTTTATAACAAGGTCAGCTCTGTTCATTTAGGCTTTTACATTGGAAAAGTCTGTCCACACTTTCAAACATCTTCTCTGCAGAAACCACTATACTGATAGAAGTCAGATTTTATATGCAACATCTATGCCTCACAGGAATAAAAGTTTATATAATTGGTCCTGGTCACATGACCAAGATGGCCACCATACCCTTATATGGTAAAAACCCTTTAAAAATCTTCTCCAGAACCATAAGTCAAATGACCTTGAAACCTGGCACACGGCAAAAGGAACTTAAGCCCTATTAAAGTTATATTAATGATGACCCTTGATTGATCTTGACCTATTTTACAACAAAGTAAGCTTTGTTCGTTAAGGCCTTACATTTGAAAAGTCTTTTCACACTTTCAAACATCTCAGAAACCACAGGACCGATTGGTCAGATGTTATATGGAACATCTGTGCCTTGGGGGAACAAACGTTTATATAATTGTTCTTGGTCACATGACCAAGATAGCCGCCATGCCCATATATGGTTAAAGCCCCTTTAAAATCTTCTTCTCCTGAACCATAATAAGTCAAATGACCATGAAATTTGGAACATAGGACGTAAGCCCTACTTAAGTTATATAATGTATAAATGATGACCCTGGATTGATCTTGACCAATTTTGCAACAAGGTCAACTTTGTTCATTTAGGCTTTTATATTGGAAAAGTCTTTCCACACATTCAAGCATCTTCTCCTGAGAAACCACAGGACTGATTGGTCAGATTTCATACAGAACATCTGTGCCATGGGGGAACAAAAGTTTATATAATTGGCCCTAGTCTCATGACCAAGATGGCTTCCATTCCGGTATATGGTAAAAACCCTTTAAAATCTTCTTCTCCAGAACCACAAGTCAGATGACCTTGAAACTTGACATAGAGCAAATGGGACTTGAGCCCTACAATTATAAATGATGACCTTGGATTGATCTTGACTTATTTTACAACAAGGTCAACTTTGTTATTTATGGTTTTTCATTGGAAAAGTCCGCCCGTACTTTCAGACATCTTCTCTGCAGAAACCACTGGACCGATTAAAGTCAGATTTTATATCGAACAGCTATGCCTTGTGGAAACAAAAGCTCATATAATTGGTCTTGGCCAATGACCAAGATGACTGCGATGCCTATACATAGTATAATCCTTTATAAATCATCTTCACAAGAACCATAAGTCAGATGACCTTGAAACTTGTCACACAGCAAAAGGGACTTGAGCCCTACAAAGTTTGTATAAATGATGACCCTGGATTGATCCTAACCTATTTTACAACAAGGTCAACTTTGTCATTTAGGCCTTTTACATAGGAAAATTTTGAAAAAAAAAAAAATATATAAAATCAAAGTTCAAAGAGATAATTTTTAAACTTACAAGAAATGGATAAAGTGACAAGGCCTTTCTGTTGGCATCATTTTTCCCCTCAGGTTGTCTGCCCCAGCCTTCAGGCTATCATCCATCCACACTTTCAAACTTTTTTATTTCTCAGAAACCACTGAGCTAATTGAAGTCAAATTTAATGTAGAACATCTTTGGCTTGTGGAACAAAGAAAGGTTTATATAATTGTTCCTGGTCACATGACCAAGACCTCCATGCCCATTTGTAGTAAAAACCCTTTAAAAATTATCAACTCCAGAAACACAAGTTGGATAGCCTTGAACTTTAGGGCATAGCATCAGGGACTTAAGCCCTACAAAGTTTATATAAATGATGACAACAAGGTCAACTTTGTTGGCTTAGGCTTTTACGTGGGAAAGTCCTGGGGGAAAAAAAAAAAAAAAAAAAATGTAAAATCATTAGTTTGTTAACACTCTAGAAGGTCAATCTTAATGAAACTTGCTCAGAATGTTTGCCCCTATGAAATCTAGGTCAAGTTTGAAACTGGGTCACTTGGGGTCAAAATCAGGGTCAGCAGGTCAAATAAAAAAAAGAATTGTTAATACTCTAGAGGTCACAGTTTTGAAGTAATCATCATGAATCTTGCTCAAAATGTTTATAATGATAATTTCTAGGTAAATATTGAAACGGGTTACTTGGGATTGAAAACTAGGTCACCAGGCCAAATCAAAGGAAAACCTTTTTTACACTCTAGAGGTCACATTTTTGAAGTTATCATCATGAATTTTGCTCAAAATGTTTAACTTAATGTTTTCTAGGTCATTTTTTTAGACTGGGTCACTTGGGGTAAAAAACACTTCTGAGATAACATTTTTTAAGTAATCATCATGAGTATTGCTCAAAATGTTTGTCTTGATAATTTCTAGGATGATTTCAAAACTGGGTCATTTGGGGTCAAAAACTAGATCACAGAGCCAAATCAAAGGAAAACTTTATTATCAATTTAGAAGTCACATTTATGTAGTAATTATCATGAATCTTGCTCAAAATGTGTGCCTGTATGATTTCTGGGTGAAGCTCGAAACAAGGTCACTTGGGGTCAAAAACTAGGGCACCCAGCCAAATCAAAGGAAAACCTTATTAACACTCTAGAGGTCTAATTTTTGAAGTTATCATCATGAATTTTGCTCAAAATATTTAACTTAATGTTTTCTAGGTCATTTTTTTAGACTGGGTCACTTGGGGTAAAAAACTAGCTCACTGGTCCAATCAAAGGAAAACTGTTAACACTCTAGCGGTCACATTTTTGATGTTATTATCATACTATCTTGCTCAGAATGTTTGACTTGATGATTTCTACATGTAGGTCAAGTTGGAAATTGGATCACATGACCTACATTTCACGGTCCAGTGACTTTCTTAAGTTTTTTAGTTTAGGTCAATTTCTCAGTAACTACTGGTCCTACAGCAGTGATGCTTGGCACTTGCATACATCTTAGCATGGCCTCTTGAATGCAATAATCCAAATTTGATCTTGACCTATAATTTGTTATCCACTGACTTTATTAAGTACTTTGCATTTCTCAGTAACTATTGGTTCTACAGCCAGAGATACTTAGCTCATGCTTACATCTTAGCATGGCCTCTTGAGTGCATATTTGACCTTGACCTATATTTCATGGTCCATTAGGCAAGCTATATTGTCTTACTTGTTAATATAATCATCATGAATCTTGGTCAGAATGTTTGCCTTGATCATTTCTAATTCAGGTTCTCTAAGTGCTGTGGTACTCAGGTGAGGGATACAGGGTCATTTCAATTCTCTTGTTATCAGATTTGTGCCAGAATGCTAATTTTATGAAGCTAAATATTTGAAGTCATACATTGCATGTTTGGGCCATTTTTTTTTATTGGTAAGATAAAATTTATTCTGCTAGTTGTAATAATATTTTATATCAACTTTGTCTACTTTCTTTTTATTTCCTTCAGTTGATGTTTTTGGAATTATGCAGAGCTGTGCTATTTTCACTTGTAAAAAAAAATGGACGTATTTTTTTTTATTGCAAAATATATTTGAGTCAGAACATAAGAAAAAGTTACTGAGCACATAAGCAAGACATCTTGCAAAGGCTCAGACAAGCCTGTGCATAAGTGCATTCTTGCCAGAGCCTTTGCTGTTCATAGACTTGTAATAGAGACCTTGAGGAAGCTTAGGCAAAAACCGCATGTCTATAGCCCAAATAAGGGGCTGCGCATACACATTTGAAGAACCACAAACCAGAAAACTATAAGCTCCCTTTTTTCATGTGCCAGCTCATTTCTTTTGTTAGCATTTGATGCTGGAAGAAGAAATTCTGAAGAAAAAAATAAAACATAAAAACACTTGAAGAGCAACATGATTTGAAACAGACAGCAATATCCCTTTTTACCACCATATGAAGAAGGAATTTTCAAATTTTTGAAGTCTATTTGTTTTTGGAAAACTATTTCAAATTGTCATCTGCTCAATATTATACCCAGCATGCAGTGGTAAAATGACCTTCAAATTTCAGCCTGTATATACTGGGGAACAATGTACAGTCGACTCTCGTTAACTCAAATTCCAAGGAATTCTCTGAAATACTTTAAGATATCAGTACCTTGACATATCAGGGCCCAGTTGTTCAAAGCGTCGTTAGCTTAACGTGCGTTAAGGGTCATTTCGTTAACTGTTTTAGTGGATTCAATATACAATATTCTGATATTTTTTGCTGAAAAATTGTGACTCACATTTTTTCAGCAAAAAATTTCAGCATATTTGTGTATCACTTGATGTAAATTTTAACGAATCGTTAACCGACGATGTCGTTAGTTTTGAACAACTGGGCCCAGATTTGCAAAATTGAGGAAAAAATAATTCGAACAACCACATTTAACAAATGTTTGTGTAATTGGACTCTTGAAATTAGAGATATATCGAAAATATTGTGGAAAAGAGGAGAAATTAGGAGCAATTTTCTCCTCTTTTCCACAATATTTTTTTACCTGTTGTTAGATTTTCATGTTTAGGCAGGGACCAGATTTTCACTTCGAGATAAGGGGTTATTCGAGATAAGCGAGGTCGAGATATCGAGAGTTGATTGTACTTGTATAATAACAAAGGTACTATTGTTTTGCTGCTTAGTATTGAAGAGGTCTGCTGGGAACAAGTATTGATCACGTCACTTGAAAGCAGATGTTACTTTGAAAAAACAAAACATATTTTCTTTTAATTGTTTTTGAGACAAAAAGTTCTCTGGGAATTTGTTAGATTTGTAGTACATCAGGGAGTCTAATAAGAAGTAGGAAAATAGATTTTTTTGTTTTAGCGGAGTATAAATAAAAATATATAGGGACCTGAATATAAATGTCCTAAAATTTTGCACATTTACATTTTTGACAAACTGCATATGTAAACAGTGCAGACCCAGATCAGAGTGCTCCTTCAAGACTGCTGAAGGAGCAGTCTGATCAGGGTCTACACTGTTTATCATTCCTTGAAGTAGTTTGTGAAACAAGAGCATGTGAAAAACAAAACTCAGGCAAGAACATATCATCACGAAAACACGCCTATATAATTTTGACCCCTTTAAACCCCACTTTTATATAGTAAAACTGGGGTTTACAGGGGTATACATTATTTTTCTTATTTTGCTAAATAACACAGATTGTGGGTACTCGTTATAACTGCCTCTGAGAGGCAGTTCTAACGAGTACCCACAATCTATGTTTAGAGAAAAATTAAGAAAAATATCAAGATTTTTTATTTGAAAATTTTCCTATTTTGGTTGTAAAATTTTCAATATAGTTGAATAGGCGTGTTTTCGTAATGATGGAATAAATTATTTGAAATTGTAGGACATTTACCCCATCCATATGCTCAGATAAGGCTTCAGAAGGTAACTTTTTACAGTAAAACCTGTGTAAGACAGCCACCTTTGAAATTGGCCTTAATGGTTGATCTGGAAAGATGGTTGTCTTATAATGGTACATGTCATGTAATTTTGCTAGCAAAATTACATGACATGTACCTTTATAAGACAGACAACTTTTTCCACATCAAACACTATTTAAAGTCAGTCTCGAAGGTGGCTCTCTTACACAGGTTTTACTGTAGTTACTTTTTCACCAATGTATATCTTGTGGGTACTCGTAGGAATTGACTTGGTGAGGTGATTCCATTGAGAGTCCCCTTTGTATGTTTGGTGGCAAAATAATATTTAAAAAAAAAATCTTTAATTAGAACCTTACGTAACTTCTTAACTGGACCCTTACCTGAATAATTTTTATTTGAAAGACCCTATTTGACCTAATTAAGGTCTTCAACTGAATTACTGCACATAGCCCTATATAGGCACAGTTAAGCAATTAAGTAGTTTTCAGATTACAGCAAGTATAATTTTTATACGCCAGTTTGAAAAGCAGGGCGTATTATGTTATGCACTTCGGCATCCGTCCGTCGATCTGTCCATCTTTCCATCTATAAACTTTTCATTTCCGGATAACTCCTCCTACAGTTTACATACATTCAAGCTGAAACTCGATATATAGTTAGATCATGATGTGAAGCAGCGCATGTTGTCTTGAGATTACAGTCTTAAATGTTAATAGAGTTATGTCCCTTTGAATTTTTTGTAAACATTTCCTTTTCAGCCAACTCCTACAGTTTACATCCAATCAAGTTGAAACTTAATATATAGTTAGATCATGATGTGGAACAGCGCATATTATCTAGAGGTTACAGTCCACCAAACATTGATAGAGTTATGCCCCTTTAAAAACTTGTAAACATTTTCGATTCTGGCTAAGTTCCCCTACAATTTACATCCTATCAAGGTGAAACGTGATATACGAGATCATGGTGTGGAGCAGTGTGTTTTTTCTCAAGGTTACAGTCAACCTAATATTAACAGAGTTATGCCCTTTGAAATTTTTTGTAAGCATTTCATTTCCAGCTAACTCCTATAGATTACATTTGATTAAGGTGAAACTTGATTTATAGTTAGACCATGATGTGGAGGAGTGCATATTGTTTTGAGGTTGCAGTCACCAAATGTTAACATAGTTATACCCCTTTGAAAACTTCTTATTTCCAGCTTACTCCTCCTACAGTTTACATTTGCTTGACCTGAAACTTGATTTATAGACCATGATATGGAGCAGTGCATAGTGTTTCAAGGTCACAGTTCACTAAATATTAACAGAGTTATGCCCCTTTGAAAATTTCTGTAAACATTTCATTTTGGGCTAACTCCTCCTGTGGATTACATTATATTAAGCTTAAACTTTGTAAATAGTTGCACCATGATGTGGAGCAGTGCTTATCATTTCAAGGTAAAAGTCCACCAGATAGTAGCAGAGTTATGTCCCTTTGAAATTTTCTGTAAATGTTTTGTTTCTGGCTAACTCCTGCAGTTTACATTCGATCAAGTTGAAACTTGATTTATTCTTGGACCATGATGTGGAGCAGCACATATTGTTTTGAGGTTACGGTCCATGAAATATTAGCCTTTATGTCCTCTGAAAATTTCATAAGCTAACTTTTCCAATAGATTACATTAGATCAAGCTAAAACATGTAAAAAGTTACACCATGATGTGGAGTAGCGGATACCATTTTGAGAGTACAGTCCACCAAATATTTCTTCCTACAGTTTACATCCCATCAAGCTGAAAGGTGATTTATAGTTAGACCATGCTGTGAAGCAGCACATTTTGTTTTGAGGTTACAGTCCACCAAATATTAATAGAGTTATGTCTGTCTGACAATCCATATAAACGTCTCTTTTCAGGCTAACCCCTTCTGCTCTACATCTGTATAGGTGCTACATCTGATTACTTGCCACGGGCTTGCAATGCCCTGCTTGGGGAGTTTTTGTTGTCTACTTCTTATAAAGGCATATTTGGTCTGCTGTCAGCTGAAGGGGACTGAATGCACTTTATAGAATTACCACCATTTTTACAAGGAAGACAACTTTTATGATATTCTGTTTGCTTTACTGCACTCTCTAAAGGAAAGAATTAGCTCCCTAAATTATATCCTTTAATTCTTGTCCTGCTGAACCCGGATATGCCCTTCCGTTGCAAACAGTGTAGATCCAGATCAGTTGGCTTCTAAGAAGCCAGCTGATCTGAATCTACACTGTTTGCCATTCAGTATGTGAATTTATCTGGATCAAATAATCTGATTGGCTGAAAATTTGAAAAGGGCATGGCATCTTAATTTATTCGGCAGGACAAGGGTAGAGTAGATCTTTTTCAGAAGGGAAGGAAAACAGTTTTGTCAGAGTTAACTTCCCTGAAAGTGTATTCAGTCCCCTTAAAGCTTAGCTAGCATGTTGGATAAATTTGAGAAGACATCATTTGTAATATTTTAATTTTTCAAAAAAACAGGATTTGACATTTCATGGTTATCATCTATTAATTTGACAATTTGCATGAAATATCAACACCATTTTCTGAAAAAAAAAAGGTAAACTCTCATCATTAGGTCATCTGTTGACTGCAGAGAGAGTAGAGTGTTAAAGGAAAAAAAAACAACATTGTTTGGTATGTATAACGTTTGGTATGTATAACGTCTGTTAACTCTGGTCCTGCTGAATCCTGATATGCCCTGACTTTGCAAACAATGTAGATCCAGATCAGTTGGCTTCTTCAGAAGCCAACTGATCTGGATCTGCACTGTTTGTCATTAAGTTTATGAATTTGTATCAACAATTAGGATCATGTAATCTGATTGGCTAAAAAATAGAAGTGGGCATGGCATCTTAATTTATTCAGCATGACAAGGGTTAAAAGCAAAGGGCCTTACCTGACTGCATGGATATGCAGACTGCTCTGAGCCTTTCAGAGTCTACAATATAATGTTTATAACAGAATGGCCCTTATTTTTCAAATGTTTGTTTGTTTGTGTTGAGGTTTTATGGCCCAGTCAACCCAATGGAGTCGTGTCGAGCGCGGTCAGTTTACCTAACCACAAGTTTACTGGGCAGGCTGTCTTCTAAGCGGTTAACCAGTATTGTGCACATTCTTTCTCCAGAAACTGACAACTGCCCTTCTTGAATCAGTGGAAGGGAGAGAATGACCGTAGAAAATATTTCATGATCAATCTCTACGAAAGAATGTTGCCGACCTCGGCGGGGGTTTAACCCGCGACCTCCTGGTCTCCAGTCAGACGGCGCATCCAACTGAGCCACCGAGGCGGGCATATGTTTCAAGTGTCAATTTGTTTGAATAAACAGATGTGTTGAAATTTTAGTATAATTACGGTATGAAATAAGTAATATGCTCAGGTTGCACTTATGAGCAGGCTGATCTGGGCATTCAGTGCTGTCATAATTCATGAAGATTAATTTTGATAGGTCTGCCCACCTTGTTTAGTTACCATGTCAGTTAGTCAGACATTCGTTCTAGTGAGACTTTCTCAAGTGAGTTGGGAGCTGATTAAATCTGCCTCATGCCACTGTCACATAGCTCCAGATAAGAGGGAGTATCAGGTAAATAGTTTTGGATGGGTTTTTCAAAAAAAAAAAAAAAAAAAGAAAAAAAAAAAAAGAATGTCCTTTATAATAGTGATGACCAGGCGGGAGGCGGGTGTCGTCCCAGGTTAACCTTTTGGTTAACCTTTTTCAAAGTTGTATATTACCTTTATTCTTAGTGGATTGCTTTCATATTTGGTAGGGATGAAGAAGCGGACCAGTAGGTGTTTCACATGCAAGAGAGACAACTCTCACTTTCTACATTATTTAAAAAAAAAAACCCATCCATAATGCCGTTAGGCGTTTTTCTTGTTTCTTATTTCTCCACAAAAACATTTTGTAGTACTCATTAGAAGTGCCCCAATGAGTACCCACAACAAGTTTTTCTGGAAATAAGAAAAAAAAAAACATGTTTGGTTACTCGGAAAAGCCTCAATAAGGCGCAGCTAATGAGTACCTGTTATTTGTGTTGTCATGAAGAAATAAAAAAAGTATTACTTTTGATTGAAAAAAGCATCTTATCTGGAGATGCTGTAAACAGCAAGAATCAGACCAGTCTGCACGTGCATGCATTATGGTCATGTTCTTTGTTGTTCCTATAACTAGCTGGGGAATGTATATGGACTGGAGCAAGTGGAAAAGACCCTGAAAGACAGCAGTGCCAGAAACCATGGTGTTTGCTTATGGCATTCATAGCTATAAAGTGCGTTTTTCATCCAAGAAGTATTAATATATTTCTTCTGGGAAACATGGGTTGTGGATACTCAACCTACGTTTTCATGGAGAAATAATATTCATATCTGTAAACAGCTCTTATTTAGAAGTACATTGAAAACTGTGTTAAGCACGCACCGAAGTGATAACTAAGGAGTGGTTGCTTAAGACAGGTGCTTGCTTAATATAGGTAAATTTACACTTCTTTACCTTTGACGGGATTTGAAATGCTGGTATTTTTTGACAGGTGATTGCTTAATATAGGTGGCCTTTAAGCCGGGTTGACTATGTGGCATGACGCTGATTTATTTCTGGTTCCGGCTCTGATGTATGTGATGGAGCCATTATGTGATACATCTTTGTTAAAATGAGTCTTTGTTGAAATGAATGCATTACGAAAACACGCCTATTCAAATATATTGAAAATTTCACCACCAAAAACTGAAAATTTTCAGATAAAAATTCTGATATTTTTCTTATTTCTGCTCAAAATATAGATTGTGGGTACTCATTAGAACAGCCTCGCCGAGGCAGTTCTAACAAGTACCCACAATCTATGTTTTTGAGCAGAAATAAGAAAAATAATGTATACCCCTGTAAACCCCAGTTTTACTAAATAAAAGTGGGGTTTGAGGGGGTCGAAATTATATAGGTATGTTTTCGTGATGCTTTTGACTTTGTTGACGTGATTGTTTATGGTTGATAACTTTTGTATACATGTACTAACAATGTTAATAAAGACTAGACACAAAATTTTTAGAATCTTTGTTTTCTTCTTTCACTATCATTGATGATTTTAGGTTCAAAGACACATCAACCCCAGTGCCCAGCTGTTCAAAACTTAATGGAGTTGTTATCTAACGTGACATTTAAATTTCTGTCTTGAAATATGGCAAATAATGATATTTTTTTTGCTGAAAAATAACTTAGCTACAACAGTTAACACATTTTTTATTAACGAGCTTGTTAAGCTAACAAGGCTTTATACAACTGGGCCCTGGTGTATGTACAGAACAATGCCCAAATTATGTGCTTGTCCCAAAACAAATCATGACTCTGGTAATTTGAATTGGTTCAAAATTTAATCAGGAAATCAACTCATCGTCCCCAATCAGCATACTAAATTTCAAGGCTTTAGCTCAAACAATCACGAAAACATACTTATATGATTTTAACCCCCTTAAACCCCACTTTTATATAGTAAAACTGGAGTTTACATATATATTCACTCTTAATTTAGCCCTCTTCCAGGTACTTATTCATTGTTCCAGATTAATAGGAGGGGTATCCAGATAATATTTTTCTTATTTCTGCATGAAAACATATGTTGTGAATACTCATTAGAAGTGTCTCTGCGAGATGCTTCTAATGAATACCACAACTTATGTTTTCATGGAGAAATAAGAAAAATACTAGATCTTCTTGGCTAACTTTTTAAAGGCTATATTTTTTTTTTTCCACGTTTATTGACAATGAATCTAGAATGACCGAAATGAATTTCATTTCTTTATATCTTGCCTATAAAAATAAAATGAGAGAAAAATATGTTTATAAAAATAGAATGTTCCAATTAGTTGACTATAAAAAGTCTTTCAGATTATCAGTCACAAGAGGCAAAAGAGAGAGATTATTGATTATAATCGATCAGCAGTTGCAACTAGAAGGAAGACAGCATTAGTATTGCTTCTGTTTCTGTGCTGTTATTTCGCTGTTTCCCTCATCCTCTTCTTTTTCCCTGTTTCTTTTCCTCTACAAGCTCTTCTGTCCATTTTCTCCCTGTGCCTTAGAGATAATACTAAATGACCCACAAATATTGGTGTGTCATTCAAGAACTCAAATAAGCAAGAAAATATAACTCTCGCCCTGCTGCAAGATAGAAACTAAATGTCTTGTCTATTTGTCTCTGTTTTCATTTCTGAAAACTTATTTTTAGCATACCTGAGCCTTTGGTTCACTGGTGAGCTTATAGTATAACCAGCCTCTAGCTCTGTTGCCGTCATCACTCGTCTGTAGTCTGTTGTCTGCTGTCTGTAGTCTGTCGTCTGTCAACATTTTCAAACATCTTCTCTGAAACCACTGGGCCGATTGAAGTCAAATTTCATGTGGAGCATCCATGGGATTGGGGAACTAAAGTTTGTTCATGGGTCCAGGTCACATGACCAAGGTGGCTGCCATGCCCATATAAGGTAAAAACCCTTCAAAAATCTTCTTCTCCCAAACCAATACACCGATTGTCATGAAACTTGGTATGTAGCATTGTAGACGAGCCAATCATAGTTTGCTCAAATGATGACATCTGGATGACAACCTATTTTAGGCCAAGGTCAAATTTGTTCGCATAACAGGGAAAAAATCAAAACTTTGTATCCATCATAGTTTATTCAAATGATGAATGGGTTGACCTTGACCCAATTTACTTAAAGGTCAGATATGGTCACATAGGCTTATTAATGGGAAAAAGTGGAAATTGTTAATTTTTTTGGAAAAAAATTGTTGTCTGTGAACTTTAATTTTGTATTTGCAATCAACTAAATGAGTAAATGAAGCTACTGGAGTATCAAAGGTCAAGGTCACTCCTTAACCTTCGACCAAGGTCACTCAGATGTCAATATTAGAACTTAATATTCATTAGAAACTGCTGGGCAAACTGAAGTCAAATTTCATATGAAGCTTTTATGGGTTGGAAGAAATTAAATTTTGTTCAATTGGTTCCAGTCACGTGACCAAGGTTGCCATGGCCAACATGACCATATAAGGTAAATAATCTTCAAAACTATTTTTCTCTGGAACCAGTGGGATAATGGCCTTGAAACTATAAATGTAGCATTTGGAACTATGGCCCATTGTAATTTGTTCAAATGATGAGTCTGGGTTGACCTTAACCCATTTAACGCCAAGGTCAAATTCGGTCACTTGTGATACCCGCAAATGACAATAAGGAAAGCAAGTTCTGTCACCGAATTTTTTCTCGCCTGCCATGGAGATTGAACCCAGGGCCTCTAGCACCATTGCACTAACCACTCAGCTATGAAGATAAAATAATTTTTAAACAAAAAAAACACACACACAAAAAAAAAACAAACAACAACAACAACAAAAAAAAAACAACAAAAAAAAAAAAAAAAAAGCTGGGCAAATTTAAGCCAGATTTCATATGGAGCCTTTATGGGATGGAGGAACAAAAGTTTGTTCAAATGGTTTAGGTCACATGACCAAGATGGCTGCCATGATAAAACCCTTCAAAAATCTTCTCAGAAACCAAATGGCTCCATATACTCTCAGCACTCAGTTATTGAGAAATAAAAAAAATAGTTTTGATTTTTTTTGACTGAATTTTAGCTCAATTGAGCCTATGGCTAAATGATGAGCTTATAGTATGAGTAGTCTGTGCTGTCGTTGTCTGTCGTCTGTAGCTGTTGTCTGTCAACATTTTCAAACCTCTTCTCCTCTGAAACCACTAGGCAGATTGAAGTCAAATTTCATGTAGAGCCTTCATGGAAAAGGAGAACAAAAGTTTGTTCAAATGGTCCAGGTAACATGATATAATCAGCAAAAAAAGTCATGGTACAGACCCCTGGGTTCATGATCCTAAGGAGGGGCATAAAGCCCCATAACGTGAGCCTGGCTTCCATTAAGCATATTAACAGTCCATGGGACAGTCTTTTATAATGATCTTCAAATTCATTTAAAAAAAAAAAAAACAAAAAAAAAAAAAAAAAAAAAAAAAAAAAAACACTCAGCACTCAGATGAGCGGTTTAGAACTGTTGGTCCTCTGGTTTATTAAGTGTTGACAAAACCATAATATGAGGTAGTGTATTTCTGAATTCCTTGTTATTGTTGCAAGGAATAAAGGGGTCTGTTTTTTCTTCCATCTGTATGTCCATTCATCAGGATGTTCAACATTTATGACTACCCTAGTGACTCTGAGAGAAATGCGTGAATTTGTGGGATTCCCACTTTTCGGGATGGGACTCCCACTTTTTCCGGTGGGACTCCTACTTTTTGCAAGATGGGAGTCCTGAACTCCTGTTTTTGAAATCCTAGTGAGAGCTCTTTATTACATCTACAATCATCTTATCTGGCATGCACTGACATTTTGTATATTTGATGTCGGAGACTTTATGATGTTATAAACATTTACTTAAACATACCAAATCTAAATGAACAATATCTGCAAGTATAGTTTACCTCTATATTTGTGTAAGTAGTTTCTTCTTTAGACATACATGTACATATGTATTAAACTTTATCAAAACTGCACCATTTTCATTCAGAAAAAAGATTTTATTTAACATTTAATATTTGAAATGTTAAGAAGCTCTTTTGATATTCAAAATGGCAGTGCCTTTGTCAAAAGTTTGGAAATCTTTAAATGCCATTAACATTCTTAATTTCAATCTGATTTTTTTTTATCAAATCTGCATTACCTTAATAACCCTACATATTAGGACAGATAGGCCACAGAACGCGGCGTCTGATCAGGGTGTCCACTGTTTGCAAATGGTTTATATATCTCATAGTCGGACGTACCTAAAATTGAAATTGGACTCATTCAGTGTGCGTATGTGTGTGTGTGTGTGTGAGAGAGAGAGAGAGAGAGAGAGAGAGAGAGAGAGAGAGAGTGTGTGTATGTATGTGTGAGAGAAAGAGAGAGAGAGAGAGCGTGTGTGTGTGTGTGTGTGTGTGTGTGTGTGTGTGTGTTTATGTATGTGTGTGAGAGAGAGAGAGAGATAGTGGGGGTGGAGGCAGTCTCTTCTACTTCTACAATGGGTTAAGGAAACAATTTAAGAGCCGTCAGATACTACTTTCAAGGCAAATAAATAAAATGCAAATGTATCACGAGTTTATCGTCTGGTAAAAAAAGAAAGGATCGTCGTAGCTAACAGTGACCAGCCTCGTTGGAATTAGCAGATGGGATCACTAGTCTGGATATCCATTGTCCGCATGGGAAGAAGCGTCAACATTGGCTTCAAGGGAAGTAATAAGTAAGAACCAATGTTTCTTTGAATGTAGCATTAGCTTTCCTTACATTATGGGTTATCAGTTGCACGACCCGCACAAGTGTGCCCTTTTAATCGAATTGAGAGTCCGTCTGTCTGCCCATAATTCTTGGTCTGTTAGGAATATTTTGATAATTTGCCGATAGATTCTAAAGGTGTTCCAAAACCTCTTCAAAACATATGGTTGAAGGTCCACGGCGATATTTTACAGTTTTTGGCATAGGCTAAACCTCGGGCGATGAAAATGATATTCAGCAAATCCATTGCTAGATTTTGTCGGGATCAGTCTGTGTGGGAAAATTATCAAAATATTCCAAAGTCGTCTGCATATATTGAAATTTCGTCTGCTTAAAATTTTACCCTGCATGCTGAGCGTTAAAAAAACCCCGGCGATTACAGCCACACAATGCAGATATTTCAAGGCGACTCCGCAGCGTCGCCGTTAGACTGGCTCTAGTCTCTAGTGACAAAATATTTTTTCTTATAATATGTTTAATAATCCACTAAAATAAAACCAAAGTAATATCATGACTTTCAAGGCTGGTCACTAGACCAGCCTTTATAGTCATGATAGTTTTTTTTTGGTTTTATTTTAGTGGATTATCAAACAGGATTATGAGAAAAATATTTAGTCACTGGAGACTGGAGCCAGTCTACGTCGCCGTTTGCAATCATCAGTCATGCTGTATTTACCCTAAGTATTCGGACACGTTAAATTCTTACTGTCCGTTAAACTACTGATATGCCTAAAATACTAATTGATGAGTCGAAAACAGTGTGGACACTAATGAGGCGCCGCGTTCTGCTCAGGTTTGTCTGTCTGTCCGAGTATTTAGTGGATGATAATATCTGGGCCGCGCCATGCGAAAACATCTTCGAGGATATGCGGACAGCGAAGGCCCAGATCAGCCTGCGCGGATGCGCAGGCTGATCAGGGCCTTCGCTGTCCGCAAACACAATCATTGGCTACTAAAGAATGCTTCAGTAAAGCGCAAATGCCTGATGAAACAAAGCGCATGTGAATCCGCACATTTTGCGCATGTTCGAAGACACGTTTTCGCTGGAAGAGGCCCATCTATAACCTCTAGAAGGACAGACATGTGCTGCCCCGAGCTCTACAATCTCATACGCAAACAACGTAGACCCAGACCCATCTGCAAGTCCGGATAGTTTTCATTGTTGCTATAGACTATAATTATCTTCGTCTTGGTAAGCCCGTCCAAATAGTCCCAATCACTGACTACCCGAGCAGCGATGATCCATACTGCACTGCGTAAATGCGCAGGACGGTTCGTAACCTCGGTCTTCTCCCTCACACGGTAAAAAAAAACCCAACAAAAAAAAAAAAAAAAAAAAAAAAAAAAAAAAAAAGAAAAAAGCAAAAAACAAACAAACAAACAAAAAACAGTAAATCTCCGTGACTCGAAAACCACAGGCTCGTTTAACATGACTAATTCGAACTCGTTTTTGAGTCCCTACGAAATTCTTCCGATAGCTCAAGAAAACAAACATTTAGGGAAGTTTTCTTGTTTTATCAAGAAATTATATGTTGTGTGACTCATTAGAAAAGCCTCATCGAGGCGATTCAAATGAGTACATTCAGCATACCATTATATTGTATAGAAGATAAAAAAGACTTCCCTAAATTATCACCATTGCTTCCTGACCTGGCGCCGTGACTTACTATCAATGACTCGAACTACCAATGTCTCGAATAAATTTCCATGGTCCCAAAGATGATCGAGCCATTGAGGCTTTACTGTATGTATCAAGCGGTAAGTATGAGTGAAAAGTATATGGAAATTGCTAAATTCTCTCAGAAGAATAATCGTATACCGACTGCGTTGCTACAAGCAATGCTTGATGTGAATCGGCACATCAACTCTCATGGAAAATGGGCAGACTCTGACCAGCAAGCGCACCAGCAGAAACTGATGAGGTTCGCTTTTCACCGTCGATCTAGGCCGCACTAAGCATGGGACACTCGCTGATCACACTCAACATCAGAACAATCTGTCTAAGCCAAAAGTAAAGCCGAACTTCAGGGGCTCGAACTTTGGGATCATGGCAATGTGTTCTGGACATGGGCAGCTCGTGACACTGAAGGTTAATCACAGTGCAATGGGGATAATTTGGGGATGTCTTTTCGACTTTCAATATTAAAATAGTAGAAATCGGAGTATAAGTTATTTCATTTTTATGGGGAATTCTGAGAAAATGCTGGCAAAATGGTCCAATCGACACCAATCAGCACAGTTGAACCACCTTTTTAAAATGCCTGGATAGAGAGAGAGAGAGAGAGAGAGAGAGAGAGAGAGAGAGAGAGAGAGAGAGAGAGACTCATTTAATACTGAGCTCTGACCACTGCTAATATGTTTCGACAGTGCTGTTAGTGGCAGCAGATAGTGCAGACTCAGTTTAATCTGGTACATAGTTCTTGCTGACATGCCTGAGGTCCTCTCTGGCGGTGTTGCATGTACTGCGGAACAGTCATTTCTCAGCAAAAGCTCCTTCCCTAGAAAAACCACTTCTCAAAATGCTGTTTTATTATTTATTTAACCCTTAAACTGCCAATCAAAACAATTTGTCGTCTGCTTTGTCATCTGCTTGTGATTTTAAAAGTAATTTTTGCAAACAGTGTGGAGCAGTCTGATCAGGGTCCACATTGTTTGCATGTATGCAAAAAAAATAGATAAGAAAAGTTTGCAAGCATCACGAAAACATGCCTATATAATTTTGACCCTCTTAAAGCTCACTTTTAAAAGCCCACTTTTATATAGTAAAACTGGGGTTTACAGGGGTATACATTATTTTTCTTATTTCTGCTAAAAAAACATAGATTGTGGGTACGCATTAGAACCGCCTCGCCGAGGCGGTTCTAACGAGTACCCACAATCTATGCTTAGAGCAGAAATACGAAAAATATCAGATTTTTTTTTATCTGAAAATTTTCATTTTTTGGTAGTAAAATTTTCAATATATTTGAATAGGCAAATTTTCGTAATGAATATTCAGCAGACGACATAAACAGACGGCATTTTCAGATGCAGGTTTTCGTGGCGTTTTAAGGTTTAACCGCTTTATAACAGCCACCTCTCTATAATATCCAGTTTATGCTGCGCCTGCTATAGCATGGGGCGATATAGGAATCCGCATTCCCGTCAGTCTGTCCGGTCGTTCATCTGTCAACATTTGCGTCAACCCTAACTTCAAGTTCATTTCCCAAGAACTATAAAGGCTACTGCGATGATACTTTGTATCGGTAACTCGGACAGCAGTATCTATATTTGACCTTGACCTATATTTCACAGTTCACTGACCTTTTAAATGTGGCATGACATAGCCTTCGGCGGAATTCTCGTGTATCATCCACAAGGAAGTTCCACTGTAGTCATAAGGTGAATCGATATTACACATTCAAGGGAAACTACTGTCAGAATTGATTTTGCCTCCTGAAAAAGCGTCTATGCTAAAAGGAAAGAATTTGCTCCTCTTCGGAGCAAATTCTTTGAGTGTAGTCTCCTTTTCAAGAGGCTTGATGTGCAGGTAAGCAAACAGGAAGTCATTAGAGTTGCCTCCCTTGTCAAAAAATGGCGGAAAAATCTACCCCCAGATTCACCAAAAGAATTTTGTATAGATAATAGATCTTGGGAGAAAATGAATGAATGGCCACGTTTATTAAAAGAAACCTACTGGATGCATCGTCTCAAAACTCTTTCACCAAATGGAATGAACACTAAGGTATTGTACCAGATTCCTAACACTTGAAATATTTTGTTTATGAGTCTGGGCGCAGTGATTCCTGCAATTTACATAAGTGCCTGGTGGTGACTGGGATTTGTCTGTGCATCGTATTGGCCTGTGCATCCGCGCATTTTGATCGGGGTATTCACTGGCCATTTTTTTAAAGCTATGTGCCATTAGCTACCCATTGAGTGTATGGTGAAAACTCTGATCGGAATGTGCGGATGCATGGGCTGATATAGGTCTTCACTAGGTGTACGTGAGAGTTGTGGGAATTGATGTACTCCGGCTCATATTGCAAAGCATTTGCATAAAAAAAATGTATATACCCAGTCAGCATTCTACGTAAATCTATATCGGGCCGTCATCGGCCCGTCAGGGTAGCTGACGGGCCGATGACGGCCCGATGTAAATTTACGTAGAATGCTAGCTGGGTATAAAAAAAACTGCTTATCACTATTTTAAAATCTTTAAGTTTTGTATAGAAAATAGGAAACACATGTAAGCAATATTTTTCCATGCCATTTGTCATCTGCATGATTGTGCCAGAAACTAGCACCGTTTGTAATATTTGACACTTACCACGCTATGGGCAGATTCAGCAGATTAGTTATATTGTTCTTATGTTTCCTAGAAAATTCGATATGACACTTGTATGAAGTGTCATATCGAATTTTCTAGCAAAAAATCAGAAAAATATTTCAAAATGCCGTCTGCTGAAATTTTTACCCAGCATGAAAAGCGTTAAAACACTGTAAGGCACTATACGAGCAACACGGTAAGACTGCATTAAAGACTTAGGGCTGAAACTAAAGTAGTAAAACTTGTTCGTCACAATCAAAGTTTTATTCACTTGGGTTATCTGCCCTTGGCCCCTATAAAATCGTATAAATCTTTAAATGTCTTCTGTGAAACCACTTGCCAATTTTCACCAGATTTCATATGGGGTCTTCTGTCGAAGTAGTATTAACAATTTGTACAAATAATTTTGCTCTACTGAACAAGATGGCTGCCATGCCCATATATGGTAAAACACTTAAAATTTTCTTCTCCAGAACCAAGAAAGCTTTGATGCTGACTCTTGGCATATAACATCGGGGACGCAAGGTCAGCCAAGCTTGTTCAAATGATTATCCTAGGATGACCTTTGATTTTTTACGGCACTTTCAAATTTCTGTCCCTAGTTGCTGTGGCAATACTGGATGAATGTTGCATGGCATCTGCAGATATGCAATGGCTTTTTTACTCAGCAAATCGTGGCCCATAGGCCTCTTGTTTATTTTCTGTTGTTGTTTTTTTTTTTTCATATCAAATGGTTGGCGCTTTAAGCAGGCGATACATCCGATTCCCGGAATTCTGGTGTCAATGTATGGACGTGGTGGCCATCTTGTTCAATAGTGTTGAACCATTTGAACAAACTGTCAATATCCCTTCGACAGAAGGCTTCAGGTAAAATCTGGTGAAAATTGGTCAAGTGGTTTCAGAGAAGAAGAAGTTTAAAGATTGTATGATTTCAAACATTTATATAGCCAAGGGACAAGGGCGTATAACTACCAGGAGGCAAAATTTTGATTGTAACTAAAACGTTTTACTACTTTAATCATACGTTGCAAATTCCAGCAATTAGTCTTTAGAACATTTTCAGAAAAAGATTTTTCAACATTTTCCAGATACAAGAGTATGGGAATGCAAATTTGACCCATAGAAAGATCAAAGGTCATCCTAGGATCATCATTTGAACAAACTTGATAGACTTTGATTCCTCAATGCTATATACAAAGATTCAGCCTTAAAGTTTAAAGTTTTCTTGGTTCTGGAGAAGAAGATTTTAAGTGTTTTTACCACATATTGACATGACAGCCATCTTGGTAAATGATGTAGAACCCTTTGAACAAATAGAACCAACTCGAAAGAAAGCCAAGGTAAAATCTGGTGAAAATTGGTCAAGCTGTTCCAGAGAAGGACATTTAAAGACTACGAGATTGTAAACATGTATATAGCCCAGCGGCAAGGGCAGATAACCTCGGGGGACAAAATTTAGATTGCAACGAAAATTGTTTGCTACTTTGATTATACATTATAAGTTTCAACCATTAGTCTATAATACATCTTGAGAGACTGACTTTTCAATGTTTTCCTAATATAAATGCATGGGGACGCAAATTTGACCTTGCCGTAAAAAGGTCAAAGGTCAATCTACGGTCATCATTTGAACAAACTTGGTAGACCTTGAGGCGCTGATGTTATACAACAAGATTTAGCTTCAAAACTTTCTTGATTCTGGAGAAGAAGATTTTTAAGTGTTTTTCTTTAACCATATATGGGCATGGTGGCCATCTTAACGGACCGTGACCATTTGTAAAAAGTTTCAATCCCCCTTTGACTGAAGGCTCTACATGAACTTTGAAGAAAATTGGCCCAAGGGTTTCAGAGGAGAAATCGTTCAAAGGTGTGAACGGACGACGGACGGGCAGACGGACGGACGGTCGACGGACGGTGAGTTATCACGATAGCTGATTCTGAGCCTTCGGCTCAGGTGAGCTAAAACACTATTTGTCCTAATGATCACTCCTATCCTTAAAGGCAAGCCCTTATTACTTTGTCTTAGTTTTATTAATCAATTAAATAAAGGGCTATAATTCGACCGAAATGTTTTGGATGATTGTCAAAATCAAACTTGACATCTATACTATAATGATATTCCAGTCTGCAAACTTAGAATGAAATCAATTAATCCCTTCAAAAGTTATCGAGGGGAATCAATATCTTCACTTTGTATACTATCCTAACAACAAAAACTAAATCTAAAAAGGACCTTAACTCGGCCAAAATTTTGCGGATGATTACATAGACCGAATTTGACCTGTATTTTATTTCCTTTGCAAACTTTCTATAAAATCAATGCATTCCTGCAAAAGTTATAGATAGGAAACCAATATCAACACACCAACAAAAACTGTCAAAAAGGGCCATAAATCAGCCAAAATTTGCAGATGTGTACCAACATCACACTTGACCTGTATTTACAGTGATACAAAATTCTGCAAAGTTTGAATGAAATTAATGCAACCCTTCAAAAGTAATTGAGCGGAAACGAACAACAAAAACTAAGTCGAAAAAGGGCCATAACTCAGGCAAAATTTGGCGGATGATTACCAATATCGAACTTGACCTGTATTTTACAGTGATGTGAAGTTCTGCAAAAATTTGAATGAAATCATTGCTTCCCTTCAAATGTTATTGAGCCGAAACGAAAAGTGTGACGATGACACTGATGACAGCACAAGTGTTTGCCATGCTACGCAGGCGACACAAAATGGCTTTTTGGACTTTCTGTCAATCAATCATTTAGTGCCGGTCCCTTAGCTGCTCTTGGTAGAACTTTTTGCATGGCCTACCGTTAATGATAGTTAGGTTCTGGTGAGACTGCGTGGATTTTGTCATTAGGTTATGCTATTACAGCTCTTTACCCATGGCGTAGCATATATAATAAATAAATATTATAATTCGATGGTGCTGTAATATATATATATATATATATATATATATATATATATATATATATATATATATTTGTTAGTGTGGGAACTGGATACACTGGGAACTGGTACATTTTCCGCCACTTATACAAGGGAGACAATTTTATGACTTCCTGTTTTTATTGCCTGCACACCAAAATAGGCCTCCTAGAAAAGGGTCTTCTCTAAAAGGAAAGAATTTGTTCTAAAGGGGGGCAAATTCTTTCCTTTTAGAGATGACCACTTTTCAGAAGGGAAGCAAAAACAATTGTGACAGAGTTGCCTCCACTGATACCTCATCACGAAAACATGCCTATATCGTTTTGACCCCATTAAACCCCACTTTTATATAGAAGAAGTGGGGTTTACAGGGATATACAGTATTTTTCTTATTTCTGCTCAAAAACATAGATTGTGGGTACTCGTTAGAACCGCCTCGCAGAGGCGATTCTAACGAGTATCCACAATTTATGTTTTGAACAGAAATATGAAAAATAGAGTTTTTTTTTTTTAATCTTAAAATTTTCAGTTTTTGAGGTGAATTTTTCTATATATTTGAATAGGAGTGTTTTCGTAATGCATTCATATGTGAACAGCAGCTCGCGCAAACTGATGGTCTTAGTTTTATGTCGAAAGAATAAATTCTGAAAAGAGGACACTTCCGGAAGCAAAACACATATCAAATAAACGGACCAATTTGGGATACAGATCTAAATAAGTCAGATGACTTTCTTCTGGATCCCTTTTTTATATATAACATATATGCTGTGTTCTGGTTTGTATTTTCTGTAAAGAATTATACAAATAAAATACTGTTTAAACTAAATTTGCTGAATATATCTACATACGCGTATATGTGTTTATGGTATCTAGACACACACGCATGCATATACAAACACATGCATGCATGCATGGTTAATGCAAACACATGCATGCATGGATAGATTGTTTTTGCGATATAGCATTTTATTCAATTCTGTTCTGTATACAAGTTGATTGAAGCTTTGAATACATGTACATGTTAACAGTTATTAAAGAAAATTTGCTGTTTGTTTCGAAATCACTTCAATATGTCTTCATATCTGTTAATGAACTTTTACTGAATTTTTTTTCAAAATATGTGTCTTCTCTGTGAACTGTCTCGATCTCATTTGTTCAGTTTAAGATGCTAGAAGTGTGGGTATTGAGCCCACATGGTCGCGGGCGGGGTTTTGGTACTTTGGTATTTGTTTAGCGCATAGGCTCGTACTATTGTTTTTGTGGTGAATATTCGATTTTTACTATTCTTTAGGGGTCCGAAATTTCGCAGACGACCGCATGCTTTATTCAAACAGCAATTAAAATACACATTACGAAAACACGCCTATTCAAATATATTGAAAATTTTACCACCAAAAAAATTGAAAATTTTCAGACAAAAATTCTGATATTTTTCATATTTCTGCTCAAAACATAGATTGTGGGTACACGTTAGAACCGCCTCGGCGAGGCGGTTCTAACGAGTACCCACGATCTATGTTTTTGAGCAGAAATAAGAAAAATAATGTATACCCCTGTAAACCCCAGTTTTACTATATAAAAGTGGGGTTCAAGGGGGTCAAAATTATATAGGCATGTTTTCGTGATGAGGAATCCGCGACAAATGATATTTAGAATGTCGCCAAATGCCATTCTGTGAGAGCAGAAAGGCATCTCTCACACAAGAAAAAATAATTACTACACTACATAATCCGATATTAGAATAAGGTTAGTCCGCGAAGCACTGTGACGTTGGTATCGCAATCGCGAACAAGATATCAACACATACCAGAGAATTCGTCAAAGGCAGCAAACTCAACTCTTGGATTTCTTCGCCTGAATTTAAAACTGGCTAAAGCTTCTATAAACAAACCTCTCGCGCGTCCACAACTGGAGTATGCTGCATCAGTTTGGCATCTTCACATCACGAAAACATACCTATATAATTCTGACCCCCTTAAACCCCACTTTTATATAGTAAAACTGGAGTTTACAGGGGTATACATTATTTTCCTTATTTCTGCTCAAAACCATAGATTGTGGGTACTCGTTAGAACCGCCTCAGCGAGGCGGTTCTAACGAGTACCCACAATCTATGTTTTGAGCAGAAATGTGAAAAATATCAGAGCTTTTTATCTGAAAATTTTCAGTTTTTTGGAGGTGAAATTTTCTATATATTTGAATAGGCGTTTTCATAATGATTCGGAAACCAGGCTCATGAAATAGAGAAGATGCATAGGACTGCGGCTCGATGCATTTCATCGATATGGCAGATATTTCGCCCACGCATGTCGATGAACTGCTAGACAAGTCACAATGACCGACACTAGTAGCAGCTTCAAGCAGGCCCCAGTATCCTTCTTCCATAACCTGCATTGTAGTACAGCTTTCATTAGTACATCTATTTATTTAATCCGACACCTGTCTAGTTTCAGATGAGACTACACTAATGACTTTATGACACTTCTTTTTAATTCCTTTATCAGAGGTATGTATTGCCACTAAAAGACCGACCGTAGATAGATAGATAGATAGATAGATAGATAGATAGATAGATAGTCAGATCAGATAGATAGATAGATAGATAGATTTCTTTTATAAAAGGAAGAGCCTCACTATTTCCCCACACCTCCCTAATTATTGTTCCGACAATTTATCAGGTGTGGATGTCTCAAAGTCTATATATTGATTGAAGTAGAATGCTACCTGGGATATGATAAGAGTACATGGTATATGATTGCAAACGCACAGCTAGCATCCTACTTAAATATATATCGGCCCGACAGGCTTCTTGTCGGGCCGATAACGGTCCAGTATAGATTTAAGTAGTATGCTAGCTGAGCCGCAGACGCATTACGAAAACACGCCTATAATTTTGACCCTCTTAAACCCCACTTTTATGTAGTAAAACAGGGGTTTACAGGGGTATGAATTATTTTTCTTATTTTGAAGAAAAAATAGATTGTAGGTACTTGTTAGAACCGCCGCGCCGAGGCGGTTCTAAGGAGTAACCACAATTTATGTTTTGAGCAGAAATATGAAAAATATCAGAAGTTTTAATCTGAATTTTTTCCTTTTCTGGTTGTAAAATTTTCAATATATTTGAATATGCGTGTTTTCGTAATGGTGTTTGATATGGATTTCAGCGCCGGCCTCGGCGATTGCGATTGTATACTGTTGCAACGACAACACACCTCCAGGTAGCATTCTACTTATATCTGTACCGAAACGTTATCTGCCCATGATTAAATCTATATCGGACCGTTATCGGCCCAACATGATTACATTGTAAATCTACATCGGACCGTTATCAGTCCGACAGGATTCCTGTCCAGCCGATAACGGTACGATACAGATTTTTAGTAAAATACTAGCTGAGGCCACCCCGTGTTTCACCTTACAGTACCGTACTAGTTGCACGTCGATAGCATTGTAAACAAATGGCAAATGCCGTTACCCTTGCCGATGACATTCATTAACCTTTGTCACTCTCTGGCCAGATTCAGCAGACAAAATATTGATGAGTTTTTTTTGTTTGTCTTTTTTCCCCAGAAAATAGGCTTTGACATTTCATGCAAATTGTCACCTAAAATGTCAAAGTCTATTTTCTGGGAAAAACGTGTTCCGCACCACTACTATGGAACGTTCTACTTCAAACAGTAAAAACATCATAAACATCGGGGTCACTCTCTAACTTTAAGCAGTCTCTTAAAGCAACATTTTAACCCTTATAAAATGTCTTTAACTATGATTTTAAATGATATACCATGTGTAAAATTATCGCTGAAACCGTTATTGTATCTGAACTGAGAGCTTTTATGACCAAGCATAATTGTTTTAGATATTGGTTTTACGCGCTCGTCAAATCTTAAAGCACTTACAAAAACTGTGATAACATATAGATTTGTCTTTGATATAATTAAGTGCCATGTTTTGTTTTAAATCACTTGCACATACCTATTAGCATTTTTTATTTGACAAAAACTCTATATAAGCATTCATTTCGCTACAAGCTACTTTTATCCCATAAATTTCTTAGCTGTTAGTTAAGTCTTGTTGTATATATGTATATAAATTTTAGTTACAGGACCGCAAGGTAGAATAGTTATTTATAGCTAATTGTGTCATCCTCTTTAAACATTGTTTAAATAAATAAAATAAATAGATATTTCAAAATTTCGTCTGCTGAAAGTTTTACTCACTGGCATGATAAGCGTTAATAAACGGTGGTGCATTAGATATAGACGATAAACAAACATTCTTTAATAGTAATTAAAATATAAAAGATGCTCTCAAAGAAATGTATTGAAGCTTCAAAGGAAAGATACAAAAGTAAATAGATAAACAAATAAATAAATAAAATGTGTATCTACGACATCGGTTCATTTTGTGGCTGCTTAATTGTATTTGTCTGTCTTTTTCTTTGGTGTTGGGGCCTGATGTCGGTCTGATTCTATCAGTTCCTGAGTTCACTTATTTTATTTACTTTACCTCATCAAAACGAAACTAGGTTGTTATGAGAATATCAAATTTTTGTCACGCTCTCCCGGGAATGTTAAAAATTTTGCTTAGCATTACCAATGCATCCACCAACTTTAAAAAGTGAAACTGTCAAGATTAATGTATATCCCATAACCTTTGATAAAGTGCTGCAATAGTAACCTTTTAGAGTATCTACAGTGTGCCGAGAAAAGCGCACGCAAATGGAGAACATCCTCTGTATATGTAGATGTTCCAATAACTGAAATATCATACCGTTCCATTCAGTGCTATATATAGTCCCGGGTTTTACTTGTAAACAACACGCATACGCATTGTGGGTCAACAGTTGAATCACTTCCGTGCCCGAAACAAATCGTACATTGTCTACGGTCATGGGCATAGACAATGACAAATTTGTAGGACTGTGTTAAGTCCCGTATTTTGTGCGTTATCAGTAACACAACAGCTAAAGCCAATTGAGTTATTTTACAAGAACCCTCCACATTCTTCGTCTGCCTTGTATAAATAAAACACATTTTTTTTGTAAATCCGTTTGTTCACCTGCAGCCATTATGCAATTCAAATATTCAAATATGAGCGCATCATGAGAAAAAGTGTCCTCGGGGTAAATGCAAACAGTAAAGATCCAGAAAAGCCAGCGGAGATACATAGTCTGATAAGGAATTTTGCTATACTTCGTTGTTTTTTTTTCTACATTACCCAATCATTCAGTAAGAGGACAGTGAAAGTGCTGTCAGATCAGACTGTGCTGATGTGTAGTCTGAGCTGTGATTTTTTTTCCTGTCCGAACATGCCGGAAGACACGTGTTCGCTGGGCGCGGCCCATGTAACCCGCTTCGTGCAAAAAGGCAAATCGCAAATGCAAGTGCGAACAACATAAGACCAGGCTTCGAGGTTATAAAACTTTTTTCATGTTCAACTCAATTGAGCATGAAATTTCACTTAGTCAT
Organism: Anodontia alba; assembly: GCA_964016985.1. Lineage (NCBI taxonomy): Eukaryota > Metazoa > Mollusca > Bivalvia > Lucinida > Lucinidae > Anodontia > Anodontia alba. The sequence continues at coordinate 42,794,527 of OZ024832.1, read as the reverse complement.
AAAAATAAAAATATAAAATACATAAAACTCATTTCATACTCAACTCAGCTGAGCTTGCAAGAAGTTTCCAAATTTTGTCAGTATTTTAAGATTTAAAAACAAAACAAATTTCATGCTCAGAGTTGAGTTGAGCATGAAAAAAGTTTTTTTAACACCGGCGCCAGATCAACTTGCGCATGTGGTCTCTTCAGGGCCTTTCTTTTCGTCAGTAGATTTTTGCAGTAGTCTAATTTTCACTGGCGAACGGCTAAAGGCCTTGCTAAAATTACGATGATGAGCCATCGATGAACGTAAACGCCTTGACAGCTTTTTGTGCATGAAATAGTCTGCTAAGACACAAAAAATACCCTGCCCCCAAAACCAGAGCAGTTGCCATTTGCACTCCGGCAAGTTCATTTTCATTTTATCCACACCTGAAACTTCTAGAAATAGTACAGAGGTAGCGATGGCATTGGCCTATTTTCTGCAGATCGTTGCTGACCTTTTCCAAAAAGTGCTGATGCACAGACGGACTTGCTTATATTATGTAAATGCATAACATGACCATGTCCTGATTGTGCAGATGAATAAACTGATATTGGCCATATTGTGCAGTTGCATAAGGTGACCTTGTCCATATTTTGCAGATACGTAGCTGACACTCTCCATATTGTGCAGATGCATAAGATGACATTGTCCATATTTTGCAATTACATAAGCTGCAACTGTCCATATTGTACATATGCATAGGGTGACCATGTCCATATTATGCAGACACATAAGCTGACATTAACCGTATTGTGCAGATGCATAGATTGACCATGTCCATATTATGCAGACACATAAGCTGACATTGTCCGTATTGTGCAGATGCATAGGGTGACCATGTCCATATTTTGCGGACACATAAGCTGACATTGTCCGTATTGTGCAGATGCATAGGGTGACCATGTCCATATTTTGCGGACACATAAGCTGATATTATCTATATTGTGCAGATGCATAGGATGACCATATCCATATTTTGCAGACCCATAAGCTGACATTGCCCATATTGTGCAGATGCATAGGGTGGCCATGTCCATATTTTGCAGATACGTAAGCTGACATTGTCTATATTGTGCAGATGCATAGGGTGACCATGTCCATATTTTGCAGACATATAAGCTGACATTGTCCATATTGTGCAGATGCATAGAGTGACCATGAGCAGAAATAAGAAAAATAATGTATACCCCTGTAAAGTTTTCCCAGTTTTACTATATAAAAGTGGGGTTTAAGGGGGTTAGCATTATATAGGTATTTCCATGATGACCTAAATACGGACATAGACAGCATATTAAGAGCTATCGCGTACGGTATGCTCCAGTGTATCTAATGGTTGGAAAATTGTAAATTTCCCACAAGATGCATTAGCTAAGTGGATACGACAGGACACAGCTGAGAACAAACTTCGGCTACCTTCTCACAGGAGAATACATTGAGTAACAGACCACAGTAATTCAGAACTGGCTGTTCAAAGGCGGTACTTTTATTGTGGTACTTTTTGTTAATTGTTATGTTTCACTTTTCTTTAAACAATTATATAAATTTATGATAGATTCCGTTAATTTGGGTAACAGAGTTGCCATCTTTTTATGAAACAGTTGCCACCTCTGCTTGCAACCTGTTCATTTTGTGGCTGCTTTATTGTATATGTCTGTCTTTCCCTTTGGTGTTGGGGCTTGATGTGGATCTGATTGTATCAGTTCCTGAGTTCTCTTATTTACTTAAGAGTAGCCGCGAATTTTGAACAGTTTCAAATACGATGAAAAATATAACTTCTGCCTGCACAAAATGTCTCCATTCGATAAATAGCAGCAACATAGTTATGTGTAACCATTTCCCTAAAGAGGACTTGATACACTTGATAGATTTACGGCCATTGTGTCAAGGGCCAGAACTTTTGTGACTTCCTGGTTACTTTCCCTGTACACCAAGCGATTCTGAAAAGAGGTCTTTCTAAAAGTAAAGAATTTGCTACCCGTGGGAGCAAATTATTCTTTCCTTTTAGATAAGGCCCCATCTATCTATCTATCTATCTATCTATCTATCTATCTATCTATCTATCTATCATTTCACTCTTATGGGGAATACGTGCAAGTGAGTAGTATAGGCGCCTATACTACTCAGGTGCGCGTCAGTGTGGTATCAATAGACAAAAGATTATAAAAAAATAAAACATTCCTGTAAGAATTGGTAGTGAGAGTGAAATAAGTGATGATAGGTTTATGATTCCTCTACCCTATTAACTTAGAAAACTTGACCATGCAGATTTGTAACTTCACTCCTAATCAGAGCCTAACTGGAAGATTATTATGAACTCAAAATTGGATAACAAATACCATTGATGTTGGTCTATCCATAAAGAACCTGAACAAAATGACAGGACAGTGCATTAAGAAGCATTTGTGTCGAAAAGCATGTCAGTGCCCGTGTTCAAATTCTATTTAGTTGAGAATGTTTTGAAACATACCCTAACTGTACTAGAGATAACCTTAGCTTTGTTACATAATAAATTATCGCATATGTCACCGGGTATAGGTATATAACACACCTCGATTGCCTTGCGGTACAAGCGGGCTTTTATAGCGACGCAGTAGAGTGCTGGACTGGAACAGCAGACCGGGCTCGATCCTTCTGCTCTCGTTACTTTGTGCGGCGACTACAACTGGAAGAGGGTTCTGAATTGCTGAATTTTCATCATTTTTCCAAATATTATCATTTTTAATAGATAGGGTACGATCATATCTAGGTAGATTCGATCACAAATCGCCTGTTTTCTCTCCAATAGAATGGTCAAAACAGGTTATAAAATGCCAAATCGTATAATAAACTTTAAAATATTAACAGTCAGAAACAAGCAACTGAAAGTGAAAATTAAAATATAATCAGAGTTTCCTAGGAAACAGTTGCTCTGCCGTATTTGTTTTACTTAAAAGTTGAGGCAAGTGAAAATAAGAGGTTGATTGGATACTACACATAACTATATTTTAAGTTGACGCCATTCCCTGCACTGCTCAGCCCTATTCTACCCTACCCTACCATTTCTTCTGCTATCCCACCCTACAGTACCAAGCTAGGATAGGCCAGGACAGAAGGGTAGAGTAGGGTAAGAACAGGGGTAGGAGCAGGAGTAGGATAATGAGTAGGATAGAGATAGGGGTAGGTAGGATTGGGGTTGGGTAGGATTAAGGCTAGGGGTAAGGGTAGGGTAGGATGCAATATTGATATAGTGTTGATCAAAGGGGAAGTTGCGATTTCAAAGATGGCCGTCTGGCGACCATATGAGTTGTCAGACTGGAAACGTTTTCGGGGATACGCATCAAGGGGTTGAGAAGAATCCATACGGAAAGTTCGACAGAAGTCTTCCGCTGGTTACGGAGATGCGATAACTGGAACAATTCAAGAGGGCCGACGATGACCGCATTTGTCGACGGACCGGAAACATTCGCGGAGACATTACATCTAGGGGTTCAGAGAAATCCATATGCAAAACTTCGACGAATTTCTCCAATGGTTTACGGAGACGCAATAACGAAATAAATCCAAGATGGCTGACAGCGGCCATGTTTGTGAACGGACTGGAACCGAATTCGGGTGTGCACAACTAGGTCACTAGGGAAATACCCAAGACAATTTAAAAAAAAAAAAAAAACAAAAAAAAAAACAAAAAAAACTCTGACCAGTAGTCTCTGAGGAGATGTGATAACGAGAGTGTAACAGTGTTAACATCACGAAAACATACCTATATAATTTTGACCCTCTTAAACCCCACTTTTATATAGTAAAACTGGGGTTTACAGGGGTATACATTACTTTTCTTATTTCTGCTCAAAAACATAGATTGTGGGTACTCGTTAGAACCGCATCGTCGAGGCGGTTCTAACGAGTACCCACAATTTATGTTTTGAGCAGAAATATGAAAAATATACTAATTTTTTATCTGAAAATTTTCATTTTTTGGTGATAAAATTTTCAGTCTATTTGAATAGGCATGTTTTCGTAATAAGTAAAGGAGAAATCGCTTTTTCTAAGATTGCCGTCTGGCGGCAATATTAGTCAGCGGACCAGAAGCGTTTTTGCGGAGACACAAATAGGAGTCGGGAGGAATTTATACATGTAAGCAAAATTTCGACGGGATTCCTCCAATAGATACGGAGGTGATGTGATAAAGGTAAAAATGCAAGATGACCGACAGCGGCCATATTTGTCGACGGGCCGAAACCAAATTTTAGCATGCAAAACTAGACAAATAGGGAAGCATTTCAGACAAGTTTCGAAACAATCTGACCAGTGGTCTTGGAGGAGATGCAATAACGATAAATAGTTTACAGGTGGACGGACGGGCGAACCGACGTCGGACCCTCCGTCGGACAGTGCGCCTGTGGGAAAAGCTCTGCCTTCGTAGATAGAGATGAAAACAGCTAGCTTTCATTTATGGTAATGAGTGCCAGACCGTGTATTCTGCTTTTTTTTCAGAAGGGACCATGGAAGCAAATTCTTTCCTTTTAGAGTAGACCCATATTTAGAAGGGAGGTATTTTTGACAGTTTCTATATATATATATATAATATATATATATATATATATATATATATATATATATATATATATATATATATATATATATATATATATATATATATATATATATATATATATATATTCTCCTTAAGATATACTCATTACGAAAACACGCCTATTTAAATATATTGAAAATTTTACAACCAAAAACATGAAAATTTTCCGATAAAAAATTCTGATATTTTTCATATTTCTGCTCAAAACATAGATTGTGGGTACTCGTTAGAACCGCCTCGGTGAGGCGGTTCTAACAAGTACCCACAATCTATTTCTTTTAACAATATAAGAAAAATAATGTATACCCCTATAAACCCCAGTTTTACTATATAAAAGTGGGGTTTAAGGGGATCAAACTTATATAGATATGTTTTCGTGATGCAGATTGTAAAGGGAAGTACAATATAGACGATAACCAAGGCAATGGTAAATGCAAGATAAAAGGAGAATAAATTGCTGGTATTTGTAAGATAACAGAAACAAGAGGCCAATGTGCCAAGACTCGCTCCCCCTAATGAACAAGACGGTCATGCAAGTCTACGAGGCGATTTGTATTATATCTTTCCTTGTGTTTTGTCCTTGTGTTTTTCAGTCCTTTTAGCATCGCTTGGGTAAGACAGACCTGGTCTGTGTACGTTTCTTTGTTTTGCGCGTGTTGATTTGTGTCTCTGTCCTCTTCCTCTTGGTGTCAGGGAATGGCTGCAACTTCTGATCGTGGCCCTCCCTGGACTTTTCTTTTTATCTTTTTTGCCAAGTGAAGGTTGTAAAAGGAAAATATATTGTAGTTGTCTTACAAAATTTGTGCCTGCTTTCATTCCTATGGTATCAATAGTTTTGGAATATTTTTAATTTAATCATTTGTTTCTCTGCAATTTTTCCTCTGCAGGTGTCATTACGAAAACACGCCTTTCTAAATATATTGAAAATTTCACCACCAAAAAATGTAAATTTTCAGATAAAAATTCTGATATTTTTCATATTTCTACAAAACATAGATTGTTGGTACTCGTTAGAACCCACAACCTATGTTTTTGAGCAGAAATAAGAAGAATCATATATACCCCTGTAAACCCCAGTTTTATGAAAGTGGGGTTTAAGGGGGTCAAAATTATACAGGAGTCTTTTCGAGATGTTTGCCCTGGATGCCTTCTTCTGTTGGCTACAGGAATCCAGACAAAACATTCGCTATCACTTTGCCAATCTGGACGCAGCCCTAGAGTGGTTGTTATAAAGTAATTGTTGTAAAGAGCGGTTACCATGACAATCCAACCACTGGTGTGACTGGAATAAATTTAAGCCGCTTTTGTGGTGAGCATGTTATCAGGATACCGTGCTAGAGAAGTATCTGGAATGACGCTGCTTTTAGAGGACAGTTCAAGAAATATTGTTGAGTTTCAGAGATATCGGGTTCATCATTATAATACTTTCGATTCAGTGACCCAGCCAGCTATTGATAATATAACACTAGGCAACTCTTTGGTCAGGTACTCTCGGGTAAGTTTCTTTAAAACTACTGATTGAATTGGGGTTTAACGACACGTCAACCATTGTGATTCATTTTGTGTCGTCTCCCAGAGAAAGGGAGAAAAGAGATAGAAGAGATCGTAGAGGAGATGAAAGAGAGGGACAGGGAAGAAAGAGGAACAGGAATGAAAGTGAAGAATTTGAAAAAATAAAAACATTCCTCCACTACCCTTACCTGTTTAAAGGCTAGCAGGTCTTGCCCAACTGAAAGCCAATATCAGTTGGACGACCAAGTGACGTAAGATACACGACACTTTCGCCACACCCGACCACCCCCAGGCGAGCTAAGAATAAAACGTTAATACATATTATAGATGGCCCTTCAGAGAAAGATAAGTTCAATACAAATTTGTCATAGATAATACTGACATAAAACCTTTACTAAGCAGGAAGAGAAATTACGCGCATCTAGAGATAAAATGAACCCCAACGTCAGGAAATGGACCTAGGAACATGTGCACCCAGCAAAGATTCAGATCAGCCTGCGCCTTCACACAGTCTGATGTGCGCACAGCGAAGATTCAGAACAGACTGCGCTACAGTGCGCACAATTCAGATAGTAAAGGAATGTAGACAACAGGGACTTGATCAGACTGCGCGGATGCACAGACTAATGTGAGTCTTCGTTTGGTGTGCACATGTCTAAAGGTACGTTTTCTTGTCCATGATAGACGAGCATTGATTCCGACAAGACAGAAAATTTATTTGTGGAGTGACACTGCAATAAATTGTTAACTAAAAAGACAGATAAGTAAGTTTTGTTACCACACTGAGTGTACGTGTATATCTTACGTGTTCAGTTTGGACTTCAAATACTGGAATACACGTGCATTAAGCAGTGCAAGATAAATAAAAACATAAATAATTAATCTGAAACATGAGAAAACGCGCCTGCTCACATGTGCGCCAAAAGAACATTACGAAAACACGCCTATTCAAATATATTGAAACTTTCACCACCAAAAATTCAAAGTTTTCAGACAAACATTCTGATATTTTCCAAATCTCTGCTCAAAACATAGATTGTGGGTACTCGTTAGAACCGCCTCGACGAGGCGGTTCTAACGAGTACCCATAATCTATGTTTTTGAGCAGAATTAAGACAAATAATGTATACTCCTGAAAACCCCAGTTTTACTATATAAAAGTATAAAAGTGGGGTTTTAGGGTGGGGGGTGGGGGGGGGGGTTTAACATCCGCGCAGTCTGATTAGAGTCTTCGTTGCCTGTATGAGAATCTTTGCATCTTAGGCTATCCAAAATACACTCAGTGAAGATTGTGATCAGACTGCGCGAATTCGCAAGGTAGTCTGAATCTACGAAGTTATGTTTCATCATGTTGCGGCTCATTTTTACTCTTAGACCATCACGAAAACACGCCTATATAATTTTGACCCCCTTAAACCCCACTTTTATATAGTAAAACTGGGGTTTACAGGGGTATACATTATTTTTCTTATTTCTGCTCAAAAACATAGATTGTGGGTACTCGTTAGAACCGCCTCGTTGAGGCGGTTCTAACGAGTACCCATAATCTATGTTTTGAGCAGATATATGTCAAATATCAGAATTTTTCATCTGAAAATTTTCAGTTTTTGGAGGTGAAAATTTCTAAATATTTGAATAGGCGTATTTACGTAATGCCACCTTAATTTGGCATCAGGAAAACATGCCTATATAATTTTGAAAACATGTGTATATAATTTTGACCCCACTTAAATCCCAGTTTTATATAGTAAAATTGGGGTATACATTAAATTTCTTATTTTGCTAAAAACATAGATTGTGGCACTCGTTAGAACCGCTTCGCCGATGCGGTTCTAACAATTACCCACTATCTATGTTTTGAGCAGAAATATGGAAAAATATCAGATTATTTTTTATCAGAAAATTTTCCTTTTTTGGTTGTAAATTTTCAATATATTTGAATAGGCGTGTTTTCGTAATAGTGATCAGCCAACAATCTTTAGAAGATAATTTGAATGAAATGTCAATCACTATGTATTCGACAGAAAAAAAAAATGAGAATATGTTTACTCATCTAGAGTGTGCTAAAAATCTTAGAAAGAAAGGGATTGACAGTTATATAAATGGTTTTGCCGGAAAATAGGGTTTATGCTTTTTAATCGTCTCTAAGATTGGAATGCTATTCCAGCCACAAATTTTGGGAAATGACAACACTGTCTTTAAATATTTTCTGCAATATGCATCAAAAAATATGCTAAAGTTAAGATTTATGCGTATTTGTGTACATTTCTTTTTTGGAAACAGCTAAGGACCAAGTTTCTAATATGTGCGACAGCTGATTGTAAATCAATAACAATGACGTAGATAACAAGGTAAAAGTAAAAGAAGTTATCATACAACGAATAATAAAAGTTAAATAAACTTGCAGCTTGACATACGAAATACATGTGTATTTTAGAAATGGCTGTACAAACGAACTCGTCAACGCTGAGTCAAGAGGATAACAGACGGCTGGCGGAAGAGTTTAACGACGAACTGAGATCAACTTTATGGCCAGTCACAGCCTTTGTGGGCGTTGAAACAGTGTTTGGATTTTTTGGCAATGTACTGATTCTGTACGTATTTGTGTTTCGTTACCACAAATGTAACTACAAATACTTTGTTCTGTGCCTGTCTTTCGTCGACATCACAAGCACCTTGACAACGATGCCAGGAGAAATTGTTACACACACATTTTGGTATGTCTACCCAGTTCCTCTCATCTGCAAAATAAAATCCTTCTTCAATATGTTTACAGTCTGTGGCTCGATGTGTGGTCTTCTTGTGATATCTATTGACAGGTTCAGGAAAATATGCCGTCCTTTAGGATGGCAAATAAAGCCAAAACTTGCATGGATTTTATGTATCGTGCAACTGACTATTTCATTTGTGATGGCATTGCCAGTTCCTTTTTTCTGGGGTACACATTCGTTTGTGACACAGTATAAGGGTTACAACGTTACAGTTACTATATGTGAAATTGATGAAAAATTTACAGCTACAGACTATCCTCTAAGATATACAATTGTGCAAGAAGTCATCAGTTCCCTTGTTATGTTTGTAATGGTTGTACTTTATATATTTATTGGACGGAAACTATTCGGCTATAAATCAAGTGGCACAAAAGCATCAGTTCCTGCTGAAAGTAGTCATACTGATACAGAACTTAGCAGTGATATCACTAGTGATGAAGAACAACATGCTAAGGAAACAGTTCGTAGTGTATATGCTACAGCAGAGTTAGATGTACCCAGAGAAATAGAAACAAAGGTCAAAACAGAAGATAACAAAACGGTACAGTTTCTATCGTTGCATCGAAGGGGCTCACAGAAAAGCATTTTTTCTGCGATAAAATCGAAGGAAAATGGAACTACAAAAACGCCAACAAGAAAGAAGATTGGGACAAAAGTGAAAAGAAAGACTCTTATAATGTTCATCCTAACAGCTCTCTTCATATTTACAACCATCATGTACATGACATTGCTGAGCTTGATAGCCAGTGATGTTCTCACACACTTATCCAACTCTCAGAAAGCGGCGTACTTTTTCTTCTTCCGCTTCTATTTCATTAATCATGCGATCAATCCTATTCTGTATGGATTTCTCGACCCACGCTTCAGAAGTATATTAAAAGAAACTTTTAAATGCAACTAATATGAAGAGTAAATGAATTAAGTAACAAACTTATCTGTGCTCTGTATCTTACCGGGTTGTTGACATAAAGACATTAAGGGGAATGTATACATTTTCAGCGGAAGTAAATCTGTCACAATTGCATTTACTTCCCTTCTGAAAACGGATTTACTCTAAAAGGAAAGGATTTGCTCCAAAGGGGAGCAAATTCTTTCAATTTAAAGTAAACGCCCTTTAGGCTGATGTTCAGAAGACAAACAGGAAGTCAAAACTGTCTTCTTTCTTGGACGGAAACAATTTAGCTATAAATCAAGTATCGCGAAAGCATCGGTTCCTGCTGAAAGTAGTCATGCTGATAAAGAACTTAGCAGTGGAATCACTATTTGCAAAGAACAACGCGCTAAAATTGTTCGTAGTGTACAGGTTACAACAGAGTTTGACGTACCGAGAGAAGCAGAAAGAAAGATCAAAACAGAACATAACAAAACGATACATTTTCTATCGTTGCATCGGAAGGATTCCCAGAAAAGCATTTACTTTTACCATACAGTCGAATGAAAATGAAAGTACTACAATGCCCACAGGAAAGATGAATGGATAAAAAGTGACAAGAAAGACTCTCATACTGTTCAAACTAACATCACTGTTTATACTTACAACCATCATGTACATGACATTGCTAAGCTGCATAGCTTATAAAGTTCTCCAAACCTTATCCAACTCTCAGAAAGCGGCGTAATTTTCTCTTTCCCGTCTGTTTTATTAACCACGTGATCAATGCTATTCTGTTTGGATTTTTCGACCCAGGCTTCAGAAATATATATTAACCTTGTTCTGCTGAATAAATTAAGATGACACGCCTGCATCTAATTTTCAGCCAATCAGATTACTTGATCCAAATTGTTGTTATAAATTCACATACTTAATGACAAACAGTGCAGATCCAGATCAGTTGGCAGAATCCAACTGATCTGGATCTACATTGTTTGCAAAGGCAGGGTATATCCGGGCTCAGCAGGACTAGGGTTAATTAAAAGAAACATTCAGATGTAACTAATATTTTATTCTTGTCGCATTTCATTGCGTGATTAAGTCTATGTAAAGTACACCCACTAATGCTCCTATACTATATTGTGAAAACGGTGATATGCATTGGTATACATCATAAGGCAAAAAATTCCATAATTTTGTACATTTTAAACTTTTTTTGTTCAATTTGTACTTGAAATGCTGAAAAAAAGTTTGATACCCATGTATTCCTCATTTTATCGTATATATTGAACCTCCATGGATTACATAGTTTTAGACAAGAATGCAGATAAAAAATATTTTCTTATTTCTCCATGACAAATATGTTGTAAGTACTCAATAGAAGTGCAAAACATACGTTGTGGATACACATTAGAACTACCTCGAAGAGGCGCTTCTAATGTACACCCACAAAAACATATGTTTTCATGGAGACATAAGAAAATGTCGATACTTTTAATCAAAAAAAGAGCGCCTTATCAATAGCTCCGTTTAAGACTTGTGATCAGGAGGTTGCGGGTTCGACCCCCGCCGGATCGAAAACAGTCTTTCATGGAGATTGATCACGAAATGCTTTCTGCAAAAATAATATTAATTTAGTACTAAACGCGTCTGTGAATTGGATATTACTGTTTTAATCACTACATGTATGATGAAAGAAAATTGAGTGTTTACAACTCGCAACAAACATTTTTGTCTTACACGTATACAATCGAACTTGTATTGTCTTGACATCTTTGCGGCCAGGGCCCAGTTGTTCAAAACTAACGATGTCGTTAGTTAATGTATCGTTAAAACTTTGATCATTAAATATGGCATATACGCCAATATTTTTGCTGAAGATACGTGAGTAGCATTTGCAAAAGCTACTCACATTTTTTTTCAGCAAAAAAACCTGTGAATTAGATGTTGTACTTAATAGAACAGTTAACATTTTGACTACTAACGAGCTCGTTAAGCTAATGATGCTTCGAACAACTGTGCCCAGGGAAATTTGTTGTTGACATGGGCAGCTCAAGCCACTGAGGATTCACCATAGGGCCAGGTCAGGAGGCAACATGGGACAATGAAGGGATGCCTTTTCAATCTTCTATCAAATAATATTTCGACTGTACTCATGATGATTACTCGATGATGCGATTCTAATGAATACACACAACAAGTTTCATGATAAAATAAGAAAGTTTTCCTAAAAGATACCCCAAAATATTTGTTTTCTTGAGCAATCTTAAGAATTTGTTTGGAACTGGAAAACGAGTTCGAATCAGCCACGGTAAACGAGCCATCGGTGTTCGAGTCGTTGAAGTTTACTGTACCAAATGTTACATATTTTACAAAGTGTTTGCTGAGCAGCAATATTCCTTCTGCACCAGCATACGGCGATTACGTTTCACAGTTAAACCGTTATGCCATAACCTGTTCAAATGATCAGGACTTTATGGAGCGTGGGAAAGTGCTCACTACAAGGTTGTTGAGACAGTGGTATCAAAAAACCAAAACCGGTAGCAACACTTAAGAAGTTCTATGGGAGACATCATGATCTGGCCAATACCTACAATGTGGCAGTTTCCAGAATTGTATCCGATGTTTTGCCAATGACGAGGCATAAGAAGACTTCCAAAACCCGACATACGCTTCCACCTACATTTCCATCGTTCAGGCCTGTGGGCATGGTGGGCGAAGCTTGTTTACCAAGTAATGCTTACTTCCTGATTACACCCTTTATTCTGGACCATGTCTGTTGGTCTGAATATTCAGATTCGTCATTCGTTTACGGATTTATAAGTTTAGATTATGGCTTGGGTACCATGACCACAACTAATTACTTTTATTTCATATATACTAGAGTCATACGCTGTACATCTTCCACGAAAAAATACCTATATAAATTTGACCCCCTTAAACCCCACTTTTATAAAGTAAAACTTGGGGTTTCAGGAGTATACATTATTTTTCTTATTTCTGCTCAAAAACAGATTGTGGGTACTCGTAAGAACCGCCTTGGCGGGGCGGTTCTCACGAGTACCCCCAATCTATGTTTTGAGCAGAAATATGAAAAATATCTGAATTTTTATCTGAAAACTTTCAGTTTTTGGTGGTTAAATTGTCAATATATTTGAATAGGCGTGTTTTCGTAATGGATTTGTCAGAGCCGTTAAAACACTTTTTATTTTGTTTTACGGAACTCTCTGCTTCTGTAATAATTATGCATGTAAGTTCAATCAATTGTGGAGATACTTTGTAAATTTACATAATGTTTCTTGAGTGTAATCATCATTAATTATTTTACTAATGAATTGTAAATAACCTTAACATCTTCTATTTTATTGGCTGTTCTTTTTTTAGTTATTTTAATGAACAATTCCTTAATGCTATTTGATATAATTCCTTAATGCTATTTGATATCTGTTAAAATGCATATTTCATTTGCATATTTGGACGTTCCACTAATGTCTCCACAGGCCTCCAAACTTAGATTTAGCATTATCAAAAGAAATTCGCACACACACTAAAAATATTATTTACAATGTATGTGAACAACAAATAGCGTTATAAAAACAAATACCGAACTACAATATGTCATGTTTTTCTGAGAAAAGAATAGATGAAAAGTAATAGAAGTCATTTTGGTTGCACACCTTTTAGACCACAAGCAGTTCAACGAGGACAGTACCCACAAAGCTTAAACCCTCACTTTGTGGCGCTTTCCAGCCACCATTTCGTACGACGGTGAAACCAGTAGGCAAACTGTATTGTGTTAAGCTCGTTATGAAATTAAAAAAAAGTTAAAATCCAGTAAATTGCATACTGCATTTGAGCTTGCAAGTATTGTTTAGTGTTACAGAAAAGGTCGTTTGTTGCTTAGATAAATTAAAACACCAGGCTGAGAACTGTCGCCATAAGAGAGCTAAGGCTACTTCAGTGCCTAGCGTTCCAAATATGGACATTTGCAAGCAGTGTAGACCCCGATCGGACGCCGCATTCTGATTTGATTTGTTAATATGCTTCGTTATTACCCATCTGACAATGTCTGTAGTTGATAATCAGTAAAGGGACTAAAAGCATGCATTGTGTGGCAGATTTTCCGCCATTTTGTAAAAGAGGTATAATTTTTGTGACTTCCTATTTTCCCTCCTGCGCACCAACCCCTTCTGGAAAGGGATTTTCTCTGTTTGTCCACTTGATTCAATATATTTTAAAGAAAGGACCCTTGAGAGTAACTAAAACACTGTGGCGCTGTTCAGAGTTACGAGGGTCGTGCAAAAAGTTCTGTCATTAATAGGCTTTCTTTGTTTTATCCCAGGTATATTTTAAAATTCTTCACTGCACTTGAATGGTGTGTTGGATAGCTAACGATACCCGTTTAGCAAATTGCTTTCCACGTGACCGAATTCTTTCAAATTAAAATAGATGCAGTCATATACACTGACCAATTTACTTGTTACATTGGAATATGGACCAGAAGACTGAAATTCGTAGTTATATTAAATGCCGCATTGGGCTTAATATAGATTCAAAGCAGATATTTAATGAATTGTGTGGTATATATGGACCTCAGACTATTTCAATGCGCACAGTTTTAGGTGGGTTAAAGCTTTTAAAGCTAGGAAAGTTTCTTTTGAAGATGATACCCGTCCTGGAAGGCCTAAAACCTTTGTTACCAAGGCTAACATCGCTGCTGTAAAGATTGTGGTCGAACAGGATGCGCGATTGTCTGTCAAAGATATAGCTAGTTGTACTGGCCTATCAGAAGGCAGTGTGCAAACAATTCTGAAAAAACGTTTGGCCCTGAGAAAGGTTTGCGTTAGGTGGGTACCTCATTTGCTCACTGAGGAGCAAAAGACACAACACCTTAAATGTGCCCGGGAACTTTTGAAAACATACAAAGGCTGTAATAGTCGGGGTATTTCTAACTTGCTAACAGGTGATGAAAACTGGGTGCACATGTTTGAGCCACAAAGAAGGGCTGATAATAAGCAATGGAAACGAAAAGATAAAAAACGCCCATGTATTGCCAAGAGTACCATAATTTCGAAAAAGATGTTGTACGCAATTTTCTCTAATTCAAGTGGGCCAGTCGTTCAAGTGCCTTGTCCATCTGGTCATACAGTCACTGGTCGATTCTACAAGAATTCTGTACTGAAGAAAGTGAAAGAGTTTTACAAAAAGAAACGACCAAGCAAAGGATGGTCAGGATTTCACCTTTTACATGACAATGCCTCCTCTCATATGTGTGAGGTTGTTAAGTCTTTTTTGGCTTCTGAAAAGGTGAAAGTTTAAAACTGTCCACCTTATTCACCTGACCTGAGTCCCTGTGACCTTTTTATTTCAAAGGCTTAAAAAATGCTTTCTGGAAATAAGTATACGTCTAGAAGTTCTCTTGGCAGCGCTATTTATCAGTGTCTCCAACGGATACCAAAAGAAGACTATTTATCTGCTTTTCGCGACTGGGTAAAAAGGTTACAAAAATGTGTTTCAGTACAGGGGGAATACTTTGAAGGTTTGTAATAAAAATATATTTGATAAAACGTAGCACTGGAGTAATCCGAACCCAGTGACGAAACTTTTTTGCAGGACCCTCGTAACCCTACGCTTAGTGTAACCCATTAACAACAAAACAAAATCTTTAGATGCAAATTTTGTTCATGTTTACTTAGAGATATGGGACAAGGGTACACTAAAGTTTAATAAATTTTCAATGTAACAGCTAAAAAAGAACAGCAATGTGATTCTTTAATGCACGTTTTTTATTATGCTTATGAAATGTCTTTATTGAAATGAAAATAAAATAGACATTAATCTGTTATAAGATTTTTTTTTATTTGCCGGGATCGTCACACACCGACGATCCCGGCAAATGTAAAAAAATCCTTTGTGAGCTAATCGAATAGTCTACCATATATAAAAATCCAAAGCTATATTAAGAGACCGGCGCGATTCCTGCGCCGGTCAATGTGCGTTGTAACTGCAACGCTTTCTGTTCATGTTCACCTTGCTGTGGTTACACCAAGCGTCGATCATGTCGATCAAATAACAGGATCAACCGTTACTGTAACCCTTGTGTAGTCAATCTTACCACTTCCTGGACTAATTCAGCAGACAACAAATTGATGATATTTTTTCTCTTATTCTTTCCCAGAAAACTGGATTTTACATTCCATGCAAATTGTCTGGGGACAATTTGCATGAATTGTCAAATCTTGTTTCCTGGAAAAAAAAAAACAAACAAAAAACAAAACATCAATTTGTCGTCTGCTGAATTAGCACAGGGGTGGTAAAGGTTCAGAAGTAATGTCTATATAAACATGCATATTGGACTGATCTCGGGTCTGTTTTTTTTTATTTAAGTCGGTTCATGTATTTACCTTTAATTGTAATTTTGGAGAAATTTGTACGCATACGAATAACAATTTAAGCCTTTCTTCCACTATACGCTACAGTCAGCGCCCCTTCTGCCCCCTTCTCACGCGTCAAACACTATCTAACCGCCCATAGACATCCGCCATCGCCGCACTCACTACTGTAAGTGTACACGTCACCTTGGCTACATACACTACTACTTTAAAAAAAAAAGAAAACCTGCTATTGACTTTTTCGAAATGTATTATATGTAAAAAAAAAAAACGAGATAGCAGTAGTTTTTTTATGAACTCCTTGATAAGTAAAGTGCAAGGTAAAAACACAAATATTACGTATAATAAGTATAATCTGTACGTCACTAAAACACGCCTATATAGTTTTGACCCTTTTAAACCCCACTTTTATACAGTAAAACTGGAGTTTATAGGGTATACATTAATTTTCTTATTTCTGCTGAAAACATAGATTGTGGGTACTTGATAGAACCACCTCGCCGAGGCGGTTCTAACGAGTACCCACAATCTATGTTTTGAGCAGAAATATGAAAAATATCAGGATTTTCATTTTGTTGGTGGTAAAATTCTCAATATATTTGTATAGGCGTGTTTTCGTAATGACAAAGAGCTTGGTCTACACTTAGGGGATGGTCGAGGGTGGCGAAGGTGCCGTGCACCTTATGTCACCGGAGCGTCCAGCTGATATTGGCTTAAAGTTGGGCAAGGCTTGTTATCCTTGCATCAGGAAAGGGTAGACGGGGATGTTTTATTTTTTCTGTTTCTTCACTTTCATCCCTAGTTCTCTTTCTTTCCTGTCCCTCTCTTTTATCTCCTCCACTATATCTTCTATCCCTTTTCTTCCTTTCTCTGGGAGTCGACACAAAATGACCCACAAGGGTTGATGTGTCATTAAACCCCAAAACAATCAATCATTTGATCTATACTTCACACAATAAATGTTTAAGTTTATTTTAATACAGAATACAGTCGAACTTCAATGGCTCGAACACCTTTGGGACCATGGAAAATTGTTCGTGCCATGGGTAGTTCGAGCCAATGAAGGTTAATCAAGGCGCCAGGTCGAGAAGCAAATATCGATAATTCTGGGAAATCTATCGATCTTCTACACAATAATTGTACACACAACATACAATTTCATAATGAAATAAGAAAGCTTCCTTGAATATTTGTTTGCTTGATCTATCGGAAGAATTTCGTAGGGACTCAAAAACGAGTTCGAATTAGCCATGGTGAACGAGCCATCGGTGTTCAAGCTGTTGAGATTCGACTGTAGTCTTGCGTTCTTTACATGCAGATCTAGGCCAAATCGGCTGAATGCCATGATGCAAAAGGTGAATTCTAAATTTCTAAATGAGATCGCATCTTGTTGGCCTTTACACGACTGACCCTCACATTAAAAATGTTTTATAGTTAATGTCACATCGCTGTCTAAAAGCATTTTTGTCTTTGTCACGCTGTCTCGGGAATGCTATAATTTGCGTTTAGTATTAATATTGACAATTTTACTTTATAAGTGGATGGATGCACTAATCTACCCACTTTAAAAGTGAGCCGGCCTCGGTGGCTCAGTTGGATGCGCCGTCCGACTGGAGACCAGGAGGTCGCGGGTTCAACCCCCGCCGAGGTCGGCAACATTCTTTCGTGGAGATTGATCATGAAATATTTTCTACGGTCATTTGCTCCCTTCCGCTGATTCAAGAAGGGCAGTTGTTAGTTTCTGGCGGAAGAATATGCACAATACTGGTTAACCGCTTAGAGGACTAAGCCTGCCCAGTAAACGTGTGGTTAGGTAAACTCACCGCGCTCGACATAACCCCATTGGGTTGACTGAGCCGTAAAACCTCAGATCAAACAAACTTTAAAAGTGAAATTGTCAAAATTAATGTATATCACATAACATTTGATAAAGGGCTACTGTGGTCGTTTTTCAGAATATCTACATAACTGTGGTTTGTCCGAGAACAGTGCATGTGAATGGAATACTCGTACAGTTTTCTGTTTATTAGGTTTTCCAATAAATATTAGTATATTCTATTCTGTGCTCCAATTTACAATCTGTGTCATTGTATGTCTTTGCGTGTTTGTCTTGGTGCAATTTTTATTTTGGATAGCCGTTTGGCCATTGCCTTGGAAGAAACAGACAATTTCTGCCTGCACAATGTTTCTGCATTCGACAAAAAAGGGCAACATATTTATGTCTATCCATTTCCCTAAGGAGGACTTGATACACTTGATAGATTTTCGGCCATTGTTTCAAGGGCGAGACTTTTATAACTTCCTGGTTACTTTTCTGTACACCAAGCCCTTCTGAAAAGGGTCTTTTCTAAAAGGAAAGAATTTCCTCCCCGTAGGAGAAATTAATTCTTTCCTTTTAGATAAAGCCCCATCTATCTATCTATCTATCTATCTATCTATCTTATGGGGAATACGTGAAGGTGCGCGTCACTGTGGTGTCAGTTGATAAAGAATTATAAAAAATAAAACGTTCCTGTAAGAATTGTTAGTGAGAGTGAAATAAGGGATGATAGGTTTATAATTCCTCAACCCTATTAACTTAGAAAATTTGCCCATGCAGATTTGTAGCTTCATCTAATCAGAGCCTAACTGGAAGATTATTATGTACTCAAAATTGGATACAAAATGACAGGACAGTGCATTAAGAAGCATATTTCTCAAAAAACATGTCAGTGCACGTGTTCAAATTCTATTTAGTTGAGAATGTTTTAAAACATACCCCTTACTGTACTAGAGATAGCCTTAGCTTTGTTACATAATAAATTATCGCATATGTCGTCAGGTATAGGTATATAACACACCTCGACTGCCTTGCGGTACAAGACGGCTGGACTGGAACAGCAGACCGGGTTCGATCCTCCTTCTCTCGTTACCTTGTGCGGCGACTATAACTGGAAGAGGGGTCTGAATTGCTGAATTTTTCCAATATCATCATTTTTTTTTTCACTGCCGCTTTCTGTGTTCACAATTATGTTGTTAATAGATAGGGTATGATCATATCTAGGTAGATTCGATCACAAATCGCCTCTGTTTCCCTCCAATAGGATGGTCAAAACAGGTAATAAAATGCCAAATCGTATAATAAACTTTAAAATATTAAAAGTCAGAAACAAGCAACTGAAAGTGAAAATTAAAAGATAATCAGAGCTTCCTAGGAAACAGTTGCTCTGCCGTATTTGTTTAACTTAAAAGTTGAGGCAAGTGAAAATAAGAGGTTGATTTGATACTACACATAGCTATATTTTAAGTTGACGCCCTTCCCTGCACTGCTCTGCCCCATTTTATCCTACCCTACCCTTTCTTCTGCTATCCCACCCTACAGTACCAAGCTAGGATAGGCCAGGACAGAAGGGTAGAGTAGGGTAAGAACAGGGGTAGGAGCAGGAGTAGGAGAATGAGTAGGATAGAGATAGGGGTAGGGTAGGATTGGGGTGGGATAGGATTAAGGTTCGGGGTAGGGTAGGGTAGGATGCAATATTGATATAGCTTTGAGTAAAGGGAAAGTCGCGATTTCTAAGATGGCCGGCTGGCGGCCATGTGAGCTGTCAGACTGGAAACGTTTTCGGGGAGACGCATCAAGGGGTTGAGAAGAACCCATACGGAAAGTTCGACAGAAATTTTCCACTGGTTACGGAGGAGATGGGATAACTGCAATAATTCAAGGGGACCGACGGTGACCACATTTGTCGACGGACCGGAACCATTCGCGGAGACTTTACATCTAGGGGTTCAGAGGAATCCATATGTAAAGTTTCGACGAATTTCTCCAATGGTTTACGGAGGAGACGCAATAAAGAAATAAATCCAAGATGGCTGACAGCAGTCATATTTGTGAACGGACTGGAACCGAATTCGGGTGTGCACACCTAGGTCACTAGGGAAATATCCCAGACAAGTTTTAAAAACCTCTGACCAGTAGTCTCTGAGGAGATGTGATAACGAGAGTGTAACAGTGTTAACACCACGAAAACATACTTATATAATTTTGACCCTCTTAAACCCCACTTTTATATAATAAAACTGGGGTTTACAGGGGTATACATTATTTTTCTTATTTCTGCTCAAAAACATAGATTGTGGGTACTCGTTAATCTATGTTTTGAGCAGAAATATGAAAAATATCATAACTTTTTATCTGAAAATTTTCATTTTTTGGTATTAAAATTTTCAGTTTATTTGAATAGGCATGTTTTCGTAATAAGTAAAGGAGAAATCGCTTTTTCTAAGATTGCCGTCTGGCGGCCATATTAGTCGAAGCGTTTTTGCGGAGACACAGATAGGAGTCGGGAGGAATCTATAAGCAAATTTCGACGGGATTCTTTCACTAGATACGGAGGTGATGGGATAAAGGTAAAAATGCAAGATGACCGACAGCGGCCATATTTGTCGACGGGCCGAAACCAAATTTTAGCATGCACAACTAGACAAATAGGGAAGCATTTCAGACAAGTTTCGAAAAAATCTGACCAGTGGTCTTGGAGGAGATGCGATAACGAGAAACAGTTTACGGGTGGACGGACGGGCGAACCGACATCGGACCCTCCGTCGGACAGTGCCCATGTGGGATAAACTCTACCATAGTAGAAAGCTAGCTTTCATTTATGGTAATGAGTGGCAGACCGTGTATACTGCCTTTTTTCAGAAGGGACCAAGGAGCAAATTCTTTCCTTTTAGAGTAGACCCATTTTCAGAAGGGAGGTATATATATATATATATATATATATATATATATATATATATATATATATATATATATATATATATATATATAAACGATAACCAATGCAATGGTAAAATAAATTGCTGGTATTTGTATGAAAACAGAAACAAGAGGCCAACGTACCAAGATTCGCTCCCCATAATGAACATGCAAGTCTACGAGGCGATTAATATTAAGTTTTCCCTTGTTTTTTGTCTTTGTGTTTTTTCAGTCTTTTAGCATCGCTTTGGGAAGAGAGACCTGGTCTGTGTACGTTTGTTTGTTTTGCGCGTGTTGATTTGTGTCTCTGTCCTTTTCCTCTTGGTGTCAGGGAATGGCTGCAGCTTGTGATTGTGGCCCTCCCTGGACTTTTCTTTTTACCTGTAAAAGGAAAATATATTGTAGTTGTCTTTCAAAATTTGTGCCTGCTTTCATTCATATGGTATCAATAGTTTTGGAATATTTTTAATTTAATCATTTGTTTCTCTGCAATTTTTCCTTTTCGATGAAAACCAGGCTGCTCAATCATACTGTCAGCAAGGTGACCTGATAGACATGGACTACTCACGTCAAACACCGCAGTGTGCAGCGCCTAATCAGCGTCTGCTATATACTCCATTTATGTACAAGAAAATGGATTAACATACATAGGCATACACGGCTTAATCTGTTGCGCTGTCATGGTGCAAGCACGGTGGTGCACAAATATTTGTGGCTTTTGTCGATGTGTAAACGCCAGAAAAAGTTAACATATTCAGCGTTTACTCATTGATAAATCCACACGAACGAAATGCAGTCTTATAATGGATATGCTATGAACACTTTCTGTTTAAGTCTTTGGCAAATATCAGTTACCATGACAATTGTACGACTGGAGTGGTTAGTGATTGGTTTAAAACAGTTTTCTAGAGAGCTGTAACCATGAAAAAATGCCTGTGGAGTGGCCGAAATAATAACATCTGTAAAAGGTTGTCGCTGGCAACAAAGAATACATAAAAGAATGTAAGTCGGGAATTTCATTGTCAGTGTAATTTGCAGGGCTGCGTAAGCCCTATAGCACCAGCTTAATTGGGATACCGATTTTCCAAATAAAATCAGAATGGGCTCAATGATACCAAGAAAAATGAAAATAACAATGGCACTTTGATGAAATAGCTTTTGTTGAGGTAATTCGAACGTCGTATTACTGGAGTATTTGGAATAGGAGAGTGGTTACCTGCTGCTGGGCTGTGTTCAAATGTGCAGGTTCTTCGCAAGTCTCATTACGAAAACACGCCTATTTAAATATATTGAAAATTCATTACGAAAACACGCCTATTCAAATATACTGAAAATTTTACCACCAAAAAATGAAAATTTTCAGATAAAAAAATCTGATATTTTTTTAATTACTGCTCAAAACATAGATTGTGAGTACTCGTTAGAACCGCCTCGGCGAGGCGGTTCTAATGAGTACCGACAGTCTATGTTTTTGAGCAGAAATAAGAATAATATTGTATACCCCTGTAAACCCCAGTTTTACTCTATAAAAGTGGGGTTTAAGGGGGTCAACATTATATAGGCATGTTTTCGTGATGTTCACCACCAAAAATGTAAATTTTCAGATATAAATTCTATTTTTCATATTTCTGCTACAAAACATAGATTGTGAGTACACGTTAGATCCGACAACCTATGTTTTTGAGCAGAACATTACGAAAACATGTCTATTCAAATATACTGAAAATGTTACCACCCAAAAATGAACATTTTCAGATAAAAAATTCTAATATTTTTCATATTTCTGCTCAAAACATAGATTGTCGAGGCGGTTCTAACGAGTACCCACAATCTATGTTTTGAGCAGAATAAAGAAAAAAAATGTATACCCCTCTAAACCCCAGTTTTACTGTATAGAAAATGGGGTTTAAGGGAGTCAAAATTATATAGGCATGTTTTCGTGATGAATAAGAAGAATCATGTATACCCCTGTAAACCCCAGTTTTATGAAAATGGGGTTTAGGGGGGTCAAAATTATACAGGAGTGTTTTCGTGACGTTTGCCCTGGATCCCTTCTCCAGTTGGCTACAGGGATCCAGACAAAATATTCTCTATCACTTTGCCAATCTGGACGCAGCCCCGGTATGGTTGTTATAAAGTAATTGTTGTAAAGAGCAATTACCATGACAATCCAATCACTTGCGTGGCTGAAATAAGTAAAAGCCGCTTTGTGGTGAGCATGTTATCAGGATATCTTGCTAGATGAGTACCTGGAATGACGCTGCTTTTAGAGGACAGTTCAAGAAATATCATTGGTACGTTTCAGAGAAATCGAGTTCATCATTATCATGTCTACAATTTAGCAACCGAGCTATTAATAACATAACACAAGGCGACTGTTTGGCCTGGTACTCTCGGGCACGTTTCTCTGAATCTCCGCTGGGCGCATACATCCAAAGTTACGTTTTCTGACGTTGCGGCTCATTCTTTTTTTTCTTAGACCACCTTAATTTATCATCACTAAAACATGCCTATATAATTTTGACCCCCCACGCTAAACCCCACTTTTATATAGTAAAACTGGGATTTACAGGGGTATGCATTGTTGTTCTTATTTCTGCTTAAATACATAGACTGAGGGTACCTGTTAGAATGCCTCGCCGAGGCGGTGCTAACGAGTACCAACAATCTATGACTTGAGCAGAAATATGAAAAATATCAGAGTTTTTATCAGAAAATCAATACAGCCGTTTAGTAGAACTGCGAAGGATTTATTACGGACGTCGGATGGCAAACGTTCAGAATGTTAAAGCTCGAACCCTCGGTTCATATATAGATGACCCTTCAGAGAAAGGTAAGTTCAATATTTTCTCATAGATAATACTGACATAAAACTTTCTTCTAAGTAGGAAGAGAAATTACTTGCATTTGGAGATAAAATGAACCGCAACGTCAGGAAATGGACCTAGGATCATGTGACCCAGCGAAGATTCAGATCAGCCTGCACTTTCGCGTAGTCTGATCAGAATCTTCACTGTGCACATTTAAGATAGTCAAGGAAGCACAGTTTCTTCATGCAGACAACAGAGACCCTGATAAGACTGCGCACATGCACAGATTGATGTGAGTCTTCGTTGGGCGCACAAGTCTGAAGGTACGTTTTCTTGTCCATGATAGACGATCGTTGATTCCTACAAGACAGAAAATTTATTAGTAGAGTGACACTGCAATAAATTGTTAATTAAAAAAGACAGTTAAGTGAGTTTTTATTTTTCGAAATTTAGTGTATGTGTTCTTCAAATAGAGGATTTAACGTTCGATAAGCAGTGCAAGAAACAAAAATAATTAAACCGCAACGTGAGAAAACCTGCCTTCTGGAGTGCGCCAAACAGAAGACTCCAACCAGATTGCGCATCCACGCAGTCTGATTAGAGTCTTCGTTGCCTGTATGAGAAACTCAGCATCTTTGGCTATCCAAAATACACTCAGTGAAGATTGTGATCAGACTGCGCGAATTCGCAAGGTAGTCTGAACCTCCGCTGGGCGCATACATCCGAAGTTATGCTTCATGATGTTGCGGCTCATTTTTACTCTTAGACCACCTTAATTTGGCATCAGGAAAACATGCCTATATAATTTTGACCCCGCTTAAATCCCACTTTTATATAGTAAAACTGGGGTTTACAGGGGTATACATAAAATTTCTTATTTTGCTAAAACATAGATTGTGGCACTCGTTAGAACCGCCTCGCCGAGGCGGTTCTAACAAGTACCCACAATTTATGCTTTGAGCAAAAATATGAAAAAATATCAGATTATTTTTTATCAGAAAATTTTCCTTTTTTTTTGGTTGTAAATTTTCAATATATTTGAATAGGCGTGTTTTCGTAATGGTGATCAGCCGACCATGTTTAGAAGATAATTGGAATGAAATGTCAACCAATAAGTATTCGACAGAAAAAAAAAAATGAGAATATGTTTACTCATCTAGAATATGTTAAAAATCTTAGAAAGAAAGGGATTGACAATTCTACAAATAGTTTTGCCGGAAAATAGGGTTTATGCTTTTTAATCGTCTCTAAGATTGGAATGCTATTCCAGCCACGAAGTTTGGGAAATGACAATACTGTCTTTAAACATTTTCTGCAATATGCATCCAAAAATATGCTAAAGTTAAGATTTATGCGTATTTGTGTACATTTCTTTTTCGGAAACAGTTAAGAAGGACCAAGTTTCTGATATGTGCGACAGCTGATTGTAAATCAATAACAATGACGTAGATAACAAGGTAAAAGAAGTTATTATACAACGAATAATAAAAGTTAAATAAACTTGCAGCTTGACATACGAAATACATGTGTATTTTAGAAATGGCTGTACAAACGAACTCATCAACTCTGAGTCCCGAGGATAACAGACGGCTGGCAGAGGAGTTAAACGACGAATTGAGATCAACTTTATGGCCAGTCACAGCCTTTGTGGGCGTTGAAACAGTGTTCGGATTTTTTGGCAATGTCCTGATTCTGTATGTATTTGTGTTTCGTTACCACAAATGTAACTTCAAATACTTTGTTCTGTGCCTGTCTTTCGTCGATATCACAAGCACCTTGACAACCATGCCGGGAGAAATTGTTACACACACATTTTGGTATGTCTACCCAGTTCCTCTCATCTGCAAAATAAAATCCTTCTTCAATATGTTTACAGTCTGTGGCTCGATGTATGGTCTTCTTGTGATATCTGTTGACAGGTACAGGAAAATATGCCGTCCTTTAGGATGGCAGATTAAGCCGAAACTTGCATGGATTTTATGTTTCGTGCAACTGACTATTTCATTTATGATGGCATTGCCCGTTACTTTTTTCTGGGGTACACATTCGTTTGTGACACAGTATAAGGGTTACAACGTTACAGTTACTATATGTGAAATTGATGAGGAATTTACTTCTACAAACTATCCTCTAAGATATACAAATGTGCAGACGGCCATCAGTTCCCTAGTTTTGTTTGTAATGGTTGTACTTTATATATTTATTGGACGGAAACTATTCGGCTATAAGTCAAGTGGCACAAAAGCATCGGTTCCTGCTGAAAGTAGTCATACCGATACAGAACTTAGCAGTGGAATTACTAGTGACGTAGGAAAACGTGCTAAGGAAACAGCTCGTAGTACATATGCTACAGATGCGTTAGACGTACCTAGAGAAACAGAAACAAATATCAAAACAGAAGATAACAAAACGGTACAGTTTCTATCGTTGCATTGGAGGGGCTCACAGAAAAACATATTTTCTACCATAAACTCGAAGGAAAATGGAAATACAAAAATGCCAACAAGAAAGAAGATTGGGACAAAAGTGAAAAGAAAGACTCTTATAATGTTCATCCTAACAGCTCTCTTCATATTTACAACCATCATGTACATGACATTACTGAGCTTAATAGCCAATGATGTTCTCACAACCTTATCCAACTCTCAGAAAGCGGCGTACTTTTTCTTCTTCCGCTTCTATTTTATTAACCATGCGATCAATCCTATTCTGTATGGATTTCTCGACCCACGCTTTAGAAGTATATTAAAAGAAACTTTTAAATGCAACTAATATGAAGAGTAAATGAATTAAGTAACAAACTAATCTGTGCTCTGTATCTTACTGGGTTGTTGACATAAAGACATTAAGGGGAATGTATACACTTTCAGCGGAAGTAAATCTGTCACAATTGCATTTACTTCCCTTCTGAAAACGGATTTAGTCTAAAAGGAAAGGATCTGCTCCAATGGGGAGCAAATTCTTTCCATTTAAAGTAAACGCCCTTTAGGAAGGGGCTGATATTCAGAAGACAAACAGGAAGTCACAAAATCTGTCTTCTTTCTTGGACGGAAACTATTTAGCTATAAATTAAGTATCGCGAAAGCATCGGTTCCTGCTGAAAGTAGACAAGCTGATAAAGAACTTAGTAGTGGAATCACAATTGGCAAAGAACAACGCGCTAAAATTGTTCGTAGTGTACATGTTACAACAGAGTTTGACGTACCGGGAGGAGCAGAAAGAAAGATCAAAATAGAACATAACAAAACGGTACAGTTTCTATCGTTGCATCGGAAGGACTCCCAGAAAAGCATTTACTTTTACCATACAGTCGAAGGAAAATGGAAGTACTACAACGCCCACAAGAAAGATGATTGGAAAAAAAGTGACAAGAAAGACTCCCATATTGTTCAATCTAACATCTCTGTTTATACTTACAACCATCATGTACATGACATTGCTAAGCTGCATAGCCTATAAAGTTCTCCAAACCTTATCCAACTCTCAGAAAGCGGCGTAATTTTCTTTTTCCCTTCTGTTTTATTAACCACGTGATCAATCCTATTCTGTTTGGATTTTTCGACCCACGCTTCAGAAATATATATTAACCTTGTCCTGCTGAATAAATTAAGATGCCACGCCTACATCTAATTTTCAGCCAATCAGATTACTTGATCCAAATTGTTGCTATAAATTCACATACTTAATAGCAAACAGTGCGGATCTACACTGTTTGCAAAGGCAGGGTATATCCGGGCTCAGCAGGCCTAGGGTTAATTAAAAGAAATATTAAGATGTAACTTTTTTTTTTCTTGTCGCATTTCATTGCGTGATTAAGTCTATGTAAAGTACACCCATGCTCCTATACTATATTGTGAAAACGGTGATATGCATTGGTATACATCATAAGGCAAAAAATTCCATAATTTTGTACATTTTAAACTTTTTTTTTTCAATTTGTTTATTTTATGTCTGTCAATGTTTAGTACTTGAAATGCTGAAAAAAGTTTGATACCCGTGTATTCCTCATTTTATCGTATATATTGAACCTCCATGGATTAGATAACTTTAGACAAGAATGCAGATAAAAATATTTTCTTATTTCTCCATGACAAATATGTTGTAAGTACTCAATGGAAGCGCAAAACATATGTTGTGGATACACATTAGAACTACCTCGAAGAGGCGCTTCTAATGTGTACCACAAAAACATATGTTTTCATGGAGACATAAGAAAATGTCGATACTTTTAATCAAAAAAAAGAGCGCCTTATCAACAGCTACGTTTAAGACTTGTGATCAGGAGGTTGCGGGTTCGACCCCCGCCGGATCGGCAACAGTCTTTCATGGAGATTGATCACGAAATGCTTTCTGCAAAAATAATATTAATTTAGTACTAAACGCGTCTGTGAATTGGATATTACTGTTTTAATCACTACATGTATGATGAAAGAATATTGAGTGTTTACAACTCGCAACAAACATTTTTGTCTTACACGTATACAATCGAACTTGTATTATCTTGACATCTTTGCGGCCAGGGCCCAGTTGTTCAAAACTAACGATGTCGTTAGTTAATGTATCGTTAAAACTTTGATCATTAAATATGGCATATACGCATATATTTTTGCTGAAGATACGTGAGTAGCATTTGCAAAAGATACTCACAATTTTTCAGCAAAAATACCTGCGAATTAGATATTGTAGTAGAACAGTTAACATTTTGACTACTAACGAGCTCGTTAAGCTAATGATGCTTCGAACAACTGTGCCCAGGGAAATTTGTTGTTGACATGGGCAGCTCAAGCCACTGAGGATTCACCATAGGGCCAGGTCAGGAGGCAACATGGGACAATGAAGGGATGTTTTTTCAATCTTCTATCAAATAATATTTCGATTGTACTCATGATGATTACTCGATGAGGCGATTCTAATGAATAAACACAACAAGTTTCATGATAAAATAAGAAAGTTTTCCTAAAAAATACCCCAAAATATTTGTTTTCTTGAGCAATCGTAAGAATTTTTTTGGAACTGGAAAATGAGTTCGAATCAGCCACGGCAAACAAGCCATCGGTGTTCGAGTCATTGAAGTTTGTTGTAGTTGTGTTCAAAATGTTACATATTTTACTAAGTGTTTGCTGAGCAGTAATATTCTTTCTGCACCAGCATACGGCGTTTACGTTTTACAGTTAATCCGTTATGCCATAACCTGTTCAAATGATCAGGACTTCATGGAGCGTGGGAAAGTGCTCACTACAAGTTTGTTGAGCCAGGGGTATCAAAAAACCCAAACCGGTAGCAACACTTAAGACGTTCTATGGGAGTCATCATGATTTGGTCAATCCCTACAATGTGGCAGTTTCCAGAATTGTATCCGATGTTTTGTCAATGACGAGCCATAAGTACACTTCCAAAATCCCGACATACGCTTCCACCTACATTTCCATCGTTCAGGCCTGTGGGCATGGTGGGCGAGGCTTGTTTACCAAGTAATGCTTACTTCCGCGGACGCATGATTACACTCTAATTCTGGACTCCATGTCTGTTGGTCTGAACATTCATATTCGTCATTCGTTTACAGATTTATGAGTTTAAAATTTTATGGCTTGGGTACCATGACCACAACTAATTAACTTTTATTTCATGTATACTAGAGTCATACGCTGTACTTCTTCCACGAAAACATACCTATATAAATTTGACCCTAAAACCCCACTTTTATAAAGTAAAACTGGGGTTTTCAGGGGTATACATTATTTTTCTTATTTCTGCTCAAAAACATAGATTGCGGGTACTCGTAAGAACCGCACTGGCGAGGCGGTTCTCACGAGTACCCACAATCTATGTTTTGAGCAGAAATATGAAAACAATATCTGAATTTTTATCTGAAAATTTTTAGTTTTTGGTGGTGAAATTGTCAATATATTTGAATAGGCGTGTTTTCGTAATGAATTTGTCAGAGCCGTTAAAACACTTTTTATTTTGTTTTACGTGACTCTCTGCTTCTGTAATAATTATGCATGTAAGTTCAATCAATTGTGAAGATACTTTGTAATTTTACATAATGTTTCTTGAGTGTAATCATCATTAATTATTTTACTAATGAATTGTAAATGACCTTAACATCTGCTATTTTATTGGCTGTTCTTTTTTTAGTTATTTTAATGAAAAAATCCTTAATGCTTTTTGATATAATTCCTTAATGCTATTTGATATCTGTTAAAATGCATATTTCATTTGAATGTTTGGACGTTCCACTAATGTCTCCACAGGCCTCCAAACTTAGATTTAGCATTATCAAACGAAATTCGCACGCGCACCAAAAATGTTATTTACAATATATGTGAACAACAAATAGCGTTATAAAAACAAATACCGAACAGCAACATGTCATGTTTTTCTGAGAAAACAATAGATGAAAAGTAATAGAAATCATTTTGGTTGCCCACCTTTTAGACCACTAGCAGTTCAACGAGGATAGTATCCACAAAGCATAAACCCTCACTTTGTGGCGCTTTCCAGCCACCATTTCGTACGACGGTGAAACCAGTAGGCAAACTGTATTGT
Source organism: Anodontia alba (assembly GCA_964016985.1). Lineage (NCBI taxonomy): Eukaryota > Metazoa > Mollusca > Bivalvia > Lucinida > Lucinidae > Anodontia > Anodontia alba. The sequence continues at coordinate 42,764,284 of OZ024832.1, read as the reverse complement.
GTTAAGCTCGTTATAAAATTAAAAGTTAAAATCCAGTAAATTGCATACTGCATTTGAGCTTGCAAGTATTGTTTAGTGTTACAGAAACGGTCGTTGTTGCTTAGGAAAATTAAAACACCAGGCTGAGCACTGTCGCCATAAGAGAGCTAAGGCTACTTCAGTGCCTAGCGTTCCAAATATGGACATTTGCAAGCAGTGTAGACCCCGATCGGAGGCCGCATTCTGATTTGATTTGTTAATATGTTTCGCTATGACCCGTCTGAAGATGTCTGTAGTTGAAAATCAGTAAAAGGTCTAAACGCTTGCACTGTGTGGCAGTTTTTCCGCCATTTTGTAAAACAGGTACTATTTTTGTGACTTCCTATTTTCCCACCTGCGCACCAACTCCTTCTGGACAGGGATTTTCTCTGTTTGTTTACTTTATTCAAGGACCCTTGAGAGTAACTAAAGCACTTAGGCGCTGTTCAGAGTTACGAGGGCCGTGCAAAATTTTCTGTCACTAATAGGCTTTCTTTGTTTTATCCCAGGTATATTTTAAAATGCTTCACTGCACTTGAATGGTGTGTTGAATAGCTAACGATACCCGTTTATTTCGTGCAAATTGCTTTCCAACAGACCGAGTTATTTCAAATTGAAATAGATGCAGTCATATACACTGACCAATTTACTTGTTACATTGGAACATGGACCAGAAGACTGAAATTCGTAGCTATATTAAATGCCGCATTGGGCTTAATATAGATTCAAAGCAGATATTTAATGAATTGTGTGGTATATATGGACCTCAGACTATTTCAATGCGCACAGTTTTAGGTGGGTTAAAGCTTTTAAAGCTGGGAAAGTTTCTTTTGAAGATGATACCCGTCCTGGAAGGCCTAAAACCTCTGTTACCAAGGCTAACATCACTGCTGTAAAGTTTGTTGTCGAACAGCATGCGCGATTGTCTGTCAAAGATATAGCTAGTTAAACAGGCATTCAGAAGGCAGTGTGCAAACAATTCTGAAAACGCGTTTAGCCCTGAGAAAGGTTTGCGCTAGGTAGGCACCTCATTTGCTCACTGAGGAGCAAAAGACACAACACCTTAAATGTATCCGGGAACTTTTGAAAACATACGTAGGATGTAATAGTCGGGGGATTTCTAACTTGCTAACAGGTGATGAAAACTGGGTGCACATTTTTCAGCCACAAAGAAGGGCTGATAATAAGCAATGGAAACGAAAAGATAAAAAACGCCCATGTATTGCCAAGAGAACCATGAGTTCGAAAAAGATGTTGTACGCAATTTTCTTTAATTCAAGTGGGCCAGTCGTCCAAGTGCCTTGTCCATCTGGTCATACAGTCACTGGTCGATTCTACAAGAATTCTGTATTGAAGAAAGTGAAAGAGTTTTACAATAAGAAACGACCAAGCAAAGGATGGTCAGGAGTCCACCTTTTACATGACAACGCCTCCTCTCATAGGTGCGAGGTTGTGAAGTCTTTTTTGGCTTCTAAAAAGTTGAAAGTTTTAAACCATCCACCTTATTCACCTGACCTGAGTCCCTGTGACTTCTTTTTTTTATTTCCAAGGCTTCAGAAAATGCTTTCTGGAAATAAGTATACGTCTAGAAGTTCTCTTGGCAGCGCTATTTATCAGTGTCTCTAACAGATACCAAAAGAAGACTATTTATCTGCTTTTCGCGACTGGGTAAAAAGGTTACAAAAATGTGTTTCAGTAAAGGGGGAATACTTTGAAGGTTTGTAATAAAAATATGTTTGATAAAACGTAGCACTGAAGTAATCCGAACCCAGTGGCAAAACTTTTTTGCAGGACCCTCGTAACCCTACGCTTAGTGTAACCCATTAACAACAAAACAAACTATTTAGACGCAAATTTTGTTAATGTTTACTTAGAGATACGGGACAAGGGTACACTGAAGTTTAATAAATTTTCAATGTAACGGGTAAAAAATAACAGCAATGTGATTCTTTAATGCACGTTTTTAATTATGCTTATGAAATTTCTTCATTGAAATGAAAATAAAATAGACATTAATCTGTTTATAACAGTTTGTTATAAGATTTTTGTTTTACATTTGCCGGGATAGTCACACACCGACGATCCCTGCAAATATATAAAAATCCTTTGTGAGCTAATCGAATAATCTACACTATATGAAAATCCAAAGCTATATTAAGAGACCGGCGCGATTCCTACGCCGGTCAATAAGCGTTGTAACTGCAACGCTTTCTGTTCATGTTCATCTACCATATATGAAAATCCAAAGCTATATTAAGAGACCGGCGCGATTCCTACGCCGGTCAATAAGCGTTGTAACTGCAACGCTTTCTGTTCATGTTCACCTTGCTGTGGTTACACCAAGCGTCGATCAAGTCGATCAAATAACAAGATCAACCATTACTATAACCCTTGTGTAGATAATTTTAGAACTCCCTGGACTAATTCAGCTGACGACAAATTGATGATATTTTTTCTCTTATTCTTTCCCAGAAAACTGTATTTGACATTTCATGCAAATTGTCTGGAGACAATTTGCATAGAATGTCAAATCTTGTTTTCTTGGAAAAAAAATAAATCATCAATTTGTCGTCTGCTGAATTAGCACAGAGGGTAGTAAAAGTTCAGAAGCAATGTCTATATAAACATGCACATTCGACTAATCTCGGGGCTGTTTTTTTTTTTCTTATCTAAGTCGGTTCATGTATTTACCTTTAATTCTATTTATGGAGAAATTTATACGCATACGAATAATAACTTACGCCTTTCTTCCACTACACACTACAGTCAGCGCCATTTCTGCCCCCCCCTCCTCACGCGTCAAACACTATCGTAACCGCCCATAGACAGCCGCCATCGCCGCACTCACCACTGTAAGTGTACACGTCACCTTGGCTACAAACACTACGACTTTAAAAAAAGAAAACCTGCTGTTGACTTTTTCGAAATGTATTATATGTAAATAATGCGAGATAGCAGTAGTTTTTCTATGAACTCCTTGATAAGTAAAGTGCAAGGTAAAAAACAAATATTACATATAACAAGTATAATCTGTCCGTCACTAAAACACGCCTATATAGTTTTGACCCTTAAACCCCACTTTTATACAGTAAAACTGGGGTTTACAGGGGTATACATTAATTTTCTTATTTCTGCTGAAAAAAATAGATTGTGGGTACTCGTTAGAACCGCCTCGCCGAGACGGTTCTAACGAGTACCCACAATCTATGTTTTGAGCAGAAATATGAAAAATATCAGGATTTTTATCTGAAAATTTTCATTTTTTTGGTGGTAAAATTCTCAATATATTTGTATAGGCGTGTTTTCGTAATGACAAAGAGCTTGGTCTACACTTAGGGGATGGTCGGGTGTGGCGAAGGTGCTGTGCACCTTATGTCATGGGAGCGTCCAGCTGATATTGGCTTATAGTTGGGCAAGGCTTGCTATCCTTGTAGCAGGGAAGGGTAGACGGGAGATGTTTCTATTTTTTCTGTTTCTTCACTTTCATCCCTAGTTCTCTTTCTTCCCTGTCTCTCTCTTTCATCTCCTCTACTATATCCTCTCTCTTTTCTTCCTTCCTCTTGGAGACGACACAAAATGACCCACAAGGGTTGACGTGTCATTAAACCCCAACACAATCAATCATTTGATCTATACGTCACACACTATAAATGTTTAAGTTTATTTTAATACGGAATACAGTCGAACTTCAATGGCTCGAACACCTTTGGGATCATGAAAAATTGTTCGTGCCATGGGTAGTTCGAGCCAATGAAGGTCATTCAAGGCGCCATGTCGAGAAGCAAATATCGATAATTCTGGGAAATCTATCGATGTTCTACACAATTTCATAATGAAATAAGAAAGCTTCCTTAAATATTTGTTTTCTTGATCTATCGGAAGAATTTCGTCGGGACTCAAAAACGAGTTCGAATTAGCCATGGTGAACGAGCCATCGGTGTTCAAGCTGTTGAGATTCGACTGTAGTCTTGCGTTCTTTACATGCAGATCTAGGCTAAATCGGCTGAATGCCATGATGCAAAAGATGAATTCTAAAAGTCTAAATGAGATCGCGTCTTGTTGGCCTTTACACGACTGACCCTCACACTAAAAATGTTTTACAGCTAATGTCACATCGCTGTCTAAAATCATTTTTGTCTTTGTCACGCTGTCTCGGGAATGCTATAAATTGCGTTTAGTATTAGTATTGACAATTTTACTTTACAAGTGGATGGATGCATTGATCCAACCACTTTAAAAGTGAGCCGGCCTCGGTGGCTCAGTTGGATGCGCCGTCCGACTGGAGACCAGGAGGTCGCGGGTTCAACCCCCGCCGAGGTCGGCAACATTCTTTCGTGGAGATTGATCATGAAATATTTTCTACGGTCATTCTCTCCCTTCCGCTGATTCAAGAAGGGCAGTTGTCAGTTTCTGGCGGAAGACTGTGCACAATACTGGTTAACCGCTTAGAGGACTAAGCCTGCCCAGTAAACGTGTGGTTAGGTAAACTGACCGCGCTCGACATGACCCCATTGGGTTGACTGAGCCGTAAAACCTCAAATCAAACAAACTTTAGAAGTGAAAATGTCAAAATTAATGTATATCACGTAACATTTGATAAAGGGCTACTGTGGTCGTTTTTCAGAATATCTACATAAGTGTGGTGTGTGCGAGAACAGTGCATGTGAATGGAATACTCGTACATTTTTCTGTTTATTAGGTTTTCCAATAAATATTAGTATATTCTATTCTGTGCTCCAGTTTATTATCTGTGTCATTGTATGTCTTTGCATGTTTGTCTTGGTGCAATTTTTATTTTGGATAGCCGTTTGGCCATTGTCTGGAAAGAAACAGCTTTCTGCTTGTAGTGTTTTGATTGTTGTTTAAGCGCGTTCTTCTTTCCCTTTGGTGACTTGGAACGAAGGTGTTAGGTAATTGTATCGATTTTGATCATTGCCTTCATTTTTATTTACAAATATTATATACTTTATTGTATAGAAACTGTTTCTGTTTTGATCTTCTGGAAATTCGTTTGGCATATGACCATATTTATCTTAATTTCTGAAGGAAGAGGAAGCTATATTTAACCAAGGTACTAAAGATAAAAGCAGAGGAATCCAATTAATTGGACAGCAGTCAGTTAACTTCCCTGTGTATTCTCTATATTAAACTTGTTCTATATTCTCTCGGGCGCTGTCAAAAAAAATTCTATATATAGTTACTCTAAATAATAACTCTAATGTTTTCTTCCCTCTTTTTTGATTTTGTTTTATTTATGATAGTGATGTTCATACAATACAGAAGCATTGTCAAATAAAATTCACATTTTTGAAATATGCCTATACAAATATACTTGGCCTGAAAGCGTCCACTTGGATCAGGATCTGTCCTGGTTCGCATTTTCATTGTAGTCGTGAGACCCCTAAAAGGGTAATTGGCAAACAATGCAGACCTCGATCAGACGCCGCAGAATGTGGCCGCCGCAGAATGCGGCGTCTGATCAGGATCTCCATTCTTTGCTAATAGTTTAGTCATTTGTCTCTAGGACTGTCTAAATCCTATAGCCGGACGTACCTAAAATTGAAATTTGACTCTTCCAATATACAGTGTGGGGGAGTTTATTCAGTCTACAATGGGTTAATATAATATACTATATTTTTCTAAGTATTCAGACAGACACGCCTGAGCAAACAATACAATGTAGACCTGGACGGACGCCGCAGAAAAGGGTCTGCACTGTTTGCCACTCAATCAGCCACTGAGCCGAGACATGGGAAAGGTGTCTTCGGGGGTAACTGCAAACAATTAAGGTCCAGATCAGTCAGTTGAGATATATACAGTCGACTCTCGTTATCTCGAACTCCAAGGGACTCTATGAAATACTTCGAGATATCCGTACTTCGACATATCAGATTTGCGGAAATGAGGAAAACAATTAATCGAACAACCACTTTTAACAGAATGAATATGTAATTTGACTCCTAAGTTAGAGATATATTGAAAATATTGTGGAAAAGAGGAGAAATTGCTCCTAAGGAGCAATTTCTTCTCTTTTCCGCAATATTTTGTTGCCTGTTGGTAAATCTCTGTGTTAAAGCAGGGACCAGATTTTCACTTCGAGATAAGCGGTTATTCGAGATAAGCGAGTTCGAGATAACGAGAGTCGACTGTAGTCTGATTAGGGAGAGGGCCGTAACTAATGTTGGTAGGACTTGTGGCCCGACCCCATTGCCATATGAAATGATGCAATAAAATATGTTTATACTATACTAGTCTGATCAGGAACTTTGCTTTTACTTCGTTATGGTCTACAGAATCCAATGATTCTATAAGTTGACAGTGAAGGCCCTCCGCGCAGGCTGATCTAGGCCCTCGCTGTGAGCATAAGCCCGAAGGCACATTTTCGCTTGGCGCGACCCAGTTTCAGACAAAATTACAGGTTCTAGAATGGATGTTCAAATTTAGGAGACAGTATATGGTAAGCAGTTGAATGTGCGAATACTGAGGGTATATACTGCAGAAGAACTGTACCAAATATATCGAAACATTCCCATGAAGATACAATTTTGAGTCATAGCAGGATTGGGGAGAAGGGAATCAGTTGAACCTCATGACCCCCTCTGGATCCGTCCCTCGCTGTCCATTAATACGTTGTCCACATATGTATCCAAAACACATTTTTCGCTTGACAGGCCCTACTTTGTTTCATAAAAGTGTTTGACAAGTTTTTGATAAGATATAGAAGGAAAATCAAAATAGATATATGTAAATACTATACTTTGAATCGATTTCTCCAGTATGTTTAAGGTTACAATACTGTTTGGACACTTTAATTCTTTCCTACACAAAATTCGAGCCAGTCTAATTTCCTACCTGTTGATACGTGGACAAACTGCTGGAGGAGTGGTAAACAGTGTACCCTGATAAGACGCCACAGGATGCGGCGTTGATTATGCTCTACTCTGTTTGATCATGCATGTCTGTCCGAATACATACATACATACATACATACATACATAGACTCTATATAAGGTGGTCGGGTGGTGCGAAGGTGTCATGTATCTTACGTCACCGGGGCGTCCAACTGATATTGGCTTACAACTGGGCAAGGCCTGTTACCCTTGTAGCAGGTAAGAGTAGAGGGGGAATGTTGTATTTCTTCTGTTTCTTTACTTTCTTTACTTTCATTCTTGTTCGTCTTTTTTACCTGTCCCTCTCTTTCATCTCTTCTACAATCTCTTCTATCTCTTTTCTCCCTTTCTCTGGGAGACGACACAGAATGACCCACAAGGGTTGACGTGTCGTTAAACCCTAACACAATAAAAAAACAAAAATATTTTTGGTAGCACTGGATCCACATAGGATGCTGAACTGATAGGGATTAAACTAAATATTGAGTGCCAATCACTGACAGTGCAAATGATTTGTTTAACTTAGGCTTTTGGCTTCCGCCTTCTTCAGAGGATCACTACTGTATATTTTTAAAATGATATAAGCTTATATATTTATAAACTTGGGTGAGTTGAAATAGTTGCAAACAGATTATGCCCTTTTCGGGCCAATGTTATCTAGCCCGCTGACCACATGAAATGCAGAAATTGAGAAATAAACACAGCGTACAAAAAGGAACCCGCTTAACTTTCTTATCAACACAATCATAAATACAGCGTACAAAAAAACAAAACAACAAAAAAAAAAAAAAAAACACAAAAAAAAACACACACACACACACAAAAAAAAACCCGTAACTTTCTTATTAACACCGCTGTGCCTGTATACGGAGTGAAAACAATGCGCCTTAAACCTTACATCGAAAGGGATATACACCAAACTGTGCGTTTCTCAACAATGCTTAGGGCAAAAAGACCCAACTTACACTGTGATTCTGGAAAAAAAATCACATGAACAAAACGTTCTACATACGCTGTCGTATGTCCTGACTAAGGACCTCGGATCCAATAGCTCTCTCGAGCCTACCTGGTTCGATCTGTCCACTTCGAGTTATGATCTAAGCAACAAAGTGAGGCGTGGTTAAGGAAATCATGCTCTGGTGAACAGAAGTGTTCTGCGACAGGAGACCTCTCGAACCACTTGCGTTTCCAATCATTCCGGTGGCCGTTCATCCATTGGTTCACATGATCACCAGTTTCACCAATATATTGTTTTCCGCACTTGGGGCATGTTCCCAGCTAGCATTCTACGTAAATCTACATCAGGGTAGCTGACGGGCCGATGACGGCCCGATATAGATTTACGTAGAATGCTGACTGGGTTATAGGATAGACAAAATTGGTCGTCTTACACCGAGTGTTGCATCCAAGCTTGATGACTGCCCCAGACGCTGACTTCGCGCTTTCCAGTCAGCATTCTACGTAAATCTATATCGGGCCGTCATCGGCCCGTCAGGGTAGCTGACGGGCCGATGACGGCCCGATGTAGATTTACGTTGAATGCTAGCTGGGTTTGTGTGGGGGTTATCATTTTGCAGGTTTTGTATCTTGTATCTTGCTTTGCCGCACGGTCGTGTCTCCCGCATCTGTATATAAAGTGATTAGATGTAAAAAAAAAAAAAAAAAAAAAAAGAAGAAAAACACACAAAAAACTGGCTACAGCTGTGGCGAGAATGTTTTCACATCCAGGCGGCATAGTTAATTTATTTATATCATATTCCATAATATAACTACATTAAATATAATTTGCATCTTCTGATCCTATGTAACCCGAAAGCGATAATTATTGTGACATTAGTTTGTCTTCTCTCTCTCTCTCTCTCTCTCTCTCTCTCTCTCTCTCTCTCTTTATATATATATCCTACGCAGTCTGGTCAGGGCTTTCGCTGTACGTATACGGAAACTTTCTGTACCACAGACATCACGAGAACACGCCTATATAATTTTAACCCCTTTTATGTAGTAAAACTGGGGTTAACAGGTGTATACATTATTTGTTTTCTTATTTCTGCTCAAAAACACAGATTGTGGGTACTCATTAGAACCGCCTTGGCGACGCGATTATAACGAGTACCCACAATCTATTTTTTTTTTCATCTGAAAAATTTTCCTTTTTTGATTGTAAAATTTTCAATATATTTGAAAAGGCGTGTTTTCGTAATGATATATCGACGAACAGTAAATGCCCCTGGTCTGCCTGCCGGGATACACAGACAGATCTGGACCTTTGTTGATCTTACGGGACATAATGGTTCTTTTCGCATGATACGACACAAAAGTATATGGTTGATCGAATCACAAAGGTCAGTCAGCGCCGCGCCGCTGAAAAACACAATGTGTTCAGAGTGCACATTTACAAGGTTAGGCTATGAAACTCACTTTTCTGTTCAACTGACTATCCCTGATGGCATACACAGTGCGAACAGCAAAAGACTCAGAGCAGACTGCGCGGATGCATCCGCGCAGTCTGCCCTGAGTTTTTGCTGTTTGTATAAGATATTACGTTTTTCTGTGTCCCTGCATCTACGTATTAGTTTTATCCTTTCATTATGATCAAGGAAGTTAGGTTTAAATTACATATGGCAATTGTCTAAAATCATATTCGATCGATCAGTGCAACAGTATATTCAAAGAGGGTCGTTCAAAAATATCGAAGACGAAGTGAACGAAGATCCTCTACAATAAAAAAATGAATAAAGTTAAACTTCAGTATGGCTCGTTTACCGTGGCTGATTCGAACTCATTTTTGGAATATAAAGCAAGCGTATCCGGTGTGTTTGTTATCTTTATCAGCATTTAATGTTGCATAATTCTATTGTAGTCATTTTAATACGCATATTTCTAAACAGTTTACATTGGTCGGTACAGAGTTAATAAGCTTTATCAGAAACAAAGCATCAAAAATGCTGATAAGGGGGTTACCTAAAATTGTATAGTTCGTTAGAACGGATTGGGATTTACGCTTCCCACATCAACGTCTTTTTCGGTACCCGATAGCCCCTTTACTGTTATTTTTGGTGTTAGTAGGACCTCAGCTCGGGTTAAACCGTTTACCCAACGCTTTAGATTTAGCACGTTTTACTGGAGTATTCATATTCCTCCACCGATATTGTACTCAATATGATTATAATCTTATTTCTTAGAAGTTCGAAGTGTTCTTTGGTTTTATTTATTTATTCATAATTTACAAGCATATGGGCGTATAAGGCTAATAGGTTTGAATGCAGAATTTAGTGTAATCGGCGTTAGCGGGGAACTATTTGTTAGGTAATGATTAGATTAGTATTAACAAAACAAAAAAAAAAAAACAACAAAAAAACAACAACAAAAAAACGGGTTGTCAAAATGCGTATGTTAAATCTGATGGCAGTTTGGCGTGTTAATGTAATGACAGTTTTTTAGAAACGTATTCAACCTAATTACCGCGCTAACCCCTATACACGCACAGGCAAACACTTTCGTAGTCTTGGTTTAAACATATTTTTATTTCCAAAATACTATGATCATACATACATAAATTACATATACACAAACTATAGGATTAGAACGGAAGCATAAGCTTATTTAGTTCTTCTCCTAATACACATACATAATTTGTATTACGTCATGGCAGATTATCATTATTACAAAGGTGCTTATTATTTCAAGGACTAAGACAACATATGATCAGAAACACAACCATTCATTGCAGTAGAATGAAAATAAGTCAAAAGCGCAGTAACGAAGGATAGCATTATACCACAATGATGGTTTAAGCGAAGATAAAAAAGAAGCAAGGAAAAGAAAAAAAACAACAGTAAAAGAAATCCGGAGTGAGAGGGAGCGGCAGGGAAGGAAAACTTCGTAGTCTTTTATCCACTTCTTTATAAAACATATGCTGTGGGTACTCATTTGAATTGCCTGGACTTGTCGAGGCAATTCTAATGAGTGTCAACAGCATAGCTTTTATAGGGAAAATCAGAAAGTAAAAGTATCGCATAAGCATCATGAAATACGTCTCTCATGAAATCCTCTCATGAGCTTTCTTTGAAATATACCCTTATAAAGTGGACGTTATATTGTTTAAGTTTTTTTTTGAGTGATTTTGAAAGAAAGAACGAAAAACAAACAAAAACAAACAAACAAAAAAAAAAAAAAAAAAACAACAACAAAAAACAAAAAACAAAACAAAAAAAAAAAAAACAAAAACAAACAAACAAAAAAACAAAAAACAAACAAACAAAACAAAACAAAAAACAAAAACAAAAACAACAAAACAACAACAAAAACACAACAAAAAAACAAAAACAAAAAACAAATAAAACCTCATAGCGCAGTAATTAGCATATATGGTATGAGTACAGGTGTACTATATAATCCTCGTTATGGTTCATTATTGTCTAAAAACACGCCTCTTAAAGACTGAAATATATGAAAAGATCAGATACATATGCAAAGTAGATGTACCTGTATAATAACGAGCATAATGATTTCAAATGAACTATTGAGCGATTGAAAAAAAAATACCGTATTTACCCTTAGTATTCGAGCAGATAGTCCTCAGAAACAGTGTAGACCCAAATCAGACGCCGCGGAATGCGGCGTCTGAGCAGGATCTGAACTGTTTGCCATTCATAAAGCAGTTCTTAGACACATCAACACGTGGTCGAATTAACTTGTTCAAATTTTAGGAAAAGTATGGTAAAGACTAAATAGGGTAATAGGTTAAATACGGTTACACGGTAGAAAGACTGCTGGCACAACTGACTTTATCAACATACCGTACAGGATATTAGGTAATCATAGCAGGAATCTCTTCAAATGGTGACTGCGTACTGCGGTGGATGGATAAAGAAATATGCATTTCAGACAAGTTTATGGAAAATAATGGGACTGCGTAAATGAAAAAAGAAGAAGTCTTTTTCGAAGTATATAAGGGCAGTAAAGAACCAAGATTAGTCAGTTAAAGGTGATCAGGACCTTTCCTAGTGTTTCATATTACGAAAGCATGACTGTTCAAATATACTGACAATTTTACCACCAAAATGGAACATTTTCAGATAAAAGTTCTGATATATTTCATATTTCTGCTCAAAACATAGATTGTGTGTACTGATTAGAACCGCCTCAGCAAGGCGGTTCTAACGAGTACCCACACTTTATGTTTTAGGGCAGAAATAAGAAAAATAATGTATACCCCTGTAAACCCTAGTTGTACTATTTGAAAGTAGGGTTTAAGGGGTCAAAATTATACAGGCGTGTTTTCGTGATGACAATTTCTACTAAGTATTTAGGAAAAAAAAAAAAAAAAAAAAAAAAAAAAAAAAAAACGCACACAAAATAAAAGATATAATGAGAAATCAAATAACCCGATTTGTTGAGCTGTTTGATGAAAAAAAAAATATACGAAAATCGATGACGAAATGAGAAAAGATCTAGAAAGTGGTATCATGAAGGCCGCCATTTTTCTGCATTAGTGACGTCTTAACACTTAATTAAATTTGAAAGGTTAAGTAAGCCACACCTAAAACATTATTTGGTTGCTATATACCTGAAAATTTGTTCATTTGGAAATAAACCCTCAACTAGCTATGATAAGAACGTATTCCTGTCCACAAGCGGCTTTTATTAATGCGTTACAAAATGAATATGTAATTAAATATTGAAAATGGCTAACCGGGGCTTCCAATTACAATGAATATTAAACAACAATATCTTTATTACTTCTAAACCGATTTTGATAAAATATGCACGAAGATGCGTTTTTCTTTTTATACAGCTGAACAGTTTCAGGCAACTATTGCATTCAATTATTGCCTTTTCTGTGCGTAAACAGTATAAGATGCGTTAAGGACCTGGGGTGAATGCAGATAGCGAAGATTCAGGTCAGTATACGCATCAGCACTCTCTGACCAGGACATTCGCTATTTACTTACAGTATTACTGACTTCCGGCGAATGTAACAAAGGGGAGAAAAGTCCATGGCGAGGCTGTACCATTGCAAGATGATGTACCTTCGAGCATTTTATATATACTCAACAAAATAATTTAAGGGTCACTTAGTGCACTTTTCCATATATGCAAACTCTGACCGAGTCTGTGGGTAAAACCACAGAAGATACTGAAATATTGTTGATTGTTTCCTAAAGTGGAACCCGAAAACGAGTGTTTCCAGCAACAAACTTTGAAAAAAAAATTTTATTTTTATAATTCATAAAAAATGCTACTTTTTACCCCAAAAAGGAAAATTGACATTTAAACATAATAAGTAATGTCTTGACTTCAAACTGTGAATAAATCTTAGAGAAGGCGTTAATTTCAATCAAGAAACTCACATTTTCCAACAGGTACCCTCTATAGATTATTCACAGGCTATGGGGAATCATCGAGGCAATTTTAATCTCTTGAAGGGTTGACCTCCTTTTCTGGCCATATCTGTGTGTCTTTTACCCCTAAGAAAGTGGAATTTGCAAGATTGTGTTTGGGGTAAATCATTGTTTTGACTAAAAATAGAAAATTTCAGATATTTTGAAAAAAAAAAAAAAAAAAAAAAAAAAAAAATAAAATAAAAAATAAAATAAACACATCCTTTCGGGTTAACAAGTCATTTTCATGAAATTCCCGTTTTTCTCAGAATCCTCTAGGCTGACGATGTTCGTGAAATTGACACATTGGTAGCTAACATATTGCTAACATGACGAGCTTATTGAAATGGGCTAGCAAATAGTAGTATTGCCCACAGGATTATTCGATCCTTAAAATGGCAATAACAACGTCAGAGAAATATGAACCGGGGAACAGCATTTTCTACAAGATCGCATATCAGCCAAGCAATGACTCAGATCAGCCCGCGCAAATGCATGCGCAGGTTGATTAGAGGCATTGCTTTGCGATCTATTAGCATTCTGGACAAACATTCCAGCAGACGACATTTGATATAATTTTACTTACTTTTTACAGAAATAAGCGTTGACATTTCATGCAAATTGTCCCCTTCCTTTGGAGACAATGTGCATGAAATATTAATGCCTATTTTCTGGGAATAATAAGAAAAATATTATCAATTTGCCTTCTCCTGAATATGCACAGAGAGTTGTAAAGGTTAAAGAGACAAAAATAAGCTGATCGGAATCAACATATCAAACAGAACTGGAGAAATGGATGAAAGTATCAACTCACGGAGGAGTTCGAGATATGCTTCCTGGACGGACAGGCTGAACAAAGGATCAACCTTTAAAGACTGGAATCTGTTTCGTCCTCAGGTATATAGAGTAAATAATTATCGCTTGTGTTATCTCTCTCTCTCTCTGCCTGTCTAGATCTGTCTCCCTCTGTTTCTCTGTCTGTCTGTCTCTCTTTACCTGTCTGTTCCTGTTTCTGTGTCTGTCTGCCTCTCTGTCGCTGTCTTCTTCTGTCAGTCTATATCTCTGTCTCTCTTATTGTATATCTCTCTGCCAGTCTGTCTGTCTCTGTTTGTCTGTCTCTGTGCTTTTCTCTTTCTCTGACTATCTCTCTGTCCGTCTGTCTGTCTGTATGTCTGTGTGTCTTTCCCGCTTTGTGTCTGTCTGTCGGTCTCTCTGTCTGTCTCTGTCTGACTGTTTGTATATCTGTCTCTGTATGTGTCTATCTCTGTCTGTCTGTTTGCTTGTCTCTCTATCTGTCTGTGTCTGTCTGTCTCTGTCTGTCTTTCTCTATTTCTCTCTCTGTCTCTCTCTGCTTGTCTATATCTCTCTCTGCCTGTCTGTTGGTCTGTTTATCCGTCTGCTGTCTTTCTCTGTTTCTCTCTCTTTGTCTGTCCTTCTGTTGTCTCGATTATTTGTTTAAGAAACCCCTCATATTTATATGCACTGATATCATCATTATGAATCCTGTAATTAAAATAGAAACTAAGTCTTTCAGGCTTGACTCTTTTACAGCTTTCTGTAAAGGTGCATGTATCACGAATAGATACATCAGAAGAATCTGTGAAATAGTTCGAAGTATACAATGGACAGATCAAGTTATAGCGGATTTGATTCATTGCTAGATTTTTGCAAGGGGGGAGGGGTAGCTTTTGAATTTCCTGTTTGCGTTTTGCACACTATGCCACATCCAAAAAGGGGTCTTCTTTCAAAGGAAAGAATTTGCTCCCAGTGAGAGCAAATTCTTTCCTTTTAAAGTAGAACTCTTTTCAGACGGGAGGCAAAACCATTGTTGACATAGTTGCTTCCCCACGTCAGTGAAAGTGTGTCTTTCTGCAACTTCACCTACAAAATCACATTAGGGCATTTTCCCGCCATGCATACATCAAGTACCTTCGGTGTCCTGGGATTCTTTAAGCGGACAGCAAAGGTCAACAGCAGATGGCGCATGCTCACATCCCAACCTCGGACTTTACTGTCCGCATATAACTAAATATAATTTGTAAGCCAGTTGAGGCAAAACCTCAAAACAAGCTGCCAAACTGAGAGGCATTGATGCACTTTCAAGGGAGACAACTCTGTCAAAATTGTTTTAACTTGCCTTCTGAAAAAAGGGTCTACTCTTAAAGAAAGAGTTTGCTCACCTGCAGCACATACTTTTTTTTTTGGAGTAGAACCCTTGTCAGAACGGATTTGGTGTGCAGGAAAGGATACAAGAAATCACAAAAAATGTCTCCCTTGTAAAAAGCGCGGAAAATCTACCAAGTGATCCAGTGCTCTTAATATTCTAAGACAGCCAAATGAAACAATAATCACGCTATAAAATTTTTTCAGTCGAACTAACTAACTAATTAACTAACTACAGACAACCCTCTTTATACCAACACTCGATACAACGACAAAATTCGTTATAATGAAATTTTCATCGTCACAAAACCGTCGCTTAAGAGGTAAAAATTAGTCACAAATCATGCAAGAATATTGTATTTAATACTTAAAAAAAAACCATATGTTTCGGATATTTGTTAGAATTGCCTGAACATATGTTCTGTGAGGAAATAAGAACAAAACAATGCCTTTATATCATTCTGTCCATTAACGATTCTTTACAACAGCAAATTCATTATAATGGCAACATCTTTGGGAACAGATTCTGCCGTTGTGACGAGGGTTCACTGTAACTGACTAGCTAACTAACCAACTAACTAAAGAATGAACGAACGAATAAAACCAACTAACCAACCAACAAACCAACTAACGACTGTTTGATAGTTTTTGACTGCAGCAGTACAAACTTGATATATCGTCACTGCCTTGCTATAAAAATTTAAAATGAATATTAGGAGGGCAAGTCAATAAGTAACAAGCCACATCCAAACGGATTTCTAACCGACTTACAAGTCACGGTTTTCGTATATTATTGTAACGCAGAATTTAGGAGTGAGTAACAATGCATCCATGTTGGCTTATTCATTGATGTCAGATGTAACGCTTGCTTTTCGTATAAACCAGAAAACTGAACTACGAGCGTATAATTCGTTACACGTTTTTGTTTGACTCCCCTAGGATCTTCAGGTGTCTTAACAGGTTATTTCTGTTGAGTCTACATGCTTCCTTCATTATACGCTTTGTCTGTGATTTATTTGCTGCTCGTAATGATTCATGGATGAGTTGAAGACCACCACCCGAACCAAACAAATACATGTTCTCATTACGGAAACACGCCTATTCAGATATATTGAAAATTTCACCACCAAAACCTGAAAGTTTTCAGATAAAAATTCTGATATTTTTCATATTTCTGCTCAAAACACAGATTGTGGGTACTTGTTAGAGTACCCACAATCTATGTTTTTGAGCAGAAATAAGAAAAATTATGTATACCCCTGTAAACCCCAGTTTTACTGCGTAAAATTGGGGTTTAAGGGGATCAAAATTATATAGGTATGTTTTCGTGATGTTTACCACAAAGGAAGTTGAGGGCGAGGGTTGGGATACGTAAAATTATAGCTTAAGCGGTAGGAAGTCAGTTCGTACTTAAGTCAATTCGTACTTAAGTCAATTCGTACTTAAGTCAAATCGCTCTCCTTTTGGTCAACTCGTGCTCATTTTTCGGTCAATTCGTACTGAACAATATTTTCTTCAGTCAATTCGTCCTCATTTGATCAAATCGTACTCATCTTGGTCAATTCATTATCGTTTTGGTCAATTCGTTCTCACGCTAAATTGATTAATTTCAAAAGAAAGAAAGAAATAAAGAAAGAAAGAAAGAAAGAAAAGAACGATCAGTAAAAAGGAAAGAAAGAAAAACTTTCAACGATTGCGCAGTCGATGGCACGCCATCGCAAATCCCTATGCTGTCTCCAGATTAAAATGTGTTAAAACTATAAATGTGAACAAGTCCATCGGACAATCTGATGATGTGTCTATACCCTACTTGCTGAGGGGCAAAATGCAGCGTCTGATCTAGGACTACTAGCTACTAAGCTTAGCCTGCTTATCTGACAACTTAGGCTAAATACGTGTATCTGTTTATGTGTTTAATAGTTTATTAGAGTCTCATCATGGTTAACATATATTTACATATGTACAACTAAACAAAGTTACTATTTGAAAGATTAACCATGCCATTCTATAAAGAATGGGACTATCACAGCATTTTCTATACAATACATGCTAAGATCATGTGTACAACAATACGACAATGCATAAGATATTAAGATTGTCAGATTAATTACACTAATCATTCTTCGTTTGACCACACGATACACGTATCGCCAACTAGACGGCGTCGCCGAGGGCAGAGGACATGTGGCAGACCCAATGTCTAGACAGCATACCCCCTGCCCGGCTGAGACGCCTGCTGACACGCCCACCATGCGGTCGATCTATTAGAATAATGAACCCCAAAAAAGATGTAATAAAAACATGCAACATTTATTCGGATTGATACCATTGCCCCTAGCCGCGTCTACCCGTGATTGTAAAGGGTCCTACCAACGAGTGAACCCGGCTTAAGCCAATAGTATTCTTACTTGGCGCAGTACAAGACTAAAAAAAAAAACATATGGACTCTTCAAACTGTAAACGACGCTAAAATTGGTTCAACAAGTACCAAACTTGCTTCATAAAATACAGCTAAGATTTACACAGATAAAAAGCTGTTGTAAAATATTATAACAGGTTTTTACTACAGCTCTTATCATAGATTGGTTGGAGAATACAAATGCTATCTTGTTTTCCCTTTGGAGTGTAAGGAAATTTGGCTCAATAACTAAGGCCTTATTGAATAGTTCGGATCTGAAGTCATCATACAGTGCACAGTCCAAAAGTACGTGTTCCTCACTCTCCACAGAATCGCAGAAAGGGCACTTACGTTCATTCAAGGGCTTATTTCCGAACCTCCCCGTTTCAATGTGGAGCGGGGCGACTCCAAAACAAAACGAAATTTGGCAAAGGCCGAACGATGACGGAGCGGTAGTATGGTTTTGCAGTACGTGTCAACTCCAAATATCGTCTTAAATAGTGCATAAGTACGTAGCTTATTTCCACCCCGCCCCGAGGGTCCTACAGGATTATGAACATTTGCGAATCACTTGTTTCTGAATTCCCCCATAAGGACTGTCCTCAGACTATGTACGATATTGCTATCTACCGGTTGACAGATGTTTAAAGCATCATTTATTTGCAAGTCTAAGAGGCGTTTACGCACTGTGTAAAACCAGTTTCTGCATCGAAATGAGGCTTTTCCATAAGCCCATATTGCAATGCGCTTATTTAATCTGTTATCGGAGGTATTAGCCATTCTTACCCATAAACGACCAATACAGACCCACTGCTTTACAGTGCTTGGTTCCCAGCCCATATCACCTTGTAATGCAGCCACGAGGTATACTTTCCCACACCCAAGAAGAAACGTTGTGCCCTGTTCTGCACCGCATTGATACAGGAGCAAGACTTAAACCCCCATATACAAGCCCCATAGTTGATGACCGGGGACACCACAGAATCATACAGTTTTGTAAAAACATTGTACGGGAACCCGCCTGCTAATTTACATTTAGAAATTAGGAGACCTAAAGCTCGGCTTGCACTTTGAGCCACGTACTTAGCAGTCAAATCAAAATCCAGGTATTCTGTGAGCAGTAATCCCAAATAAACATACCTATCCACTGTTTTAAGGTTAAGGTTAACATCCCCACATGTAAAACTGAAACATGATTTTTCTAGAGATGGGCTACGGAAGTGAATTATGTTACTTTTACTATCATTTATAATCATATCATTTGAGGAGCACTAGTCTTGCAGCGCATTTAGCAAAACTTGTAAATCTTGTTCTGTTTCGGCCAGTAGTACAATATCATCTGCATATAATAAAATGCAAAACCTATCATCGTCGCATGATATACCTTTTCCCAGCGACTTCAAATACAGAGCAAGATCATTAATATATAAGTTAAAGAGAATCGGAGACAAAATGCATCCCTGACGCAGCCCACACTTAACATCAAACCAGTCTGTATGTAAACTATTGACCCGAACACATGACGTAACAGATGAATATAACGCCTAGACTGAACGAAACAAATTTCCGCCAACACCTATGTCAGACAACCGCCGCCATAATTTGTCACGGTTAATGGTGTCATACGCTTTTCGGTAGTCTATAAATGCACAGAAGGTGGACATTTTTAGTTTCTTTCGGATATAAATTATGCTTGTAAGTGACGATATGTGATCGGTTGTGCTGCGTTTCTTTCGAAAGCCGTTCTGTTCATCTGTTATGATGTTCTTACTTTCCGCCCATTTCGTCAACCTTTCATTAATAACAGAACAATACAGCTTGTAAACTGACGAAGCCAGTGCAATACCCCTGTACGACAACGTATCCCTGGGATCTGAAGTTGATGACTTAGGAATAGGCTTAATGACACATTTTCCCCAAACAGTAGGAACTATATTCTTATTATAACATATATTAAAGAGTGTATGTAAAAAGACAATAGTTGCAGCGTTCTTTAACACCACACAAGGTATCTGGTCTATTCCACGAGATTTTCCACGGCTGGCACCGTCGACGGCACGTTTCACTTCTAAAATAGAGATATTATCTTCAAAATAAGAAACATGTATGTGAAAATTGTTGGATAAATTTCAAATATTGAAGACTCTGGGTCTTCACTGTTAACTCAGGCATGTCTGTCCGAATACTTAAGGTAAATAGGTACGTAAGGCAAAAACGGACGCATTGTCTGATCAGAATCTTTACTGGGTGCATTTTTGGATAGCTAAGGATGCAAAGTTTCTTAATGGGGACACGAAGACTCCGATTTTACCGCGAGGGTGCGCAGGCTGATTCGTTGGGCGCACATGCCAGAAGGTGCATTACCTCACGTTGCGGCTCAAATATGCATTAACCTTTACCACTTTCTGGGCTAGTTCAAGAGGCAACAAATTGATATTGTTTCTTATTCAAATGTCCAATCCTGTTTTCTGGGAAAAGTAAGAAAAATATTTCAATATGTATTCTGCTGAAAATTTTACCTTGAGTGTTAAAGTGCAAGGGTCATGTCATGCAAAAAAAGGCCTTGATCGCATACGTTACAAAAGCTCAAATCAGCCTGCACGCACACGGGCTGGGCCTTCATTGTCCGCTTACAGACTTATTTCAATACAGACAGTTTGCATGAAATGTCAAACTCTGTTTTTCTGAAAAAGAAAGAAAGAAATATTTCATCTATTTGTCGTCAGAGATAGTAAAATCTACAAAAAGGTACTTCCTCATCAGGGTGGCCTAAACTGATTTGATGATACTCATGTCATTCGCTTTTGTATACGTGAATGCAGACTTAAATAAATGCACTCTTGTATTGTACCAACAGCACAAAAATAAACAAGGAGGTTTTAAAACGTTGTTTTCATGGAGGTTACATGCTCAAAATTCCCCCTTTTATACAACTGCGGTTTTGGTTAAAATTAACATATTTTCTTCGTCGAAATCACAATACAGTCATACATACACACAATACTCATTAGGATTTGAAAGAAAGCATACTGCTTATTTAGTTCATCTCCTAATACATAAAATATCTATTGTGAACATTTATGGCCAAAACATATTTAAAGAGTAAGCAGGTGGTTATATAAGAGACGGAAATCATGAATAGTTACAACAGATTAGCATAAAATGCAATAACAGAAGGCAAACTAGTAAAGAGGTACAAGAAGAAAAAAAATGAATTATTAATGTAGAAAAAAAAAGAAAAGAAGAAAAAGAAAGAAATACAGTTGACTCTCGTTATCTCGACCTCGCTTATCTCGAATAACCGCTTATCTCGAAGTGAAAATCTGGTCCCTGCCTATACATGAAAACCTAACAACAGATGGAAAATATTGTAGAAAAGAGGAGAAATTGCTCCTAAGGAGCAATTTCTCCTCTTTTCCACAATATTTTCAATATA
Organism: Anodontia alba; assembly: GCA_964016985.1. Lineage (NCBI taxonomy): Eukaryota > Metazoa > Mollusca > Bivalvia > Lucinida > Lucinidae > Anodontia > Anodontia alba. The sequence continues at coordinate 42,742,996 of OZ024832.1, read as the reverse complement.
TCTCTAACTTCAAAAGTCCAATTACCTATCAGTTTGTTAAATGTGGTTGATCAAATTATTTTTTCCTCAATTCTGCAAACCTGATATGTCGAACTACGGATATCTCGAAGTATTTCAGAGAGTCCCTTGGAATTCGAGATAACGAGAGTCGACTGTATTTCATAGTTATAATCCATACAAACGGGTGGAGATTAATTACACCGAATCTACAGAGGGTTGAGAGCATAGGTCAAACGTATAAAGCCCGGGCAGCTGAGGGACTCTATATTCTATTTCAAGAGATTCTATATTATACATACTTATGTATCTTTCAAAAACTAACTAAAATACACTATATTCAAAGCCAGTACAGAATCATAATTATAAATCATAATAAATTATAAGTTATAAGTTAGGCTACAGTGCCAGTGGACCTGTCTTAAAATCTTTTACTCCTTTTGATATATGCTTGCACAGCCTCGAATATATGGACATTTGTTTGATATGGTAAATCATTGTTTCCACGCAACAAACAAACAATAGTTACCCTACAAAACTGAGAAACAATACGAATTAGTTCCGCTCGTTTGTTTCTGTAAAAAGTGCACATCAAAACGTAGTGTACTGCATTTTCTACCTCCCCGCATCGACATAACGGTACCCAAGTTTGACATGTTATACATTTTGAACCCTAGCCCAATCCCAGGGCATGACCCAGGGATAACTGTAGCACAGAGTTGAAGGTTTAGGTCTGGGTAAGTAGCAAACAAAATTGCAACGTCCTGGCGTAAAAGGTATCCAAGTTTTACTTGTAATTCATTTTGACCCCTAACCCCACACCAGGGCATGACCCAGGGACAACTGTAGTACAAAGTTAAAGGTTTAGATCTGGGTAAGTAGCAAACTAAATTTCAACTGCCTAGCTAAAAAGTACCAAAGTTATGACCTCCAAGAGAAACGTAGACGTAAATGCTAATGTAAACTTGAATTTAAACTTAAACATTTTTTAAATATTTGTGTACATTTTGACCCCTAGTCCCACCCCAGGGCATGGCCCAGGAGCAAATCTAGCATAGAGTTGAAGGCTTAGGGCTGGTAGTATACCAAATTTCAACTTTCTAGCATAAAAATTACTCCAAGAGAAACGTAACATAGGCATGTACGCACATACGGACGTAACATCATGGCGAAACGCTATAACCATGCCTCACTCCTGCCTTCGGCGACATTTTATTCAACTATCAGTACATTAAAAGCAAAAGGCAACTTGTAATCTAAAACGTCTACCTGCCAAAGCAAAATTCACCTCATATGAAAGTCGTAGTGTCTCAGAATATAAGAGACCGAACTGCGGCCTTAGTATTCATCTGAAGGAAGGGAACTAAATAAAATTCAAATGCGGAAATAACTTCAAAATCCATGAAAATATGTCGAGGGTTGAGCGCAAGACTAGCGTAAGTCAGATGGTTGTTTTTCCCCAAACCTAATCTCCTCACCATGAAGGTGTTATGAAGATTACAACATTTCTTTCTGTAAACAATGAAAATTTAGGTGCCATTGCTCGTATGAGCAATGGCACCTAAATTTGCATTGTTTACAAAGGGGTCCAAGTTGCCCCTAAACAAGGGTTTCAAAAATATGTTTGAGTTACTATAGTCTTGCGCTCAACCCTTGATGTCATGTGAGGTCAAAAAGGTCATTTAGGTCTTGAAATGAAGCGGCTGCGGGGAGGAATATATTGGGGAAACCGGTAACTTCTTGCGTAAAAGGGTTAACGCATATATACAGTGGCCCCTAAACAAGAATGCTAAAGATAAGTGAACATAAAGATAACTGTGCAAAAATATATATCCCAAATACACAATTTTCCCGTTTTATAAGATGTACACAGAACGTGCAACTACGACGGGCAAAAGAAAAAAAACATTAATGCATTAAAACTAAAACTAAACAGGACTGCTTAGGTACTGGTGCCATCAGGGTATTAACAGATCAGGACTATTTAACTGGTAACTGCGTCAAAAGTTATTGTGCACGGAACGTTATCATGATGTGATGTTCTCATTGCTAGGATATTTACTAAATGCCTTCTTGAAAATCTGTACTAATCAGTGAAACGGTAGAATATTAGATTACAGAATATTGTGGCAATGTCGGACTTTTTGATTTTCCTGTATAATTTCCTTGTATGTGGAACTATTCTATTCAAATCTCTTTTTTTAATCTTGCGTTTTCATGGCGTTAAGTTTATGCCCAAATTTTAAAATTTCACAGCAATATATGGTTTTCAAATATTGCATCCGTTTGTTGGCGCTGCCTCTATGTGACTCAGTTGCCTGGTGGCGTTAAAAATCTGATCAGACAGTCAGTCAGTCATCCGTTTGTTTTGCGTTTCCTTTTGCCTTCAGTATACATAGATTCTAAAACAGAGATCCCAGAATGAGAACAAATCGACCAGAACCATGAGTACGAGATGATCAAAATGAGTACGAGTTGACCGAACAATGAGGACGAATTGACCAAATCGATGAGAAGGAATTGACCAAAATGAGAACGAATTGACTTAAGTACGAGTTGATTTATGTACGAGTTGACTGGGAACCAGCTTAAGCCCCCTCCCCCCTCCACACACACACACACACACACACACACACACACACACACACACAATTTATTACAGACCGTTCCAAGGCGGTACTTTCATTGTGGTACGTTTCGTTAAATGTTCTATAAAGTCTCACTTAAAAATATTTTTTTGTTTATTTTTCTTTTAAGTCATCACGAAAACATGCCTATTCAAATAAATTGAAAATTTCACCACCAAAAAATGAAAATTTTCAGATAAAAAATTCTAATATTTTTTTTCATTTTTCTGCTCAAAACATAGATTGTGGGTACTCGTTAGAACCGCCTCGGCAAGGCGGTTCTAACGAGTACCCATAATCTATGTTTTTGAGCAAAATAAAAAAAACAATGTATACCCCTGTAAACCCAGTTTTACTGTATAAAAGTGGGGTTTAAGGGGGCAACATTATATAGGCGTGTCTTCGTGATGTTAAAGATATAGTCGGTTAAGTTTGGGTAACAGAGTTCCGGGAAAGGGCTGTCATATCTGCTTGCCGTCTGTTCTTTTAATGGCAGTTTAATTGAATGTGTATGTCTTGCCCTTTGATGTTGTGAACTTGATGTGGACCTGATTGTATCAGTTCCTGTGTTCACTAATTTACTTTGAACGGAAAGCAGCCAATGAAACACATTGTGGGCTAATCGATATACACGGATCTTCTCTTCTGCACCATCATATGCTCAAGTAAAATTCTAGGTTGGAGAGTTCGAATTGGGTAGAACTTCCTTAGAACATGAATGCAGGTCTGGAAGCCAACTAGTAGCCACCGATGAGGAATGCGCAATAAAGTGCGGGATAATGTATATTATAACAGGTATAATAAGGTAGAAGATACGTAGCAAAAACATTGGGCATTTCACACGATAGCAGTTCGACAATCCTACACGATCATTTTGGTATGCGAAGGCTAACAGTCCGTTTGAGGATTCAAATCCGTTAGAGACGTAAACATAAGATGTGTCTCGGTCATTACAATTAGCACTGATAAGAGACAGGGCATAACAAAACCTAGTACACTGTCAACAAACCATAGACAGATAGAAACGCCAAAATATTAATTACCCTTCAGAAGGCTTCTTAACCACCCCTTGCTAGGATTTCAAAATCACCTCATATGGTGAAAATTCTATAGGTCCCTAGAATTGATTGGGATTTACGCTGAAATAAAAAAGCCACACATAAACGATCTTTTAGGTACCAGATAGCCTCTTTTCGGTCCTTTTCGGTCGAAAAATGTACTTTTCGGAGTTAAGTAGGACCGCGTCTCGGGTTAAACTTTTTACTCAATGCTATATGGCGCGTTTGACTTGCATATCCATATATGTCCACCGATAGCGTACTCAATATGATTTCTTTAAAATGTTTGAATTTTTCTTTGGAGTCATTTATGTACTCGATATTCATCAGTAACATGTATGGCTAATATATTTGAATACAGAATCTAGCGTTATCAGCGTTAGCAGGGACCTGTTTGTTAGGTAGTTATTACGTAATTAGTAACAGAAAAACGGATTGTCGAAATGTGGAATGTTAAATCTGGTGGCAGTTTGGCAACCCCTCCCCATAATATCTGTGGACTCTATTTCCGGCCAGATGAAGAAGTCAAGGCAACGGTTGAGGAGTTGGTTAAGGCATAGGCCCCGAGTTTTTCAGATGTATTGTGCTGGATGGCGAATACCCAGCTTGCATTCTTCTAAACATATTTATTCCGGATGAACGCTTCTACTTCAGGGCTCAGTTGTTCAAAGCTTAACGAGCTCGTTAAGGGTCATTTCTTTAACTGTTTTAGCTGATTCAATATACAATATTCTGATATTTTTTGCTGAAAAATGTGAGTAGCTTTTGCACTGCAAAAGCTACTCACATTTTTTTCAGCAAAAAAACCCAGCATATTTGTGTATCACTCGATGTAAATTTTAACGAATCGTTAACTAACGACATCGTTAGCTTTGAACAACTGGGCCAAGGTCTTTGGATATGTCCATTTCTAAAAGAAGTGGTACATGTATCTGGTTGGTTTTAATTATTATCATGTTTAATTGAAATTCCTGTATTTAATGGAAATGTGTAGCCCCTGATCAGACGCCGGGTTCTGTGGCGTCTGATATGGGTCTGCATTGTTTGCCAATTACCTTTTGGGGGTCTTCAGACAAAAATCTATATCGGACGTTATCGACCCGACAGGATTCCTGTCCGACGGTTCGATATGGATTTACGCAATGTTGGTGTCTAATGGAATGATGGTGGACTGGCTACATATTGACTCACACTCGGAAGATAAGCAAAAATATAAAAAGCAGATCAAAACACTTTCTTTCAGATTCATACTATGTTGAACACAAGTTCATATAAGAACGTGGAACCAGAAAGAGATCGGGAGCTGGCCTCGATATCGCATCCATTATCAGAGGAGGACGTCGATTGGTCACAGTTTTCGAATAAAACTGTCAGTTCTGCTTCTACACACACAACACGTGTCAGGAAACTTAGAAAACGCATCTTACTTGGTATATTTGTTGGACTAATTGTCCTTCTGTTGGTGTTGGCACCAATATTAGTGCTCACAAGTCTTCCAAAGAAAGGTAAGTAAGGCCAAACAAAAATGATAATAATGAAAAGCTATGTGTTTAGAGTAACCCTATCCTACCTAATAATTCTCATGTTAAAAGCAGTATTGATGGTAAAAAGAAAAAATAATTGGTGAACTAAGAGTAACAATATTTACAGGGGTATACATTATTTTTCTTATTTCTGCTAAAAATAGATTGTGTGTACTCGTTAGAACCGCCTCGGAAAGTCGGCTCTAACGAGTACCCTCACTCTATATTTTGAGCTGAAATATGAAAAATACCAGAATTTTTATCTGAAAACTTTCAGTTTTTGATGGTGAAATTTTCAATATACTTGAATGAGCGTGTTTTCATAGTGCGACCTTATTGCCACACTTCCCCCTCCTCCCCCCCACCCCCTACACGCACATGGTGTAGCAATTTCGTAGTCTGAGAATACAACTCGTATACGAGTACTTTTAGTCTTCTTTATTCAAAGATATATTTAGGGTAATCATTTGAATTGCCTGGACAAGTCGAGACAATTCAAATGGGTAGCAACAACAAATACTTTTATAAGGAAAACCAGAAGAAAAATAGCGCCTTTAAAATATCATTAAACAATCCTCTCATGAAGCCATCCCACTGGTTATCTTTCTGTAAAGTGTACCGTTATGGCGTGGATATTTTAATACAAGTTTATTTGCCAGGGCCCAGTTGTTCAAAGCATCGTCAGCTTATAGAGCTCGTTAGTGATCAAAATGTTAACTGTTCTAGTAAGTAAATTGTCTCATTCACAGTCGAGACAATTCAAATGGGTAGCAACAACATATACTTTTATAAGGAAAACCAGAAGAAAAATAGCGCCTTTAAAATATCATTAAACAATCCTCTCATGAAGCCACCCCACTGGTTATCTTTCTGTAAAGTGTACCGTTATGGCGTGGATATTTTAATACAAGTTTATTTGCCAGTTGTTCAAAGCATCGTTAGCTTATAGAGCTCGATAGTGATCAAAATGTTAACTGTTCTAGTAAGTAAATTGTCTCATTCACAGGTATTTTTGCTGAGAAAAATGTGAGTAGCTTTTGCAATGCAAAAGCTACTCACATTTTTTTCTGCAAAAATATTAATGTATATGCCATATTTAATGATCAAAGTTTTAATGATACGTTAACTAACGGCATCGTTAGTTTTGAACAACTAGGCCCAGTAATTTTGCAAAAACCTAAGCGTATAGTGTGGTAAATAGAACGAATACGGTAATTAGTTTATTAAATTAATAACCCGCACGTCAGAACACGTATTGTCTGACATATGCGCCCGACGAAAACTCAAATTAACCTGCACATCCGCGCAGCCTGATCAGAGTCCTCGTGTTTCAGATCAGACTGCGCAGTCTGATCTGAATTTTTGCTGGGCACACATGTCAGAAGGTATGTTTCCTGGCGTTGCGGTTCTAAGGTTTTATTTCAGACCCCTCGTTGCGGTTCTAATATTTTATTTCAGACCCCCTTGTTGCAATTCTAATGTTTTATTTCAGACCCTTTTGTTGCAGTTCTTATGTTTTATTTCAAACCCTTTCGTTGCGGTTCTAATGTTTTATTTCAGACCCCTCGTTGCAGTTCTAATGTTTTATTTCAGACCCTTTCGTTGCAGTTCTAATGTTTTATTTCAGACCCTTTCGTTGCGGTTCTTATGTTTTATTTCAGACCCTTTTGTTGCGATTCTAATGTTTTATTTTAGACTCTTTCGTTGCGGTTCTAATGTTTTATTTCAGAACCCTCGTTGCGGTTCTAATGTTTTATTTCTGACCCTTTCGTTGCGGTTCTAATGTTTTATTTCAGACCCTTTTGCGGTTCTAATGTTTTATTTCAGACCCTTTCGTTGCAGTCCTAATGTTTTATTTCAGACTCTTTCGTTGCGGTTCTTATGTTTTATTTCAGACCCTTTCTTTGCGGCTCTAATGTTTTATTTCAGACCCTTTCTTTGCGGTTCTAATGTTCTATTTCAGACCCCTCGTTGCGGATCTTATGTTTTTATTTCAGACCCAGGTGTTCGAGTTGCAACCGTAGACGTTCAGGCATCGATCCAAAATATTCAATACACAGAAGCGTTGAATGACGTAGATTCTCCAGAATACAGAAATTTGACGACACAGTTTTGCAGTGAGGTTTGTACAATATTATTAACCTGTAGCCTGCTGATGACGATAGCTAACAGATGGCAAATGAACTGTAACGTAAGAAAACTTACAATCTGACATGTGCGCCCAACGCACTCAAATCAGCCTGCGCAACTGCGCAATATGATAAGAGTTCTCGTTGTTTACATGTTGGAACTTTGCATCCTCGGTCATGCAAAATTTGAACTGAGAAGATTCTGATCAGACTGCGCGAATGTGCAACTAATCTGACACTTCACTGGTCGCACATGTCTGGAGGTGAGCTTTCTGACGTTGCGGTTCAACTCTTTCGGACGACATTTGTCTACTTTTCTTTTTTAACAAACTATCGCTTGAGACTGATTGTCAAACAGCGTAGATCCAGATGAGACGGCTCATATGAGCCGCCTCATCTGGAGCTATGCTGTTTGCCTGTGGCAGTGAAAGAGTAAAATGATATTTTCCAAGTTCTGGGTTTCTATTAATACAAATGTTGGGTGGAAGAACGAGACGATTCAAAAAGAATGTAGAAATCTATCCATAAAAATCAAATTAGAAAACTATCAATTGGCCTCTTTACTCGAGGTGGGGTGGGGTGGGGGGTGGGGGGGAAGGGGAAAGGATTTAACTCGGAAAACTTTGCTGGAACTTGAATACACCCCTTATTCATATAATTTCTAGACTGGTAAAACATACCTACTCATATGATAGAAGAATATTAGTAAACACTAGAGAACCAAAACAGACAACTTGATTGAGAATTATATGCAAAATATATCTGCATTTTGCCTCTTGTTTTGAGTTAAGTTGTCTGCCAAAATTGGAAATCAATGGGCTATTGATGTAATGCTGCCTTAAAAAAGGGGGCTATTGATATAATTTGGTGCTAAATCACGTCCCTGAACTGTTGCATATAGGAAGTGACCCCTAGCCTCTTTAGTAGGCCAAAAATATTTAACATGCATAATTTAGATAGCCATCACGAAAACATACCTATATAATATTGACCCCCTTAAACCCCACTTTTATATAGTAGAACTGGGGTTTACAGGGGTATACATTATTTTTCTTATTTCTGCTCAAAAACATAGATTGTGGGTACTCGTTAGAACCGCCTTGCCGAGGCGGTTCTAAGGAGTACCCACAATCAATGTTTTGAGCAGAAATATGAAAATTATCAGATTTTTTTATTTGAAAATTTTCATTTTTTGGAGGCGGAATTTTCTGTACATTCGAATAGGAATGTTTTCGTAATGAAACGTCAGTTTAAGTTCTTTTTTTTTCTATTTATTAAGTTAGAAATGCTTGTCACACTATTCAAATAGTCCCTTTGGAGACAATTTGAACGAATTAGCAAATCTAATTTTCAAGACGAATGCCATTTAGTGTCGGCTGCTTTTCTCGTCTAGAGCGTGCTAAAGGTTGAGCTTTTGCTCCAAACTTCCTAATTACGTTCTGTTTTGAAATTCATTACATTGTACGGACCGCTTCAAGCGATAAAGTGCCTTCGAACATGCACAAAATTCACAGATTCAGATCATCCCGCGATTGCGCAAAGTATGCCCCGGGACGTTGCTCACCATTAACACATTTTGTAGTATTGAATTATTCTGTTAGCGGACAGTGAAGGCCCTGATCAGACTGCTAGGAAGCGCAAACTTATCAGGTCTTCGCTGTAGTCATATGACCAAATACACATTTTCACATGGCGCAGCCTATACATTGCATTGCATCAGGAAAACTTGCCTATACAATTTTGATCCCCTTTAACCCCACTTTTATATAGTATAACTGGGCTTTACAGGGGTATACATTTCTTCTTATTTTTTGCTTAAAACATAGATTGTGGGTACTCGTTAGAATCACCTCCGAGATGGTTCTAACGAGTAGCCACAATCTATGTTTTGAGCAGAAATATGAAAAATATCAGAGTTCTTTTAGCTGAAAAAATCAGTTTTTGGAGGTGAAATTTTCTATATACATTTTTATTTGAATAGGCCTGTTTTCGTAATGGGTATTCGGTTTACAAATATGGGTGTCTCTTTACATAGGTTGATTTATCAATCAGGAAGTGTTTGATTTATAGCGGTTATAAAACAGCGATTGGTTGTTTTTCTTTTCACTTATTGCCAAACGAACACAAAGAAAATACATGACGTTCTTTGTGATCGGTGCCTGTGTACACAATTATTCCTTCGCGTCAAGATATAACACAACCTTTATGTTGCCACTCTCTGGGCTAATTTAACCGTTGCCAAATTGATGAATAGACAATTTACTGAAATGCCAAAACCTGTTTTCTTGGGAAAAGAAGAAAATAATTTCAATGTGTCAATGTCTGCTGAAAATTTTACCAAGAGTGCTTAGAGTTCAGGTCAGAAATTGGAACATGTAAATAGGGTATCTACACTCAGCTAAAATAAATCATTCACCTGAAGATAGAATGAGCCAGCGCTCGGCAAAACCTACAACAAGACCAGTGTAACCAGCAAAAACTCAGATAAAACAGATCAATCTGTACGTCCACTCAGTTTGGCAAGGGTTCTCATTTATCCCTCTTGGATAGTCTTGAGGCTGTAGAAGGCACATGCGATCAGCGAACACTCTGATCAGACAGCGCGGATGCGCAGGCTGATCTGAGTATTCGCTGGTCGCATGTCTTATTGTAGGTTTTGTCGTGCGAAGGATCATTAAATGTTTGTTCAGGAGACGAACTAAAATACATTTGAGCATAAACGTAAGGAAACGTATCTTCTGACATGCGCGTCAAATGAAAACTACAAGTCAGCCTGCGCATCCGCGCAGTTTGATCAAAGTCTCCGTTGCTCGCAAGGAAGAAACATTGCATCACTGGCTATCCAAAGTGCGCTCAGTGAAGTTTCTGATCAAACTGCGCAACTGCGCAAATGTCCGAAGGTACGTTTTGCGGCCCGTAAGTTGGTTTTATCGTTGAAACATGTTTTTATAGCGAAACATAGGTATATTTTTCTAGCGCATACCGTATATAGAGATTATCAAAAGATTCGCAACGCAGGAAAAATGCCCTTATGCAATTTGCGGACAACGCAGGTCCATAAGCGCAGGCTGATCAGGGCCTTTGTTGTCCGGTTACAGAATTAATGGAAACTGTAGTATATGTGGACGAATAGAGAATGTTCATACCAGACTGTACGGGTGCGCATGCTCACTTCGACCTTCACTGTCCGCAGATAACATAAGGGCCTTTTTCCCATGTTGTACATCATTCTTAATATCATGCCCTAAGGCAGACATTAACTTGAAGAAAAAAACATGTTTGGTTAAGAATGTATTTGAAATGCAAGATCCTGATAAACTGTGCATTAGGATGCAAATGATCAAAATCGGATGAAAAATTAGAAAGCTATCAAGGATAGCAGATATCAAAATTGCTTTTATGGGCCGTTTTGAATATTTAATGAGGGTTTATAATGTCAACATATATATATATTTGTGTGTGTGTGTGTGTGTGTGTGTGTGTGTAAATAGCTTCACCTGCAGATATATTGATTTTTGTTGAAACCCATACTGTTTTCTATCAGAAAGAAAATTTTATTTAATATTTTGAAATATTTAGAACCTCATCAAATATTCAAAATGGCGGCGTACTTGATAATGGTTTTCAAATCTTTAAACATCTTAAACTTACTGTTTTCTATCAGATAGAAAATTTTATATAATATTTTAAAATATTTAGAACCTCATCAAATATTCAAAATGGCGGCGTACTTGATACATGTAATGGTTTTCAAATCTTTAGACATCTTAAACTTCCTTATTTTTTGCCCGAATTTGATCACATTTACATCAAAATGCACGAGTTGATGATTTATCAAGATCGTTAAGGTTAGATTTAACTCTTCCGGTGCCAAATTTCATATGACATTTGTTGTCTGCTTTTCAATTGTACAAACTATCGCTTGGAAAGACGTTTATATGTAAAGTTGAATGACTGAATGTCAAACAGCGTAGATCCAGATGAGACGACTCATATGAGCCGTCTCATCTGGATCTATGTTGTTTGCAAAACCCTATTATAATCGCCTGTGGCAGAGAAAGTTAAAGATCACATTGTTGTTCGATTTTACCTATAACATTGAATATTTATTAAACTTTAGTATACCCTTGTCCCATATCTCTATGTAAACATGAACAGATTTGCGCCGGTACTTAGACGTTTACGTATAAATATTTTGTCTTGTCTCAACTAATAACGCCGTTAATTCCAAATGACACACAAAGATAATTGTTAGTCTTACCACTTTTTGGACATATTCAGCATTCGACAAAATTATGACGTTTTTTTTTTATTATTTTTATAAAATTGGTTTGAGGTTTCAGCGAATTGTCCACTCAGAAGACAAACTCCTAAAGTGTCAAAGCCTATTTTCTGATAAGAAATGAAAAAATCTTTTCAAAATGTCGTTTGCTGAAAATTTTATCCAGCACGCTAAACTTTCTTACCAAACTGGACTAAAGTCTTAAAATGAGGACACTATGGCCTACCATGATGATATTTTCCGTCGGGGTACTATAGTGCTAGTCATATAACAGTTGTACATAGGATTTCAAATCAGATTCACAGTTGAGGAGGAAACGCAACATTCCAACTCATTAGTAATCATTAAAATGGTATATCAAGATGGAAGGAAACGACAAATAAGGTTAACAGACTGAAGTCTAAAATGGTAACACGCAGTCTGGCTCTAGGCAGTTTTAAAGGGTCAATAAAGCAAATTGTTTGCAAGAATTTTTCCCGAAACTGTTCAAATTAGAGAGTAGCCGTTTTGCTCGTTGACTTGATGTTAGATCGAATAAATTTATCAATAAGAATTAATTTCGTAAGGGACCGAATGTATAATATCAACCCAATAAACATATCCTTATTTCCGCTACGGATAAGCATTCAAAAATATTTGCATAGGCCGCCATTTTGGGTGTGCCAAACGACAGCTTGAAAACAGTTTGCGGATATTCGATACGTCAACTAAAAACTGTCACAACTGAAAGGAAAGTTCGTTATAGGTTGCGAGTAACCTTTCACGGTTACTCGCAAACTATAACAAACTTTCCGTTCAGTTGTGACACCATAATACAGGCCCTCCGAGCTGGGGCGGGAGGGGGTGGAGGGAGGGTCATGTTTCCTTGCTCCCTAAAAATAATTGGCCTTATTCTATGAAAGTGATTTTTAAAATTTCCATGTTCCATATTCCCCAAAATTAGTTTTGTACCCTTGTTTCTTTAAATTATTTGCAAATGTTCCCTTCGTTCCTTTTTCCATGATAATAAATGGGCTGTTCCCTTGGGCCCCAGCCAGCCGCCCCCCCCCCGCCCCCGGGAATGCCTCATAGTAGGCTATTGCTTAATTGAATGTAGCCCATTTGAACTCAAAACAATATCATAATTTTATACACCTACAAACACGTTCTGATATTCTGGTATGACAACAGAATTACAATTTCATGAATGATTTAATAGCTGTTTAAAAACAACATAAGCCTCGTCCATCTGAATATTCAGAAACGCCCGGTAGGCCCAGTGGTTACAGGTAAGCACTCCCAACTTCGTATCATCGGGGGTTCGAATCCTCCATTAGACGGAATTCAGCTCAAGACTGTAAGGTGCATTACTGAACGGAGCCTACATTATCACCCTTCGATCGTCTCGATATGACTTAAATAAGTTGAAAGGGATGTAAAACACCAAATCATGATCAGCCCTCTTACGTTTCAGATACAGTCGATTCTCGTTATCTCGAATCCCGAGGGATTCTCTGAAACACTTCGAGATATTCTTACTTCGACATATCAGAATTGCGAAAGTGAGGAAAGGAATAAATCGATCAACCACATTTAACAAATGAATATGCAATTTGACTTCTGAAGTTAGAAATATATAAAATAATGTGGAAAAGCGGAGAAATTGCTCCTTAGGAGCAATTTCTCCTCTTTTCCACAATATTTTGTTACCTGTTCTTAGATTTCCATGTTAAAACAGGACCAAAAATTCACTACGATATAAGCGGTTATTCGAGATAAGCGAGTTTGAGATAACGAGGGTCGACTGTATCTATTTAAAACAATTGGTATGTGGATACCCAACATAGGTCATAATCACGAAACACAGCATCCCAAGGCACCGAGTTAGATGGCAGGAAACAGTATACCGTCTTCGATGGAATTACCGCACATACTCCTATAAGCGCTCAGTCATGCAATCTCGTAGTCTTCAGATTACTTCTTTATAAAAGCCTGTATTGTTGGTACTCATTTGAATTGACAAGTCAAAGCAATTCAAATGACTTCAAACAACATTTTGCTTTTATAAAGAAAATCCGAAAAAATGACACAAAAACATCGCCATTTGATAAGTCCTTCGCTGATATTTTTCAAGTGTACCCCTAGTATAGTTTGATATATATTTTACTTTACCACAAGTTGTACCGGTAATTTTAACAAAAATCTAATCGCACGGTGCGGTAATAAAGTCAAGTATGATAATAGAGCAGTACGCTGAAGGAAACAGAATGAATAAAAAACAAAAAAAAAAAAAACAAAAAAAAAAAAAAAACAAAAAAAAACTTACTGACGCAATGACAAACTCCCTACAAAAGCTATTCTCGAAAAATCACAAAAAAATGGCTGTTGTAGGCAGGTTGCTGTTGTCAAGAGATTGTATATTTACATGTAATAAAACTGTATTTTTGGGACATTAGAAAAGTGTTCTTTTTTCTAGAAAGGGTGCTGCTTGTTGAGTGATGGATGTTTGTGGTGCTTCCAGTATAATACAAAGTAAATTTATGTCATTTTTTTACAGATTGAGACGCTGTATATGAACAGTGATTTAAAAGATGGTTATGATGGATGTGTTGTTAAAGAAGTCAGGTAATTAGATCAGCTGACCCTTCAATCGCCGCATATGTTCAGTGGACGTCCGTCGAGTAGTTCCAAGCATCCTTTATCTTTAAAGAGATGTTATGTAGAAACTGTTTTAATTGCTTTTAGTGGACTGCCATCGAGTAAGTGAAAGGTCCATTATCTACTTAGAGGGTTGTTATACAGAAACTCTTTTAATTGCTTTTGCGGGTCTTACATCAAGTACATCAAAGGACCCATTATCTACTTAAATTAATGTCATAGAGAATCTGTTTTAATTACTTTAGTGGACATATCGCGTACCTGAAAGTTCCATTATCTACTTACAGATAGACATGTTATATTGGAACTGTTTTAATTGTTTTAGCGGTCTTCAATCGGTTATATGAAAGGTCCATTATCTTCTTAAAGGGAAGTTATATTGTATGTGTTGAGGTTTTACGGCCCAGTCAACCCAATGGGGTCATGTCGAGCGCGGTCAGTTTACCTAACCACACGTTTACTGGGCAGGCTTAGTCCTCTAAGCGGTTAACCAGTATTGTGCGCATTCTTTCGCCAGAAACGGACAACTGCCCTTCTTGAATCAGCGGAAGGGAGAGAATGACCGTAGAAAATATTTCATGATCAATCTCCACGAAAGAAGGGGAAGTTATATAGAAACTGTTTTAATTGTTTAAGTGGTCTTCCCTCGGTTAAGCCAAAGTGTCTATCATCTATTTATAGAGATGTTATCTTTCAACCGTTTTAATTGCTTTAGCCGTCTTTCATCGGGTTCATGAAATTTCCGTTATTTACATGCAGAGATATTATATAGAAACTGGTTTAATTGTTTTAGCGGTCTTCAATCGGGGTCAATTACGAAGGGAAAGTTATGTTGACATCGTTTGAATTACTTTAGGGTCTCTTGTCGGATTAGTGAAAAGGTGTTATAAAGAAATGTTTTTAATTACTTTAGTGGACTTACATCGGGTACATGAAAAGTCCATTATCTACTTAAAGAGATGTTCCATAGAAACATTATTAACTGCTTCAGCGGAATTCCTTCGGGTAAGTCAAAGGTCCATTATCTACTTAAAGCGATGTTATATAGAAATGGTTTTAATTACGTTAGTGGACTTTCTTCCGATCAGTCAAAGACCTATTATTTACTGCAAGTGATGTTATACAATAACAGTTTTACGATGAACGTAAAATAGAAAATAAGAGGTCCAGCAAGAGCCACAGTCATAGAATATAGACTACTAATGACACCAAGAGGAAGTCTTAGAGTAATCAAACTACGCCTGATTACACACGTTACAAACAAACGTGAAGTGAAGCAACCAGCTCCCTGCGCCTCCCAGGACCCACTAAACAGACCAATAAAACATGAAAAAGGACAAAACATGAAAAATCTCCGAGGCGACAAGCCACAAGGCCCTACAAGGAACGAACAACACCAGCACCACCACTTTAAACATTAATAAAAACTACCGTGTATGTGTGTGTGTTTGTGTGTGTTTGTGTGTGTGTGTGTCGGGGGGGGGGGGGGGGAGGGTAATGTATTTTACTTGCATCATGTATGCATTGAAACTCTGTCTAAATTGCTACATTTAATGTAATTAATATTGTGGCGAAAAGCAGAGTTCCAGATCAGTGCTGCTGTTAGAAGTGTCCGTTTTTTTTCTAGCTGAAGGGTATAAATAGTTTATGTACTCTTACTCTATGACGTTTACGGCTCCAGAGTTTTTGGCTAAGCATGTGAAGAAAACTGTTGACAGAAAGGGGTTGTGATGCGCAACGCACGAAAAGGGCCCATATGCATTTTGCGGACAACGTAGGTCCAGATCAGCTTGCGAATCTGTGCAGTCTAATCTGATCACTTTCTGTTCGTCGACATATACTTCAGTATCCACTGATTATGTGAGCGGGCAACAAAGGCCCAGATCAGCCTGCGCTTATGCACAGGCTGATAAGGGTCTGCATTGTCCGCAAATTGCATCAGGGCTTTTTTCCTGCGTTGCGTATCATGTGGGCTGTTCGATAGGGCAAACATGTGACAGTATCGTACATATATAGTATCCTAAGTTATTTTTTCTCCTACGCCTTTAAAATAGAAAGGAAGGCAATGATCAGGAATCGATACATTTATCCCACACCTCCCATCAGAGACATCAAAGGGAAAGAAACACAAACACGAAATAACTGGACCCTTATGGAAACATCCTAGCAGAAAGCCAAACGGACAGTTACTTTCCCACAAAGTGGCCAAATGGCTATCCAAAACAAAAAGATGTAAGCGACACACATATTCAAAGACGAACTAAAACAAAAATAAACTATGACAGAAGAACCGCCTTGGAACGGTCAGTGAAAAGTATTTCACTGGGGGCTTAAATCGATTTTACGTGGCCACAATTCTCGCCCTTACTTCTGCCGCGGTTTAGACACATAATTTGTGTCAAGCCGCATGAAGGCTTCCTAACTTATCAGTGCTACATCTTCGAGAACACAAAAAATCAACAAATTACAGAGATGAAACAACGATGAGGACTCGACAGCACGAAACAACTGAAATGTTAGAGCAAAAGAAAACCAACAGTAAATAAAAACCCTTCTTTGGCCGTACTCATTTTTTTTTCTCGAATGATTAGCGTGTTTATAAGACACGAAAATATTATAAGCATACTTATGCAGTTTTTGAAGGGGACAAACCGACTTTGACAGAGGTACCTCCGCTGCAAGCGTATCTGTATCTGTTACCATAAAGACATATTAAGCATTAATTTACTTGATAAAATATCACCTTTAATGACGCTAAAATAACAATCTAAGATAATGTTATCACACAATAAAGTAAATAGTTTCTATGATATATATTTCATTTTAAACTTTTTAAATTATTTGTGAGTTTTGATAGTCTTTCTCAACGGAATACACATACCAAAACTGTAATAATATTTGAGCTGCAAAATCTGAAGACGACAAGTGCATCCAACAAAGATTTAGATCAGACTCTTCACTGGGCGCGCTTTTGGACAGTCATTACGAAAACGCGCCTATTCAAATATATTGAAATTTTCACAACGAAAAATCTGCAAGATTTCAGATAAAAATTCTGATATTTTTCATATTTCTGCTCAAAACATAGAATGTGGTACTCGTTAGAACCGCCTCGATGAGGCGGTTCTAACGAGTACTCACAATCTATGTTTTTGAGCAGAAATAAGAAAAATAATGTATACCCCGGTAAACCCCAGTTTTACTATATAAAAGTGGGGTTGAAGGGGATCAAAATTATATAGGCGTGTTTTCGTGATGCAAAGATGCAAAGCTACTACAGGCAGACAACGAACTCTGATCAGACTGGGCGGATGCGCAGACTGATCTGAGTCTCTGTTGCTCGCACCTGTCAGAATATACAGTCGAACCTCAATGGGTCGAACATCTTTGGGACCATGGAAATTCATTCGAGACATGGGTAGTTCAAACCACTGAGGGTTAATCATGGCACTAGTTCAGGAAGCAAACAGCGATAATTTAGGGTAATCTTTTCTATTTTCTACACAATGATTGTATGTTGCGTGTACTCATTAGAATCGCCTCGATGAGGCGATTCTAATGAGTACACACAACATACAATTCCATGATTAAATAAGAAAAAAAATCCCTACATATTTGTTTACTTGAGCTATGGGAAGGATTTTGTAGGGACTGAAAAAAGAGTTCGAATCATCCGCGATAAACGAGCCATCCGGGTTCGAGCCATTGAGGTTATACTGTACATTTCCTTATGTTGCGTGTCATGTATTTCAACCATCAATATTTCCAGGAACGGGAGTATTATTGTGGTTTTTACAGTTGTGTTCGCTACTGTAGAACTTCCAACGGATAACAACGTCAGAGCGGTTCTAACAGCCAGTGTAGTTACCACGGGCACGGGAAAGTCTCAGATTTCACTGGGTGTCTTTATACTAGATGAGGCAACTGTGGAAGTTGCAGCAGTGACTGTTATAGACGTGGAAGACAACCCGGCTCCAAGTAAGTGTGGTGTTTATTGAGGCATTTTATTGAGAAAGACGTGACTGTTATAATTGTGTAGGGCAACCCTGCTACAAGTAACTGCAGTATTTATTGGCGGCACATATTCATCACGAAAGCACACCTATATAATTTTGACCCCCTAAAACCCCACTTTTATATAGTAAAACTGGGGTTTACAGGGGTATACATTATTTTTCTTATTTCTGCTCAAAAATATAGATTGTGGGTACTCGTTAGAACCGCCTCATCGAGGCGGTTCTAACGAGTACCCACAATCTATATTTTGAGCAGAAATTTGAAAAATATTAGAGTTTTTTATCTGTTTTTTTTTTTAGTTTTTGGAGGTGATTGTTTCTATATATTTGAATAGGCGTGTTTTCGTAATGGTTGGGGAAGTAAGTGCAGTGCTAATTGGGGCACATTGTTGGAGAAGTAAATGCAGTATTTATGGGAACATATTGTTTTGGGAGTAAGTGCAGTATTTATTGGGGGCATATTGTTGGGAAGGTAGATGCAGTGTTAATTGGGACGCATTGTTTGGAAAGGAAGTGCAGTGTTTATTAGAACATATTGTTCGGAATGTAAGCATAGTGTTTATTGGGACATATTAGTGGGAAAGTTATTGCAGTTTTTATTAGGACATATTGTTGTAAAGTAAATGCAGTATTTAATTGGACATATTGTCGTGAAAGACAAACATCAATGTTGCCAAGATGCGAAAATCAAGGACCTCAACGAGACTGCAAATTCATATAATCCTTTTTAGAATGAGTAAATCGCCCCCACACAATATATGAGTCCGATTGCAATTTTGGTTACGCCAAGAAATGTAATATAGATATACTTTGACAACATTGGCTAAAATATTTGCAAACAGCAGAGACCCTGATCATTCTGCGGCGTCTGATCTGGGTCTGCACTGTTTGTCAGCTACCATTTTGGGAGTCTCCAGACTAAAATGGGTAGTTTAGCCGAGTCGAAAAAAAAAATGTATGGAAAAAATGCTTACGTTATAAGAAAAAATCGTTGAGCTTCAAATGAATTTTTGTTTGATATTCAAGTGAACAGAGCGGCATAATAAAACCACAACTTTTGAATTTAAAATAGGACTGTGTTCAATTAGTTATTCGGAAACCATTCTTCCCTATTGTGACAGTTTTCGGCGGACGGTAGCGAGTATCCGCGAACTATTCTTAATCTGCTTTTTGGTACAACCGAAATGGCGGCCTATGAGAATAATGTTTTGTATGCTTGTTCGTAAAAAAAAACAAAAAAACAAAAAAAAAAAAAAAACAAAAAAAAAAACAAACAAACAAAAAAACAAAAAAAAAAAAAAAAAACGAAAACTTTTCCTGGGTTGGTGTTGTACAGTCGATCCCTTATAAAAATAATCTAATATCTAGTCTCGACAACGAGAATAAAAACTACTCTCATACTTAAGGTTACTTAACTCTTTTATAGGCTTTTTCAAACAGCATAGATCCAGATGAGCCGTCTCATCTGGATCTACGCTGTTTGACATTCAGTCTTTCAACTTAACATATACAGTCGGACCTCAATGGCTCAACATCTTTGGGACCATGGAAATTCGTTCGAGACATGGGTAGTTCGAGCCACTGAGGGTTAATCATGGCACTAGTTCAGGAAGCAAACAGCGGTAATTTAGGGTAATCGTTTTGATTTTCTACACAATGATTGTATGTTGAGCGTACTCATTAGAATCGACTCGATGAGACGATCCTAATGAGTACACACAACATACAATTCCATGATTAAAAAGAAAAAAAATCCCTACATATTTGTTTACTTGAGCTATGGGAAGGATTTTGTAGGTACTGAAAAAAGAGTTTGTATCATCCGCGGTAAACGAGCCATCCGGGTTCGAGCCATTGAGGTTATACTGTAAATGTCTTTCCAAACGATAGTTTGTTAAAAGAAGCAGACAACAAATGTCGTCTGAAATTTGGCGCCGAAAGAGTTAAGATGGTTTTACAATGACCGCTCAAAAATGCAAAACTGTTTGGAAAAGACTCTCGCGAATGATTTGCTTTAGCGAACGCAGCCCCGATGGAGAGAAGGCGAAAGTAAACAGCCAGCCTCCTCTGGCGAGCACACCTCATCAGCGCCTTACGTTGTCCATTATTATGAAATTGTTGTTGTTAAATACCCCTTCAATCTTCAGTTGTTCAAGGAAGCTGTAATTTTTCTGTCATATTTTATCAGCAGGTATTTACTCTGGCTGGGTAAAGTCGTAATCTTGTTTGAACGGTAACTGTTGACATTTCAAGATTGCGTAGAGAAACGTTCACTTTCTTTTTTGAGTAAGTTAGACTTTTTGTAAAGAACGTTTCGTTTGCTCTTCAGTGGTATATGAGGCAAATGTTTTGGAACTTTCCTACGTGTAACAACTCAAGGCTTATAAAATCAAACTAGTCACTTGATGAAACCTTGGACCCAATATCCATTATTATTGGGTCCGAGATGAAACGTATCATGAAAGTGATTGGACTAAAATATTTACATTAGGGTTCCTAATTCGCTCACAGCATTTACTCTATTTTACAAAAACCAAGTACAGTAAAACTTCATTGACCCAGATACTTATGACCCGTTCACCGTGTCTGATTCGAACTCATTTTTGAGCCTCTAAGAAATACAGCCTCGCAAACTACACCCCAGAAAGCATTCTTTATAAATCTATAGCGGGTCGTTATCGGCCCGTCAGGGTAGCTGACGGGCCGATAACGGCCCGCTGTAGATTTATAAAGAATGCTAGCTGGGAGTGTTATATACGAAGAGACTCAATAAAACCGAGTCTCCGAATTTCGTGATTTTGTGTGTTCTTTGTTTCCAAAGGCAATTCTTTTTTTACTTTTATTCCAATAGCTCAAGGAAACAAAATGAAGGGATATTTTAGGGATTGTTTCTGTCTTAATTTATCTAATTACTACATTCAACATGCCAATATTTTACAAAAGATCGAAACGACCTCCCTTAGTGATCCCTACGTGTCATTGTAAGTAGCCTTCAGTAGTTTGAACAACCCATGCCTAGAACAAATTTCCATTGTCCACAAGATGTTCGAGCCACTAAAGTTCATCTTTATGTATTGGCTGAAATTAACTGCTTTATTTCGCGATGTCCTGTCGACTTATTAATCAGCTAAACATGCGTGGTTCACATCGGGAAAACGTCGTATCTTCATTCAGTGTGTCTTTTCAAAACTTAATTGTAATTTTATATATAATTTGAGTTATTTTATATATCATTGGGTTATCCTACAAGATTACATGTGCGCCAAGTAAAGACTCAGATTAGCCTGCGCATCCGCGCAGTCTGATCAGAGTCTTTGCAGGGTACTATGTGGGTAACCAAGGATCCAAAACATTAGATTATCCTAAAAGATTACGTGAGCGCATTATGAAGACAGATTAGCCTGCGCATCCGCGCAGTCTGATCAGTGTCTTCGCAGAGCACTCTGTGGGAAGCCAATGATCCAAAGCGTATTCAAGGGACAGGAATTCTTGTGATCAGCCTGCGTATGCAGATCTTAGTCTTGACTAGGCCCACCTGCAATCTTGTAGAAAATACCGTGTCCGGTTAATTTCTTAATATGTTTGCACTGAAAATAGTTGCTGAAACTGTTACTTTTGTTTTTGTCTGAGAATAATCACATGTTTTTGTTGGTTAACACATTTTAGCCTAGCATACCATAAAAGGGACATTGCAAACATCGTAGACCCTAATCAGACGCCGCAGAACGCGGCGTCTGATCAGGGGCTACACTATTTGCATTAAATGCAGGAATTTCTATAAAACTTGGTCATAAGGAAAACTAACCAGACACCCTTATATTGGCAATGGACCTGTCAGAAGAGTGAAGGTAGAAGAGACCATTCGGCATAAATGGGTTAAGCTCTTCCCAGTTATATTGTATAGACATGTGTATTTAATGTTGATATCATTTTACGCTCTCTTCAACTTCAGAAGTCGAATTTGGAGCTCTGTGCAGAGTGTCATCATCGTGTAAAACATATCAAGCTAAATGTTCCGACAGGCGTTGTGGATGTGTACCCGCTAGGTACCACGATAGTCCTACAGACTCGTGTTTATCGTGTAGGTACTTTTTAGTCTTTTTTTTTTCCTTCCGTATTTTGCACGTGATTTTATAACCCTTTCTATAATGCCGAATTGTGATATTAGCAGATAAAATTGTTTTGAAACAGAAGGTTTATAATTCATATATTGAAAACAATTCTAGTTTGACCAATCTAGTTTTGGCTATTCGTTTTGAAACAAAACGGATTAAAAATTATGTATTGAAAACAACACTAGTTTAAACGTTTTGGCGTTAACTACCTTCTTCTGTATAAAATGATATTAACTTGTAGAAACTATATTTCACCTCAGGCAGCCATGTTTTAAAATGTTGGAAAATTTAAAATTTGAAACATCGACAAATATGAAAGAGAAAAAAATATGTAGTCTCTACAAGTTATTAGCATTTATACCGAAGAAGGAACATGCAGAGACGTTTCAGCTAGAATTGCTTTATACTATAAAAGCAAGAGGAATCTAACTGCTTTTTCACAGGCTTCCAATATAAGATTTTGCCGATTGCTGTTCCTCACAATATTCTTTGAACTCTAGGTTTTGTCTAAAACAAAAGGTTAGCGTCAGAATGAAACAAAAATACAGTAAATACAAAATAGGAAATATAATATCAATGTCAGTAGTATAGGATCCTATATTATTAATGTCAACCTGTTCCGTGTCACTGAGCGTATGTCAGATAAAGGTACTACTTCATTCATGTTCAAAGGCACCGTAGGCAAAGTAAAAAAGTAAAATCAGGAGCTGATACAATCAGATCCTCGTCAAGCCCCAACACCAAAGATAAAGTCAGGCAAATAAAATTAAGCAGCCACAAAATTACTGATTGATTGTGTTGGGTTTAACAACGCGTCAACCCTTGTGGGTCATTTTATGTCGTCTCCCAGAGAGAGGAAGAAAAGAGATAGTAGAAAAGCTGAAAGAAAAGGACAGGGAAGAAAGAGGAACAGGAATGAAAGGGAAAAACAGAAGAAATAAAAAACATTCCCTTCTACCCTTACCTGCTACAAGGATAGCAGGTCTTGCCCAGCTGTAAGCCAATATCAGTTGGACGTTCCGGTGATGTAAGATACACGACACCTTTGCCAGATCCGACCACCCCAAGCCAGAAAATGACCAGATGGCAAGCCCAGTTGGCAACTCTTTCCTCCAAAAAAGCAATGGCAATTATGTAACCAAAATGTAACTGAATATATCTTAAAGGTACATAATTGTTAAAAGACAAAAACATAAGAAAGTGAAACAGTAAATAAAAATTAACTCAAAGTACCACAGTAAAAGTACCGCCTTGGAAAGGTCACATCACGAAAACATGCCTATATAATTTTGACCCCCTTAAACCCCACTTTTATATAGTAAAACTGGGGTTGACAGGGGTATACATTATTTTTCTTATTTCTGCTCAAGACATAGATTGTGGGTACTCGTTAGAACCGCCTCGCCGAGGCGGTTCTAACGAGTACCCACAATCTATGTTTTGAGCAGAAATATTAAAAATATCATAATTTTTATCTGAAAATTTTCATTTTTTGGTGGTAAAATTTTCAGTATATTTGAATGGGCATGTTTTCGTAATGAGTAATGAATTACTGGGATGGAGTGTTGGGATTGGGATTTAGCTAGCTTTACGGGATCCCAAACTTCGCCCTCGGCTTCCATTGGGGTAAACAGATTTATTTGTTTGGTCCGTGTGGAGGCCTTCTAACTCATCCATGAATCATGAAGAAAATATTAGGAATGAATAGAAAAATATGTTGAGACACTTGGAGAGCCCTGGGTGTCAAACAACATCACGGAAATACTAGAGCAAAAGAAAACTACAAATTGAAACTCGTTGAGCCGAGAAACAGACATAAAACGTTCCGGCCCAATCCAATGGGTTGGAACCACGAATACGAGGCAGAGATGTCTCCTATCACAAACAGTCTTCAGTATCTTCCACGAAAGGATGATGGCCCGTGACTTTGCGGATCATGAAGGGAATTCAGCATTGGAGGCAAAATTATTGTCAACATCTGATTCGGAGATGACATTACTGGAACCGCTAGAAAGAAGAAAGACTTAAAGGACGGCCTGGCCGTGTTGACAAAACTATCAAGGTCCGCAAAATAAAACTGGGCCAGAGAAGACAAATGTTATTATGAAAACTTAGATGAATTTGAGCTGCATATCAGAATGAATTGTGCTAGACGTAAAACAGTAAAGTTTCAAATGCCTGATATCTGAAGAGGGCTCCTAATCAGAGATTGTGTCTATACAGCTCAAACAAAACTTAAAGTAATACTGAATAACAAGAATATTAGGTTGGCTTCCTTCCGAAATCAAGCTTATGTGCTCACTGGCTCCGAGGTTATAAAATTTATTTCATGCTAAACTCAGCTGAGCATAAAGTTATCTCGGCTTATAGATATAAAAATGCAAACAAAAGTTGGCTATCCCATATTCATTAGCAGAGAATTTTCCAAGCTCAGATATACTTAGCAAGCATGGATTTGCAATTGTTAGTAATTTGAGATTTATTAGCAGGACAAATTTCATGCTCAGAAAAATTGTGGGAAAATCTAACTTTTCGGAGCAGTTCAGAAAATCAATTTATCGTTATATAAGAATTGGCTATAACCTGGATATAATGCGGCAGACTGCATGCCTAGTTATCAGCCTAATCATTATCGATGGCTATTCTTCACTCATTTATTGTACGACGGCGGTTTGGGCCTCAGACTCAATGACTGCCTCTTCGTAAAACTTAAACCGGCTTGACGATATGTCTTTGGCTTGGCCCGCCACGGTTCAACTATTGGTTTTCATTCACAATGGCACACAGTAGAATTATTATGGGCAAAAAGAAATGTGTACCCTGTTTACCCAAAATAGGATGAAACACGTACTTTCTGACATGTGCGCTCCAGGAACACTCAAATTAGCCTGCGCATTCTTGCAGTCTGACAAGATTCTTTGTTGTCCGCATGAAGACATGGCATCTTTGGCAATACAGAATACATCTAGTGGATTATGGTCAGACTGCACTAATCAGACTGCACGAATACACAGGTTGATCTGAATCTTCGCTGGGCGTCCATATCGGAAAGTACGTTTTCTTACGTTGCGGCTTATACAGTCTGATCGGGGTGGGGGTGGAGGAGGCGGGGCGGGGAGGGGGTGCTTTTCTATGCGTCGTTATACTTTAAGTACACAGTAATACTGCAAGCGTAAATCAAGGTCCCTACCATACTGTGCGCAAACCCCATGAAGTGTTTTAATCATAAGGTTGATTTCAGATTGTTTACCATGTTTATTTGCTCTTAAAGTTCGTTCCGATTAGAATATATCAATTTGTTATCTCTCTGTAACTTATGTGAAATATTTTAGTCCAAAAAGTAATTTTTAAATTTGTCCAAAAGCAAAATGGTTACAACACTGAAATATCGCACTACTTTATTGTTTACATTACTTAGTGGGCAGTGTTGTGGGAGGAAAATGTGACAGAACATGCGACGACGTTAATGCCCAATGTAGTGTTGGACAACAACCAGTCTGTGAATGTAAATTGGGATACTACGACAAGGATGGAGCATGTCAACCAAGTAAGTATTTAGTTTATAGTCGGTCAGAATACAAATGAAATTACTCAAGACAGATTACTATGGCTACGGACTTCCCGAGGAATCGAAAGATGAAGAGTTAAGGAAAAAACAATGCCAAAAACATAACGACACAGCGAAACATACATAAAACAAAACAAAACAAAACAAAACAAAAAAAAAAAAAAAAAACAAAAAAAAAAAGAATTAAAGAATTTACCCAGGAAAGGCCACAATCACAAAGCACAGTCTTCATAACCGTGTAACCGAAGGTAGAGGAGATGACATACAAACAATGACCATACACAATGGGCCAGTAGCAATAACCGACAAACACAGAAACACTTAAACATACTTTACACGATCGCAACCTCGCCCTTAATTCAGCTGCAGTGCACATTTACACATATGCATTCAATTTTCTGCCGTATCAGTTAAATATCGCAGTTAAACACAAATAATCTCAAAACTGCTAAACAGGGTTCAATGGCGATCTGAAATCCTAGCAAAAGAAAATCGCAAGTTAAACTACAATGTGCTCGACCACACACATCAATAGTCAGACGCCAAGGTTCGGAAAGAATTTAAGGAAATATTCATTATTAGTGTCAGGCCCAACTCATTGTCGTGCAATTAAAGAGAGGGCAACGTTATCAAGTTTGCATACACTAGCTTGAGCTCTTTAACTTCATTTCGTCTTTTAAACATTTGTTTAGTGCATTAATAAAAAGAAAATTGAGTCTTCAACGTAAGAAAATGCATATTATGCTATTTGCTCAAATTGAGACACATGCCTACCTGCACGCATTTCGTGCTGACGAATTAGAAAATATGCCAAATTATAGAAAATACGAACGTTTTGAAAACAGAAAGCACCAAATCGTTTGATTTAGTCTGTCCATGCGGTATAATACTAGAATAATCGAAGGCCCCCTCATGCCCCTTTTAACGTTGAGCGGTACTCTGGTTTTACATATAGGGGCTGTTCTATTATCTAGATTGTCTAATGATTCTGTAAGCGGACAACGAAGGCCTTGATCAGATCGGATGAATGTTCCCAAGCTGTCATATTCAGTAATTATCTTTTCTCGTGTTGTGGCTTAAATGTACAAGCTTATCAGAGTCTTGGCTAGGCGCACATGTCAAAAAATACATGATCCCATGTTGTAGCTCATTTAAACTGAATTTGTTATATTCACAGAAATAGGCTTCGGCGAACCTTGTATAGAACTCGGACCTTCGGACCAATGTATTACTGACGGAGCTGTTTGTACAGACTCAGTGTGCAACTGCCTGGGGACAGACTTTCACTATCAACTGAATGAGACATGTATTAAACGTACGTTACAGTGTTTCCCTTTTACTACGTTTTATGTTTGTGTTCTTTCAACCAAGTAACGGCTTAGGTAATAGTTATATCCTCACTTAAGTGGAATACATACACATTTAGGAAACTATGTTAAATCGATAAGGATACCTTCTGAAAAAGGCATCTACTCTGTAAGGAAAGTAGCAGATACTCTGGGAATATTTTTCTTTACTTAAAGTAAAGAAAAATATTCCCAGAGTATCTGCTACTTTCCTTACAGACTAGAACCCTGTTAAAAAGAGAGTGGTCCCTTGTCAAATTGGCGGCTCAGTGTTCAAGGGTATCGATTCATCTGAAGCATCACTTGTAGGATTTACAATTACGAAAAATTTATTCGAAGATGGTGACTAAAAGAAATAAATATTCCGACGAAAGACTAACTTAAAGGTTTATTTCAATTATAATAGAGCGTGCTGATAGTGCGACCTGGGTTACGGAATAAATTGGTTTGTACAGCGCCTGTAATGTCTCTTTTACCCCAGTTAGCATTTTGCTTAAATCTATGTCGAACCGTCATCGGCCCAAAGATTCGTATAACTGTCCGATATAGATTTAGGCAAAATGTCAAGGGGTGGCTATTGCTTCTGTTTGTCTGACCGCTAAACAAGACAATTTGTATTTTATTGCTGTATTTCATCATCATGAAATAAAATGTCGGAACCAATACTACGGCAGGTATAAATTATAAAATTCATTTTCGACAACACACCTTTTAACAAAATCGGCTGTACACTTAATGTCAGATATGTGCTCTATGCGTGCTTTTAATCACTTCAACGCGTACAGTAAATCACGAGAATTTAAGAAGGCTTCATATCCATTTACCATAGCGTCGTGGTTTAAGATCTTCTAAAAGGACTACCATAATAAAAAATAATGTCAATGCTGTCCCTTTATTTCTTGTAGTGGGCAGTATTTTGGGAGAAAGTTGTAATGGAACTTGCGATGATGTCAATTCCCAATGTGTTGATGATGTAGAATCTTCAGTATGTACCTGCAAATCAGACTACTTCAATAAAACCGGGCTTTGTACATATAGTAAGTATATCATTCCATTAATGCCGAGTGGACTCGACTACCTTAATTCCTTTGACCCGTCCTTTCCAACAGTAAATTTGTCTGATTGAATTTAATTATATACTTATTTTATAGACACTCCCATAAATAATCCAAACGGTACAGACTCTAATCAGGCGCAGCATCATGCGACAAGTGGTTATGGTCTACATAGTTTGTCAGTGTCCTCACCATAGGGATACTATGCATACTTTGATTAACAACACTAATTTGTAATTGATTTCAGTGTACTGAGAAGCATACGTGAATAACGCGCGGATCTATAAAACGTTTATTGTAGTTCTTCTAATAAAATCATCCATTTTATCAATTATATTTTATTTGTCATTACGTTAATACGTGTATGTAAAGGTATACTTGTGAACCTTAACTCTAAAAAGCCCATTTTTTTTCAACCAAAATATTGACAGTTTTCCTTGTTTCTGCACAAACATATATAAAAGCCAAACAGGATTGCATTTGGAAACAAAGAACACACAAAATCACGAAAATCGGAGGCTCGGTTTGATTGAGTCCCTTCATATGCAACACTGTAGTTTGCGAGGTTGCATACGCCCCACCTAGCGCCGTTGCATACGCCCCACCCAGCGCCGGCTGAAGTGGTATTCGATTTATATGTTGTGGGTATTCATTACAAGTGCCTCCTGCGTTTTTGAGAAGAATTAAGAAACATCTCTTAACCCTAGTCCTGCTGATCCGGATATGTCCTGCCTTTGCAAACGGTGTAGGTCCAGATCAGTTGGCTGCTGAAGAAACCAACTGATCTGGATCTGCAATATTTACCATTAAAAATGTGAATTTATATCAACAATCTTGAGCAAATAATCTGATTGGCTGAAAATGAGAAACAGGAGTGGCATCCTTATTTATTCAGCAGGACAAGGGGCCTCGTCTCAAGAGGTATGCAATATTTTCATTACATAATATGTAAACGGTGATGATTTTGTTTAATAAGAACATTAATACATCTATGCATTGAAGCGGCTACACAAATTGCTAGACATGAACAAAAATCAAAGCGGTTACACTAATTGCTAGACAGGAGGAGAAATCAAAATGAAAGGCTGATTTATAAACCGGCAAAGTTCTGAAATTTTCCTAATAATGTAGACCCCTACGTACCTGTTTTCTTTGTTATTATTAGGAAACATAGGGGTATAGTACATTGCAGCTAATTATGTCAAAATATGATCATAATGATTATACAAGTAAAATACTGCAACTGATTAATTAAAAAACATTACTAGAGTGTTTATAATTACCACTGTTGTAAAAAGAAAAGGGAAATTTATTTCTTTCTATGGGATGTTCAAACAGCCTAGACTATTGGAAATTATTTATTTTACATTTGTTCTTATATATAAAATTATATTTGACTTCTTATGTTAAACCTTCTGGTACACGATACACGCTTTGATATTAATCAACAGGTGCAGATTGGTCTTAATTGTTATATAATAATTGATATATTTTCATTACGAAAACACGCCTATTCAAATATATTGAAAATTTTACATCCAAAAAAGGAAAAGTTTCTGACAGATAAAAACTTCTAATATGTTTTCATATCGAGCTCAAAGCATAGAATGTGGATGCGCGTTAGTACCTACAATCTAAATTTTTAGCAAACTAAGAATAATAATGTATACCCCTGTAAACACAAGTTTTCTATGTAAAAGTGGGGTTACAGGGATTACAATTATATAGGCGTGTTTTCGAGATGGAAAAAGTTGTATTCATTATAATATAACTTCTCACAGAAATAGCGTATGGTGATGCGTGTGATATGAATGGACGATCAGAACAGTGCATCACAGATGGCGCTAATTGTACGAACGAAACCTGCAATTGCTCAGATGCACACTTTCACGATCAGCAGACTAATACATGCCTCAAACGTAAGTTATATTTAGATATACGATATGTTTTATTTTAGTTACTCTTTTAAATATATCGTTTGTTGTCATTTTGTATGATAATGCCCTAAGTATGATAAACACTGTGTACTTCAAAAAAGTAGTACTTGGTTACAATATTCTATAATGAATAACCCTATGAACAGCCCTATATATAAAATATTCAATAAAAAAGTTTATGTAAAATAGTCAACTTGAAAATGCATGTTTACTACAATGTTTGAGCCATCACAGCGCCATCAACAGACAAACCCTAGCGACAATGAGATACGTAAACTGTAATACAAGAAAACAAGTTTTGATCACATATGTGAGGAGCCATAATCACAGTGCATAGCTACCAGTAACATCAAGAGGAAAAGGAAACAAACTACAAAGGACAGCACACGCATTATAAACCATTGAAAAACAAAGCAAAGCATTAGGTTCCCTGTACCCCAACGCGGTGATCATAGTACTAAAACAGGAACCAACAAACAACAATAAAATATATGTGAAATTTCCAGGAAATACCACAATCACGACGCACAGTTCTCCAGAGGCACGAAAAGAAGGAGAGATGAGAAACATATAAGGACGAAACAAATGGCACACATGAAATAACAGGCGCACAAACAAAGACACACTGCAACAGAGAAACCGCCTTTGGACTGTCAGCCAGTAAATTAAGATAATATAATCAGGGCAAAACATTACGAAAACAAGCATATTTAAATATATATATTTTTCACATTTCTGTTTAAAACATATATTGTGGGAAAACGTTAGAACCAACTTGCCGAGGCGGTTCTAACTAGTACCCACAATCTATATTTTGGAGCAGAAATAAGAAAAAAATAATAGATACCCCTGTAAACCCCAGTTTTACTACATGCGTATATAAAAGTGGGTTTTTATAACGTTATATAGACATGTTTTCGTGATACATATGTCATCGCTAATGTTTGATCTAGACCTTTATTACTTGATTAAAAAATCACTAGATATTGTAGAATATAGCGTTCACTCCTAGCTCTTTTTAGTAAAGTTTTCAGCAGACAACATAATAAAATATTAAAAAAGTATTTTTTCTTATTTTTCTTAGAAAACAGAAGTTGACAGTTCATGATAATTACCTCCAATGTAGACAATTTGCATGAAAATTCCAATAATGTTTTCTGGGAAAAGTAAAAATAAATATCACGAATTTGTCTTCTGCTGAAGTAGCCGAGAGAGTGGTAAAGGTAAACAGAGACAGAGACAACGGCGTTATCTTTCTGTGAAAATGCACAGTTTGGTCTGGGTCTTTGCTCTTCCCATATGACTATCAAAATATGTTAAGCGGTTTAAAAGTTAAGCGATTTTCACAAACTGATTACGGACGGACGGACATGATAATTATAGGGCACTCCTCTTAAATCCTTCTTTCGGATGACTTTACTGCGGGTCATGCAATAAATTCAATTTAGTTCACTGAATTTTATCTCAATACCTTAACAAGTCTAAATAATGTATACCCCAAATACGCAATGTAATATTAGTAAAGACCGGGCTACGTGGGAATACTCTTACATTATAATATCCATCATAGTCATGTTGGTGGCTTTCTTGGCTGATTTCAGATTGCAATTGAGCACTTTGCTTTGTTTCACCATGGTGTATATACATTTTATTATTGTGTTTCACTGTGATGTTTTACTGATGAGATAGAGGACCTTTCTGCGGACCGAACATATGGCGTCATTTAGAGCTGCATTTCAAAAAAGAATTAATTGGTTTACGCCCCTCCCTGCACCCTCCCCAACACACCAGTATTCTTTCTGCTAACCGTTCCGAGACAGTTCGCAGTTCTTCCTTCTTTGTGCGCCGGTGGTTTCAAATGCGACGATTGTTTTGTCATTGTTTGTTTGTCCTTTCCATCGAGAAGGCCGTGCTTTGTAATTCAGGCATTTTCTGGTCCCTTCACTAACATTGTAGTATGTTTTAGAACTTAATTCAGTTCGTTTATCGTTTTTCTTGGCCTTTTGCACTGCATAAATTAATATAAGTAGGCTTTAAAACAAACTTCCCCTCGCTTTTTGCAGGTATCATATTGGTCGCATCATGCGAAAACGTTTCTTTTGGTATATGCGGGCAGCGAAGGCCCAGATAAACCTGTGCATCCGCGAAAGGTGATCAGGGCCTGTACTGTCCGTAAACAGAATCATTTGCTACTATAGAATGTTTCAATGAAGAAGATATGCTCGGATGGGACGTTGTGCATGTAAAGGATATTGAGATTCCATACATTTTGCGCATACTCAAAGCCACTTCTTCGCTTGACGCGGCCTGTATAGTAAAAGGGCCACCTTGTAGAAGAAGAAATTTTGCGCATTTGAGTAACCGTAACATGCTCCTAAAATGCACTCCAGTCTTTGCTACAATGGAAATAGTGTCGCTACTTTACTATTTTCAGATAATGAAGCTTTTTTCACTCAAACCGAAATACAATTACTAAGTCAGTTATTGTTTTCCTTTCTGTTTAGAAATTGTTTATATGCCACGTACAGACAATCAGACTAATTTGCAACCAACAACTATACTAAATAATAAGAATTTAAGGTTTCCTTCCGAAATTAAGCTTATGTGGCCCCTGGATCCGAGGTTATGAAATTTATTTCATGCTCAACTCAGCTTAGGATATCTCGGTTTATAGATATAAAATATGCAAACAAAAGTTGGCTCTCTTATATTCATTAACAGAGAATTTTCCATGCTCAGATATGCTTAGCAATCATGAATTCGCAATTGGTAGACATTTTAGATTTATTAGCAGGACAAATTTCATGCTCAGAAAATTTGTTGGAAAATCTAACTTTTTTCGGAGCAGTTGACAAAACCAATTTACCGTTATACTAGAATTGACTATAGCCTGTATGTTATGCAGTAGACTGCATGCCTAGTTATCAACCTAATCATTGCTGATGGCTATGCTTCATTTTTTAATTGCACGGCGGCGGATTGGGCCTCAGACACAATGAGCGCCCCTTCGTAAAACTTAAACCAGTGGGTTGGGGCTTTACGATATTCTTTGGCTAGGCCCACCGTGGTTAAACTGTTGGTTTTCATTTACAATAACACACAGTAGATTTATTTTGACAAAAAGAAACAGGTACCCTGTTTATCCTAAAAAGGGTGAGACATGTACCTTCTGACATGTGCGCTCAGAAAGACTCAATTTAGCCTGCGAATCCTTTCAGTCTGAATACCGTCTTCGTTGTCCGCATAAAGATATTGCATCTTTGGCTATTCGAAAGGCTTCTAGTGAAGAATTTGATCAGACTGCGCGCATACACAGCTTTATCTGAATTTTTACTTAGCGCCCATGACGGAAAGTATATATTTTCGTACGTTGTGGCTGATACAGTCTGATCGGGGACGTTTCTATGCGTCATTATACTTTAAGTACACGTTTATACTGCAAGCGTAAATCAAGGCCCCGATCAGACTGTGCGTAAATGACACGAAATAATGTTTTCTGATAAGGTTGATATCAGTTTTGTTAGTGTGTTTATGTTTTCTTAAAGGTCGTTCTGATTTGAATATATCAATTTGTAATCTCTCTGTAACTGATCTGAAATATTTGAGTCCAAAAAGTAATTCGAAGTAATTTTTAAATTTGTCCAAGAGCAAAATAGTAATAACCTCTAATTTATTGTTCAAATGACTCAGTGGGCAGTGTTGTGGGAGGAAAGTGTGCCGGGATATGCGACGACGTTAATGCCTGGTGTAATGTCGGACAACAATCAGCCTGTGAATGTAATTCGAGATACTACGAACAGGCTGGAGCATGTCAACCAAGTAAGTATTTAGTTTATAGTCGGTCAAAAATATAAATGAAATAAATCCAGACAGGTTACTATTGCTACATACTTCCCGAGGAATCGAAAGATGAAAAAATAAATAAATAAAATGAAAAACAAATAGTTTACCCAGGAAAGGACAAAGTCACGAAGCACAGTCTTCCTTACCGAGACACTGAAAGTAGAAAAGATGATAAACAAACAATGACCATACACAATGAGCTAGTTGCAATAAACGACAAACACAGGGACACTTGAACATACTTTACACGATCGCCACCTCGCCCTTAATTCTGCTGCAGCACAAAAGTACACGTATGCATTCAGTTTTCTGCAGTATCAGTGAAATATAGCAGTTACACATAAATAATCACAAAACTGCAAAGTAGAGAGCTCAATGGCGATCTGAAATCCGAGCGAAAGAAAACCACAAGTTAAACTACAATGCGCTCGACTACATACATCAATAGTCAGACGTAAACCTTGTGAAAGAGTTTGAGGAAGTGGTCGTCATTTAGTCTGAGGCCCAACTCAATAAAGAGGGAAGCAACGTTATCAAGTTTGCATACGCTAGCTTCATCTTTATAACTTTATAACTTTATATCTACTTTTATACAGTTCTTTAGGGCATTAATAAAATAGAAAATTGAGCCTTCAACGTAAGAAAATGCATATTATGACCTTACCCAATGAAGACACATGTCTGTCTATGCGCATTCCGTGCGGTCTAATAAGACAATATGCCAAATTATGGAAAATACGGAACAGTTCAAAAACAGAAAACACCAGATCGTTTGAGTTAGTCAGTTCACGCGGAATAATAATAAAATAATCGAAGGCCCCTCATGTCCCTAGTAGCTTTGAGCCGTACTTTCGTTTTACATGTAGGGTCTTTTCTATTATCTAGATTATTGATTCTGTAAGAGAACAATGAAGGCTTTGATCAGACCGGATGAATGAT
The DNA here is from genome assembly GCA_964016985.1 of Anodontia alba. Classification (NCBI taxonomy): domain Eukaryota; kingdom Metazoa; phylum Mollusca; class Bivalvia; order Lucinida; family Lucinidae; genus Anodontia; species Anodontia alba. The sequence goes on along the minus strand of OZ024832.1, from coordinate 42,707,924 downwards.
ATCAAGCTGTCATATTCAATAAGGATCTTTTCTAATGTTGTGGCTTATATGTACAGGCTTCTCTGAGTCTTGGCTGTGCGCACATGTCATAAGTTGCAGCCCATTCAAATTACATTTGTTATATTCACAGAAATAGGCTTCGGCGATCCTTGTATAGAACTCGGACCTTCGGACCAATGTATTACTAACGGAGCTGTTTGTACAGACTCAGTGTGCAACTGCCTGGGGACAGACTTTCGCTATCAACTGAATGAGACATGTATTAAACGTACGTTACAGTGTATCCCTTTTACTACGTTTTATGTGTGTGTTCTTTTAACCAAGTAACGGCTTAGGTAATAGTTATATCCTCACTTAAGTGGAATACATACACATTTAGGAAACTATTTTAAATCGATAAGGATACCTTCTGAAAAGGCATCTACTCTATAAGTAAAAAAAATATTCCCACAGTATCTGCTACTTTCCTTACAGACTAGAAACCTGTTAAAAAGAGAGTGGTCCCTTGTCAAACTGGCTGCTCAGCGTTCAAGGGTATCGATTCATCTGAAGCATCGCCTGAAGGATTTACAATTACGAAAAATCAATTCGAGGATGGTGACTAAAAGAAATAAATTTTCAGACGAAAGACTAATTTAAACGTTTATTTCAATTGTTATCAAGCGTGCTGATAGTACGATATGGGTTACGGAATAAATCGGTTTGTATACAACCTGCAATGTCTCTTACATCCCAATTAGTATTTTGCTTAAATCTATATCGAATCGTCATCGGCCCGACAGGATTTGTATAACTGTCCGATATAGATTTAGACGAAATGCCAACTGGGATGGCTATTGCTTCTGATTGTCTGACCGCTAAACAAGACAATTTGTATTTTTTTGTTGTATTTCATCATCATGAAATAAAATTTCGAAACCAATACTACGGCAGCTATAAGTTATAAAATTCATTTTCGACAACACGCATTTTAACAAAATCGGCTGTACACTCAGTATCAAAATTGAGCTCTATGCGTGCTTTTAATCACTTCAAAACGTACAGGAAGTCACGAGAAGGCTTAATAGCCAGTTACCATAGCGTCGATGTTGTAGATCTTCTAAAAGGACTGCTATCATAAAAAAGAAGTCAATGCTGTCTTATTATTTCTTGTAGTGGGCAGTATTTTGGGAGAAAGTTGTGACGGAACTTGCGATGATGTCAATTCCATTTGTGTTGATGATGTAGAATCATCAGTTTGTACCTGCAAAGAAGAATACTACAATAAAACTTGGCTTTGTACAAACAGTAAGTACAGTCGACTCTCGTTATCTCGAATTCCAAGGGACTCTCTGAAATACTTCGAGATATCCGTGCCTCGACATATCAGATTTGCAGAATTTAGGAAAAAATAAATCGAGCAGCCACATTTAACAAATGTATATGTAATTTGATTCCTGAAATTAGAGATATATATTTAAAATATTGTGGAAAAGAGGAGAAATTGCTCCTTAGGAGCAATTTCTCCTCTTTTCCATAATATTTTATTATCCGTTGATAGATTTTTATGTTTAAGCAGGGACCAGATTTTCGCTTCGAGATAAGCGATTATTCGAGATAAGCGAAGTCGAGATAACGAGAGTCAACTGTATATCTATTCATTAATGCCGAGTGGACTAGTCTACCTTATTTTCTTTGACCCGTCCATTCTAACAATAAATGTGTCTGATCGAAGTTGATGATAACCATATTTTATAGAAATTCCCATAAATAATGCAAACAGTACAGACTCTAATCAGACGCAGCATTATGTGACGACTGGTCTGGGTCTACACTATTTGCAATGTCCCCACCATGGGAAGCTACGCATACTTGGATTAACAACACTAATTTGTTTGACGACCAAATGCGCCGGCATTTGTGGTATATGTTTTAGGTATTCATTAGAAGTGCCTCCTGCGTTTTTGTGAAGAATTAAGAAAAAATATCTTCAATCTATCCCTGCTGAACCTGTATATGCCCTGCTTTTGCAAACAATGTAGATCCGGATCAGCTGGATGCTGAAGATGCCAACTGATCTAGATCTGCAATATATGCCATTAAGTGTGTGAATTTATATCAACAAGCTGGATCAAGTAATGTGATTGGCTAAAAATTAGAAACAGGAGTGGAATCATAATTTATTCAGCAGGACAAGGGGCCTCGTCTCAAGAGGTACATAAGATTTTCATTACATAATGTGGAAACGATGATAATTTTTGTTTATAAGAACATTAAGACATCCATGTAGTGAAACGGTTACACCAATTACTAGACATAAACAAGAAAAAAATTGAAGGGCTGATTTAAAAACCGGCAAAATTCTAAAATTTTCCTAATAATGTCGACCCTTACGCACCTGTTTTTTTAGTTATTACTGGGGAATTTAGGGGTATAGTGCATTGCAGCTAAATATGTTTAAAGCCAATCATAATGATTATACAAGTAAAATACTGCAACCGATTAATTAAAAAAACATTACTAGAATGTCTCCAGTTACCACTGTTATAAATAGAAAAGGGAAGTGTATTTCTTAATATGTGGTGTTCAAACCTCTTATACTACTGATAATTATTTATCTTACATTTTTCTTATATTTGAAATTATATTTTACTTCTGATATAATAGCATGTGACCTTCTGGTACATGATATACGCTTTAATATAAATCAACATGTTCAGATTGGTCTTATACGTCTTATAATTGATATGTTTTTCATTGCGAAAACACGCCTGTTTAAATATATTTAGGGGATAACTGCATTCAAATTTGGCATTACGGTCGGAAATTTCGTTTTACGGCTCCGCGTCAGCGGAGCCGTAAAACGTAATTTGCGACCGTAAAACCGCCAATTTACCTCCCCAAATGACAAATTTGATGCAGTTATCCCCATTCTAATGCATTTATTCATTTTTTTCTATTGAAAAAATGTACTATTTGCACAAAACGACAAGTGCCGTGAGCTGCGTAAAACCAAATGCCAGCCAATGAGAAGCGACGTTACGTGATGACGTCGGATTTGCGACAGTATATCGCAGAATATACCGTCGCAAATTTTTTACGTTATCCAATCAGACGTCGCGTTACATACGCGAGTGCATTAGAATGAAAATTTAACATCCAAAAAAGGAAACGTTTTCGATAAAAATTCTAATTTTGTTCATATTCTTCTCAAAACATAGATTGTGGGTACTCGTTAGAACCGCCTCGCCGAGCAGGTTCTAACGAGTACCCTCAATCTATGTTTTTTTTTAAAGAAAAATAATGTTTACCCCTGTAAACCCCAGTTTCACTATATAAAAGTGGGGTTTAAGGGGATGAACTGTTTTCGTAATGGAAAAACCTATATTAATTATAATATAACTTCTCACAGAAATAGCGTATGGTGATGCGTGTGATATGAATGGACTGTCAGAGCAGTGCATGACAGATGGCGCTAATTGTATAAATAAAACCTGCAGTTGCTCAGATGCACAATATCACGATCAGCAGAATAATACATGCCTTGAACGTAAGTTATATTTAGAAATACGATTTATTTTATGTTTAGTTACTCTATGGTTGATCTGTTACAGAGATATCGTTTGTTGTCATTTTGTGTGTTTATTCCCCAAGTATGATATGATAATCACTGTGTTTTTCAAAACAGAAAACAGTAGTATTTGTTTTACAATATTCTATAATGAACAAACATATATATATTGTTTCAACAAAAGGTTTTAAGTAAAATATTCAACTTCAAAATGCATGTATACTGCAATGTTTGAGCCACCCCAGCGTCTTCAACGAACAAGCTGTTGTGATAATGAGTTCAACTGTAATACAAGAAAACAGATTTTTAACACATATGTGAAGATCCATAATCACAGTGCATAGCTACCAACATAGCTACCGATAACATCAGAAAGAAGCGGAAACCAACTACAAAGGACAGCACATGCATTATAAACCATTGAAAAGCAAAGCAAATTAGGCAAAGGCATAAGGCTCCCTCTACCCCAGCACAGTGATCATAATATAAAAACAGGACCCAGCAAACACAACGATAAAAAATATGTGAGGATTTACAGGAAATCCCACAATCACGACGCACAGCCCCACGGAGGCACCAAGAGAATGAGAGGAACATATAAGGACAATACAAATGCCACATATGAAATGATACGTGCACAAAGACGAATCGCAATAGAGAAACCATCTTGGAACTGTCAGCAAGATAATAATCAGGACACCCATTACGAAAACAAGCCTGTTCTATTATACTGAAAAGTTTACCACCAAAAATGCAAATTTTCAGATAAAAATTCTGATATTTTTCATATTTCTGTTCAAAACATAGATTGTGGGTGCACGTTAGAACCGCCTCGGCAAGGCGGTTCTAACAATTACCCATAATCTATGATTTGAGTAGAAATAAGTAAAATAATGTATATCCCTGTAAACCCATGTTTTACTATATAAAAGTGGGGTTTAAGAGGTGAACATTATATAGGCATGTTTTCGTGACGCATATGTTATCGCAAATGTCTGATCAAGACCTTTATTATTTAATGAAAAAATCACTGGGCACTGTATACAGGCATTAACGCTCAGTACCTTGAGTAAATTTTTCAGCAGACAATATATTTAAATATTAAAAGTTTTCTTATTTTTCCCAGAAAATAGAATTTGACATTTCATGCAAATTGCCTCCAAAGGAGACAGTTTGCATGAAAAGTCAAATCCTGTTTGCTGTGAAAAGTAAAAATAAATGCCACCAATTTGTCCTCTGCTGAATCAGCCGAAAGAGTGGTAAAGGAAGACAGGGACAGAGACAACGCTGTTATCTTTCTGTGCAAATGCAACGTTTGATCTGGATCTTCGCTCTTCCGATATGACTATCAAAATATTCTAAGCGGTTTAGAAATTATAGCGATTTTCACAAAACGATTACGGACGAACATGATAATTATAGGGCACCATTCGTAAGTCCTCCTTTCGGAGGAGTTTACTGCGAGTCGTGCAATAAATTCAGTTTAAGTTTCATTAAATTTTACTTCTACACGTTAACAAGCCTATGTAAGTATACCCCGTATATTCCTTGTAATGCAAAAAAAAAAAAAAAAAAACAAAACCGGTCTACGTGGGAATACTCTTACATAATTATTTCTATCAAAGTCATGTTTGTGGCTTTCTTGTCTGGCTTCAGATCGCATTCAAGCCATTAGCTTCGTTTCACCATAGTGTTTATGATAATATGTGTTTCACTGAGATGTTTCAATGATGAGTGGAAGACCCTCTATGCGGACCGAATATACGATGCCATTTGGAGCTGCATTACTCGTAGAATAAAGAAGTGATTGGTCTTGTTTGTGCGTCGGTTGTTTCATATGTGTCATTTTTTTTGTCATTGTTTGTTCATCATCTCTTCTTCTTGTGGTGTTTCGAGAAGGCTGTGCTTCTTGATCAAGGTATTCCCTGGGTCTCTTCTTTTGTATTTTGGTATGCTGTAGATCTCAATATAATTTGTATATTATTTCTCTCAGTCTTTTGTGTTGCATAAATTAATATAAGTGGGCTTTAAAACCAAACTTCCCCTCGTTTTTGCTGGTATTACCCAGCTAGCATTCTACTTCAATCTACATCGGGCCGTCATCGGCCCGTCAGCTACCCTGACGGGCCGATGACGGCCCGATATAGATTGAAGTAGAATGCTGACTGGGTATATGGGTCGGGTCATGCAAAGAAAAAAACATTTCTTCGAGTGTATGCAGGCAGCGAAGGGCCTGATCAGCCTGCGCATCCGCGCATCATTGTGTGCGTATCATTAGACACTATAGAACGTTTAAATAGAGAACAAGTGCTCGGATGGGACTTTATGCATGTGCAGAATGATGTGATTCTTTATTTGCGCTTACTTAAAGCCATTTTTTCGCTTTACGCGGCCCCTTTAGTGAAAGTGCCACAAATGTTGCTTATGTGTGTAAACGTAACATCTTCGTAAAATGCATTCCAGTCTTAGGTATTTGGGAAATCGTATCGTTGTTTTACTATATTCAAAAATAATGGAGCTTTTGTCACACGAACCGAAATACATTTACTAAGTCAGTTATCATTTTCATTTCTATTTAGAGACAGCATTTAACGGATCATGTGCCACGGACGGACAATCAGACCAACGTGTAATCAACAGCTCTAAATGACTGGGGCAATAATAGATGAGGCTGTTTGAATTTATATCAGTTTTACACAAACATATCATGTTTCCGAAGGTAGCCTTTACGATGTTTAATTGACATGTCATTCAGAGTGTCTGTTTCTATGAAAAATAAGAAACATATTTTGAATACGGTTTGCTTTTAAATAAGCAGGGTAATGTTAAGGCTGTTCCCATGCAGCATTAGATTAGGCAACTGCATACTCCCTTAAATCTTGGATCCAAAAAAGTTAGTTTTCTGTTCTGTCTGTCATGATGTGAATGTATTGTGGTTGTGGCTCTTCCTGGACGTATTCTTGCTATTTTAACGGTCCCAAAGGACCAGAAAATGTAATCCATACTATATATGATGAAATACGGAACGTGTCGTGTAGTTGACGTACTAAGTTTTCCTACTGACCGGTCAAAAGTGGTTCCTCTGTTGTAATGCGTTTTGTCTGTGCGTAGACTGGATCATTTGTGACATTTGTTTATCAGTATTTGCTCCTCATATCTCCCTTTTATTTGGTGCCTCGGGAGAGCAGTGCTTCGTGATTGTGGCATATCCTGGGTATATTTACTTATACTTTATCAAAATGTAGAGTTTTATTTCAAGTCCGTTGGGATCACTAACCCCTTTTTGTGGAATTCAGATAATAGTGATATCACTACGTAGTGAGACATTGTACGTTACCTTTCATGAACAGATGCAATAAATATTACGAAAAGATGCCTATATAATTTTGAACCCCGGTAAACCCCACTTTTACCCAAACTGGGGTTTCCAGGGTTACACATTATTTTCTTATTTCTGCTCAAAAACATAGATTGTGGGTACTCGATAGAACCGCCTCGCCATGGCTGTTCTAACGAGTAACACAATCTATATTTTGAGCAGAGATATGAAAAATATCAGAATTTTTATCTGAAAATTTCAGGTTTTGGTGGTGAAATTTTCAATATATTTGAATAGGCGTGTTTTTGTAATAAATGCGGGTCTTTTAGTTTATTTTCTATCCACTGGGTTGTTCGTTGCTTCATCCAAATGCTCCCTCATAACAGATAATAACTGAGCTGCCTCAGAGCTTCTGACCTTCTGAATTATTCGTTCAAGATTCTGTATTTTCAATGGCGTTTCTATTTGCAAGTCTAAACGATAACACCATGCTGGGTAAAAAATTCTGCAGACGACATTTAGAATTTTTTTTCTTATTTTTCCTAGAAAAAAAGATTAAGTGGACAGTTTTCAAGAAGATCTTTTTTTAGTAAAAAGTAAAGTAATATATCGCCAGTTTGTCCTTTGCCGAATTTACCTTAAGCATGGTACGTGTTTACTATGGAGATATCCAAGAAATCACAGGTACGAAACACGGCTATCCAATTTAGTTTTCCGATGGGTACGAATTGCGTACCGCTTGTGGCTGATTTGTTTTTGTTCTGTTATGAAAGAGACTTCTGATGTATATAATAATCACAATGTATGGTCGTGTCAAAAAGTCTTTGATGCCCTTGTTTATCTTTTTGATAATATTTTTATTAGATTTGGAACTAAACGTTTTAGGCAAACTATTGGTATTCCGATGGGAACTAATTGTGCTCCTCTTGTTTCTTTTTTGTTATGAGAGAGATTTCATGAAGTTTCTCTCACGTGAAAATCAGGCTGACATTATTGAGGCTTTCAATTCAACTTCAAGATACCTTGATGATTTGTTAAATATTGACAATATTAACTTTGACCAAATGGTGGACCGGATATACCCTACGGAACTCCAATTAAATAGAGCAAATTCTTCCGATACCGAGGCACCTTTTTTGGATTTGAATCTATGTATTTCTAATGGTACGGTTTCCACCAAAATTTATGATAAACGAGACGATTTTGATTTTGATATAGTCAATTTCCCTTTTCTGGATGGCGATGTTCCCCGGCGTACCTCATATGGGGTATACATATCTCAACTTATTAGATTCGCCAGAGCTTCTTCAAATCTTAATGACTTTAACTACAGTAATAAAGCCCTTACTGCCAAACTTCTTATGCAGGGCTATCGTTATTTTAAACTTCGTAAGGCGTTTTCGAAATTTTATCGCAGACACAGTGCCTTGTTAGAAAAATATAGCGTCAGTCCGAAAACACTTCTGCAACAAGGTATATCGGAACCAGAATTTTACGGTGACTTAGTGTACAGATTAAAAAAATGTAGGTAAATCTAACTTGTCCGAGCAATTCAGAAAACTTATTAACCCTTATAAAGGAATTGGCTATAGCCTGGATATTATGCGACAGACTGCATGTCTAGTTGTCAATCCAATCATTGTTGATGGCTATGCTTCACTCTTTAATTGCACGACGGCGGTTCGGGCCTCAGACGCAATGACGGCCTCTTCATAAAACTTTAACCAGTGGGTGGGGCTTGACAATATGTCTTTGGCTTGGCCCGCCGTGGTTCAACTATTGGTTTTTATTTACTCTGGCATATGGTAGAATTAGCCATGAATACTCGTCTTTGTTTATTATAGTGATTAATTTGATTTTTGTGTTTTCGCTTTGATGCATTGACTGAGTTGGGAGCCTTTATGCGAACCGAATTTTTATGTGTTTCTGTATAAAGAGTAGCATCGGGAGCTAGGGTGAAGTTAGCTAGCTGTAAAAGTGCTTTAAATCCCCGGTGGTTTACTCTACTGATCGTTCTAAGGCGGTGGTCCCGGTGTTAGTCTTACTCTTTGTTGCTTTGTGGTTTATTCTACGAGGCGATTTGTTGTATGTTTTTCCATATGTCATTTTGTTCTTGTGTTTTTTAGTCCTTTTAGTATTGCGATTACCTCGTTTGGGGAAGAGAGAGCTAATCTTAGTGCTTTTCGTACGTTTGTTCGATTTGTGCTTGTTTGGATTTGTCGGTTTCCTCTTCCTCTTGGGGTCTGGGAAGGGTTGCGGTTTGTGATTGTGGCACTCCCTGGACTTTTGTCTTACCTTTTTTTTTCATGATGTGTTTTTCTAAAGAAAACAATCTTAAGTAAATGAAGCTTTCAGCTCGACGTCTAGATATTTGGACGATTTATTAAATATTGACAACAACTATTTCGATCAGTCAAATTTATCCTTCAGAGCTTCAATTAAAAAAAGCTTATTCTTCTGAAATTGAAGCCTCGTTTCTGAATTTGCATTTGTCTATTTTAGATGGGTTTATTTCATACAAAATTTCTGATAAACGCGATGATTTTGATTTTGAAATTGTTCCTTTCCTTACTTGGATAGGAATGTTCCTCGTCGAGCATCCTATTGTGTTTATATATCGCCACTAATTCGATTCGCCAGAGTGTCTAGGCATGCAACGATTTTAGCTCTCAATTTAAAAAAAATCATTTTTTTGACATGTTAAGATTGGGTACAATATAAATATAATACGACAGACTGCATGCATGGTAGTTAACCCAATCACGGTTAATAACTTTGCTTCGTGTTTGGTTGCACGCCGGCGGGTCGGGCCTCAGACTATATGACGGCTTCGGCCTAAAGACGTTTTGGTAAGTCAATTGGTTTCTGATGCTATGGCTCTGGTCGGGCCCATCTATGTCCAACTGTTGATTTTCGTTTGCTTCAGTATTTCAGTCTTTATTGTTAGTCTTACTCTTTGTTGCTTTGTGGTTTATTCTACGAGCCGATTTGTTGTATGTCTTTCCGTGTGCCATTTTGTTCTTGTGTTTTTCAGTCCTTTTAGTATTGCGATTACCTCGCTTGGGGAAGAGAGAGCTAATCTTAGTGCTTTTCGTACGTTTGTTCGGTTTGTGCTTGTTAAGATTTGTCAGTTTCCTCTTCCTCTTAGGGTCTGGGAAGGGCTGCGGTTTGTGATTGTGGCGCTCCCTGGACTTTTCTCTTACCTTTTTTTCAGTTATTTCTTGCTGCCGAGTCCTCATCGTTGTTTCATCTCTGTATTTGTTTGATTTTTATATTCTCGGAAATGTTGCACTGATGAGTTAGAAACCCTTTACGCGGACTGAACAAATGTCTTGTGTATTCTATTGCAGAACTAAGGGCGAGGGTTGTGGCCACGTAAAATCGAATTAAGCCCCAGTGAGGTTTTACTGACCGTTCCAAGGCGGTGCTTCTGCTGTGGTTTACTATTTCTGTCATTGTATGCCTTTCCATGTATGTCCTGGTGATTTTTTTTTATTTTGGACAGCCGTTTGGCCAATTGTTTGGGCAAAAAACTGTCCTTTTGGCTTTCTGCTAGTAGTGTTTTGATTTTGTGCCGTTGCTTTAAGTGCGTCCTTCTTTCGCTTTGATGCCTTGGAAGGTGTTAGGTATTTGTATCGATGCCTAATCATTGCTTTCCTTTCTTTTTATATTGAAGCAGCTTATAAGTCTCATTCATGCACCTGCACTGCATTAAATACTCAAAAGACAATAATAAGACTATGCTTTAGATCTACATTACATATTGAGAATATACTATTTATTTAAAATCATAGTTGTCTTCGATAGAAAATTATTACACTTAAGACAAACATATTCAAGTTGTGTACATTTAGTGTGCTGACTGGGAATTTCAGATCCTGGGCTTTATAGAGGACAACCTTTATAGATTGTTTATACAGGGAAAAGGGATAATATTATCTTATTAATTACAGAATATAATTTTGGCAAGATGCAAAATAAAAGAAAACTGTTATTTTTTCATAGTTCAGACGATAAATTACCGTATTTATCCTCTGTATTCTGACGGAAAGGACTGCGCCAACAGTGAAGATCAGTTTCTGTACTTTTTACCAGAAATCAAACAGTTATAGACACATAATATACTGATATAATTTAACACGAGTGCTACTAGGAGTTTAGGTACTCATATAGTTAAGGCACATACAGTACCAATATCATTGTGTTTCAAATGTTTCAGTGACAACTACATCACTACCTATAGTAATTACAGATACAGCAACAACATTGACAGCAACAACTTTCCCGACAACAATAAGGACATCATCAACAACAGCGATGCCGACATCAGCTACATCAGTCGCGACATCACCAGGTACAACTGCAACAGTATCAGCAACAACGGCGACTACAATTACGGTAGCAAACACAACTAAATCATCTACCATGTTGTCAACAGAAACTACTACAAAATCCATATCATTGACCTCAACTCCTTCAACGGTAATGGTGCCTTCTCAAACTACGACAACGACTATGCCACCAACTGCAGTCGTTTCAACGACAATGTCAACTAATACAACAATTGGAAGAACATCATTCTCTACAACGACCTTATCAAAATCGGCATCATCGTCAGCAAGTGAATCAACAATGATGTCTTTTGCTACAAACACTTCAGCGTCACCTAGAATAACCCAAACATCAACGTTTGTGGCATCGACTATAACCTCTTTAACGCCGATGTCCCCTTCTACAGCTCTATTGACGACGAAAATGCAAACTGCATCAAAGACAATGCCACCTGCTACAACTGCCTCAACGACAATGTCACCAACTATAACTGCATCAGCGACAATGTTACCAACAACATCTGCATCAGCGACAGTACCACCTACTACAAACGTGATATCAGAGACAATATCACTTAATAAAACAACATCTGAAATAAATTCAACAACTACTACATCAACGACTATGCCACCAAACACAACTGTATCGGCGAAAACGCCAGGTACTACAACTGCTCCAAAATCAATTTCATCTATTATAACTGCATCGGAAACTATGCAATCTACTATAGCATCGTCAACAACAATGTCTATATCTACCCCGGAAGAAATCTCATCGACGACAATGCCATCTACTACAACTGCATCAATAACAGTGCCATCAGTTACAAATTTAAATACGACAATGGCATTGACTCCTGTTGCAAGTGCATCAGCTACAATTCCACCAACTGCAACCGATCCAGTGACAAAGGCACTAACTAAAACTGCATCTACGACAATATTTCATACCACAACTACTACAAACATATCAAAGGCATTGACTCTTGTTACAAATGCATCAACGACAGTGCCGTCTACACCAGCTGAGACAACGCCAGAAACACCTACCACAACTGCAATCGATTCAGCGTCAACGCTGCCAACTACTACTGCATCTACGACGATGTCACATACCACAACTACTACAAACGTATCAAAGGGAGTGACTCTTGTTACAAATGCATCAACGATAGTGCTCCGTACAACAAGTGATACAACGTCAGAAACACCAACCACAACTCAAGTCGATTCAGAGACAAAGCCACCAACTACTACCGTGTCTACAACGATGTCTCATACCACAACTCTTACAAACGTATCAAAGGCAGGGACTCTTTTTACAAATGCACCAACGACAATTTTACCTACAACAGCTGAGAAAATGTTAGATACAGTTGATGCTACAGCAACAGCATCAATGACAAAGCCACCAACTACTACTGTATCTACGATAATGTCACATTCAACAACTACTACAAATGCATCAAAGGTAGTGACTATTGTTACAAATGCATCAACGACAGTTCCACCTACAACAGCTGAGAAAATGCTAGATACAGTTACTGCAACTGAAACAGCATCAATGACAAAGCCATCAACTACAACTGCATCTACGATAATGTCACAGTCAACATCTACTACAAATGCATCGGAGGCAGTGACTCTTGTTTCAAATGCCTCAAAGACAATTCCACCGACTACAACTTCATCAACTACAAAAGAGAAAACTACGTCTGTATCAGAGACGATGTCACTTTCTACAAATGCATCGATGACATTATTACCTAATATAAGTACATCAGAGCTAATGACAGCTACTTCTACTGCATCAGCAACTATTCAACGAAATTCAACAGAATCACATACCACAACAGAACCAAAGAAATCGACTCCTGTGACATCTTCATCGACAGCAATGCAGCCTTCGACAATTGCTACGGCTGTTAAAACGCGTACTACAGCAACACCAACAACAGCCAAAACAACGCTTGCATCACCAGGTAAGTAGATACTATTTTTGACTATGATGTTTACATTTATAGAACTGCAGCAACATCCAATCACCATTAATGCTTAAAAAATGGATAAATTTGCAGTTTATTGTTTGTTTTCATTTACAAGAGGGTGCACATCAATCTCCTTCCAAAAAGGGTCTACTCTAAACAAAAAGAATTTTCGGACATGGGGAGCTGGTGTTTTCTTTTGTGTCCAGATCTCTTCCCATGGGGGAGGTAAAAACGATTTTTACACAGTTGCTGTTGTTGAAAGAGTTTCTATTCCCTGTAGGTGGACTATCGTAATACCAAGTAGCAGTTAGGTTATTTTGACTTTTCTCTAATTTCGTCTAATGTTAAAACTAGTGTGCCATATACGGTTACCTAAGTCTGTATAAAAATAGCATTAATCCCTAATCCATCTTTTAAGGTTTGGAAATCGCAGTTTTACCTATTAAAGGCATATAACAGGGTAACAACTGACGCCCACTGGAAGGTCTTCTGTACCTAGTAATTACAAACAAAATCGCCGTTGTTGTCACTGAACCACGGTTTCGAAGTAAAATAAAATCCATTGAAAGCTTAGCATGCAGGATGCAGATTTGTGTAGACAAGACAATTAGAAGCATTTTTGCCTTAGCTCTAAAATAGGGGTTGACGTTTGATGCAATATGACAAACAATATTATCAGTTTGCCATATACAGACCACCCTTTGCAGAAATGCACGGCCCGTTTGCTTAGACTTGCATTTCTAGGACACGTGAATACTTTAATGATACATGAAACAATAAAATACCCTCTCACTCTCACCTTCATTTACATTCAAACTATTTGAGATAAACTTATGCGATCCAATTAATTTGTATATTAGTGTGATAAAAATTCAAAGTATATAGAAGCATATTGAGAACAGAGAATATACTGATCAGATTACATGTTAACTTTATTACTAGTCTGAGTACCATGGAAACCTAATGCAAACATCGAAGGCCCTTAATAGACTATATTCTATCTCTCCGATTACACTGAGCACCATAGAAATGCAATCAGAAAAGACTGATCAGATGAGTAGACATCATTGGTCATCGTCGCACATCCACAGGTTCGATTTGAATATATGCCCTTTACCTTGACATCATATTAGGCGCTGACAATTGTTGAATTATCCCATGATAACAAAAAGTCTTACCAGAGAACAGATTGGAAAACAATACAGTCCCGGAATTTGGGCCGTGTAATAGCAGAAAACATCATAGTCATCCTCTTGTTTCACGATAGTTTTCTAAAACGGCGGCATTTGCTTAGACTGGCTCCAGTCATTTTTGTTTTTATATCTATTTCTCTCTTTTTCTACATTATTCTTTTTATCATGATCCTCTTTAATCCAACTTCAAGTTACCTATGGCTGAACAAAAACCTTTATTTCTAGCCAACGGACTGAAATAAACAAAAATTCTACAAGCTATTCAAGTGTTGTGTCCCCTCAAAAAAAAAAAAAAAAAAAAAAAAAAAAAAAATAAGAAAGAAAAGAAAAATAAAGAAAGGGTCTAGGGCCTGACTAGCATTTGCTCTTCTGTCTTGGAAACATCTGTTATGTCATATCCAATTACGTCATACCATATTGACTAGTCATAACCTCGGAAGTCATACGATACTCTATATTTGTTTGTTATATATTTTTTTTTCATTAATTATGTCTGAGTAATTGAAGAACATCACTCGCCAAATATTTCGTCAGGCTTATTTGGCGTTATTTTAAATAACAAAATGGCGTCAAAGAAGGTCACAACGTTGAATAAAACACCAAGAATACTTTGATAATTTTTTGAATACTGTAAGGACAATATGAAGAAACAAATGAAATACACATCCATAAAATAGTAGATTAGGCTCTAGTCGTTTAAAGTACCGAGAAAGCGATTATGTTCCTTCCACAAGTGTTAGCAATTAGCACTGGAATACTTAACCATTCTATTTCGAGGCTATTTTAATTTTACCTCTATCTTTATTTGATACCATAACATATGATGACATTTCTTTGCGCGTCTCATAGAAGATGATATAAGCATTAAATAAAGCCTTATTTATATTAAGTGGTAGTAAGAAGCTGATAAACGTTACATTTGGCCGGATTAATGTCAATATTGAATAAAATTAGGAAAAGGATAAAATCAAGAAACGCATTTCTAACTCTTAGTATTCAAATTATTTATTTCAGCCGTAATCAGTCTTCGTGCGCCATCTTCTAACAAACTAGAGATTGGCCAAGTCAGTTATATAGTTTGCGAATTTGAGAATGTTGAAAATTGGTTGGTCGTGACGTTAGCAAGAGAACAACTAAACGATACAAAATACATGATTGGTAATGTGAGTAAAAAAGACCAGAAAATAACATATGGAAGTGGACGCGGTTCTCATATGTCAATATCGCTGGAAGACGGCAGTACTGAAAACAGTGGTAATGTGACGTTGAGCTTTGATGTGGTACAGTGTGATGACAATGCTGTATATTATTGTACTGTTGAGTCGGCGCTAAATGACGTAAAAGCCTCGGAACCTGTGGACGTATTTAGTAAGTTGCTTAACGATTTACCTCAACATAAATAAAATACTTATTTTTGCTTGTTTGCACATACGAACCGTAACGTCAGAAAACGTACATTCGGACATATGCGCCCAAGGAAGATTAAGATCAGCCTGCGCATTCGTGCAGTCTGATCAGAATTCTTCACTGCGCGCATTTTGGATAGCGAAGGGTACAAAATTTCCTCATGCGGACAACGAAGACTCTTGATCAGACTGTGCGGATGCGCAGGCTGATTTGAGTCTTTGTTGGATACACATGTCTTAAAGTACGTTTTCTCACGTTGCGGCTCATTTGTATTTGGTGTTGTTTAGAATCTTTATATTGAAAAAGATAACTAACAGTCGCACAAGAGCATGAATCAATTCTGTCATTCTGTTCAATAAATGATATCACAAATAAGAATACGAGTATGTGTTGTAATTTGGTAGAACTACAAGTATAAGATTTATGTGTAAGTTATAAAAATATTTTTTATGCAAATTTAATTGTTATTTGTAGGTTCATACGTAAAGCATTCAATGTCTATGAACTTGTTATTAAAATAAAAACACCATATTAATGGTTTAGTTGTTTTAGACGCGCTAGTAGTAAAAGTCGGCATAGAAAAAATATTAAATGGGTGTTTTTTTAAAATTTGTTAGTTTTAAACAATTAAATATGAGCCGGGCGCAGCATTTCCTAAATGTGCGTCTAGCGAAGACTAAGATAAGCCTGCTCATCTGCGCAATCTGGTCAGAATCTTTGCTGTCCGCCTAAAGCCGTTTTGGCTACCCACAGAGTGCCCTGCGAAAACTCTGCGAAGACGCTGATAGGATTGCGCCGATGCGCATTCCGATCCTTCTTCGCTGGTGCACATGCAGTCCGTTAGGAAATGCTGTGCCCCGGCTCATATAATGGTTTCTTGTCATACAGAGGCGCCTACAGTGATTTTACAGTTTCCGGTCGAACTTAGAGAAGGCCTATGGGGGCTCAGTATAGGATGTGAAGCATCACTGGGGTTTCCTAAAGGCAATTTGACTATGATGAGGAAATTGCCAGGAGAACGCACTTTTACTGCGTTTGTGCCACAAGTAGAAAAGGCGGCCGAACTTAGAAAGACCGAAACAGATTCTAAAAACATATGTATTACGGACGTTGTATATGAGTTCGATACCAATCTTCAAGGATGGAATATGACAGAGTTTCGTTGTGCTATCACTACAGGAACGGACAATGAAGTACTCTCAGACGTTGGAGTATTTGAAGTAGTTCCAAGTGAGTTTTACTTGCCTCGGCCAGTTTATACATAGAGTATTTTGTTGAGAATGGCCATAAAATAACATATAGACTAAATTTGATGTAGTTAGTTATATTATTAAGCATTTAATTTATATGCTTCTCTGTGTTTATTCATTGGTGTGATAGGGAACCCTTACTCGACCAGAAAATTAATTTGTAGATAAATCTTTAATAACGGCAAGGGATGATAGTTCATTTAATCAGCTTTATTAAAGGCAAGGGATGATAGGGCATTTAATCAGGTATGTACCTGAGAATAAAGGCATTTCCATCGTAGTTCCTCTTCGTCTCTTCGTTGCTTTTTCGATGAAGTGCTGCTTTGTGATGTTATCGTGTGTCATTCAGTCCCAGTCCGATATATTAGAAGGGTTTTCCTAAGTATCATCGATATTAATCTTTATCAGGCTTCACACTTTTAAGTATTTGTGCTGGAAGACACCAATAATACAAATTCATTCAGTCCAAAAATGACTCGACATCTTTAGGAAATTGGTTTTAGACGTGTAGGCTGAGCCGCTGAAGGTTAATCATAGCGCCAGACCAGGAGACATGTGGTGATTATTTTGTTGATCTTTTATAAAGTGATGGCATATTGTGTGTACTCATTAGAATCGCATCGAGGAGGCGGTTATAATGATTACATACAACATACGTTTCGCAATAAAAAGGCAGATTTCTCTAAAATATCCCTAAAAGTCTCTTTTCTTGAGCTATCGAAAGAATGTCCTATGGACTCAAAAACAAGTTCGAATCAGCCACGGTAAACGAGCCATCGGTGCTCGAGTATTTGATGTTTTGTTTTATGTGGGTTATCCAGGGACGCTAATGGTCACAGAAAACACTCGTCTCAGTGCACCGAATAAGGCCAGAATGACACGTAACATCAAAATTGGGCCGAGTCAAGCGTTATCGTGCCTTGGATCATTCGTGAAACATGCAGTTAGATCATCTTGAGCATGCGGAAAGTGTCAAAGTATCATTGCTCTCCATTAATATTTTCTGTAGTATCAAGTATTTATGTAAGCGGACAGTAAAGAGACTCACTGTGCGAATGTGCAAGCCGAACTGGGCCTTTGCTTTCTGCGTATGCCCGAAGACACGTTTTCGCATGGCGCGGCCCAAATACATACATACAAACATACATACATACATACATACATACATACATACATACATACACAGGAAAAGCAGCAGTCACAAAACACAACTTCATGGGATAAGGGCGAAGAGCTCGTAAAACCAGATTTAAATCTCCAGCAATCTTATTTTTTTACCGTTCCTTTCCGGTTATTTTTGTTGCTTGTTCCTTTCGTACATACATACATACATACATACATACATACTGTTCCAGCTGGAGATAATTATTCGATTATCTAACCCATCAGTGTGTCAACACAGAAAACATAAATTAGCTGCTCAACGCTATTGAGAAACCCAGATGCAGGCTCGACTACAAACTGAAAGTCCGAGCAAAGGAAACCCACTTAGAAACGTTTTACAGTCGAAACACGACCTACAGCAGCTGTACTAAAGATGTATAGATTAAAAAATGACCATTAAAAGCAATGAGCACACATATCCAAATGGAAATAGCTAAATATTCTAAATTTTCTGAGTCAAACTAAATTTTTTTTGGGCCAGGTACCATCATCATTAGCAGTATCTAACTTAAAACAAGCTGTCATAACATTGACTGCCGCAAAAGTTTTTATGTTTTTCTGGGTAGAACGAAGGATACCAAAAATTGTAATGTTTGTATCTCTCAGAGTTTATAGGACTGTTCCATGGAACAGCCATTTGCTTCTGCATACAACCCTCTTTATAGCGACACACGATACAACGACAAAAAATCGTTATAATGACAATATGATTATCACGAAACCTTCGCTAAAGAGGAAGCAATTAGTCACATATTATACAAGAATATTGCATTTCATAATTTAAAGAAACCAAATATTTAGGGACATTTAAGAGAATATTTTGTGTTCTATCATGAAAATGTGTGTTGTATGTACTCACTGGAGGCGAGTCGAACGAGTACACTCAACCTATAATTTTTTAATAGAAGATCGAAAAAACAGTTCTAAATTTCCCTTTTTCCTGACTTGGCCCAAAGGTTAACCCTCAGTGGCTCGAACTACGGATGTCTAGAACACATTTCCATGGTTCCAAATATGTAAGAGCCATTGACCTTCTGATGTACATTTTATATTTCAGAATCTGTGTGTAAAAGCAAGGGATCAGAAGATGTTCAACATCCCTTCAACTGTCAGTTGTACATCAGTTGCTTCTCTGATCCAACCTTCTGGGGTTTTGTACATAATAGCAGTTGTACTGGAGATGATTGTTGGCTGGCCGATGGTCAGTGTGGCTCTACAACGACAATAACATCAACGACTACTACTACCACAAGTCAGTATCTCTTTTGTATACTTTTGTATACTTGAAAAAGAATCATCGGAAAAATGTTATTAAGGGAACTGGATACATTTGGTATATTTTTCGGCAATTTTAATTACGGACACTACTTTCGTGACTTCATGATTGCTTTCCTGCACATCAAAACCCTTCTGAAAAGGAATCTACTCTTAAAGGCAAAACTTGGAGCTATAGTAAATCTGGAAAAGCACAGCTTAACTTCTACGGTGTCCAATAAGTTTATAAATCTGGAAAAGCACAGCTTAACTTCTACGGTGTCCAAATAAGTTTTTAAATACACTGCGAAACTCCTGTAGTGTTAAAAAATCTTTGAATGCTAAGCGATCCTCGTACAGTATCCGGTAAGTCTTTTAGTGCTCAGCGAAATTTCGTCAGGATTAAAAAATGTCTTTAAATGCACTGCGAAAATCCTACAGTATCGGATAAGTCTTTAGAGGCACAGCGAAAACCCTAGAGTATCAAAAAACCTTTAAACACACCATGAAAATTTTTCAGTATTGGGTGAACCTTGAAACACAATTCCAGTAAGTCTGTAAATGCATAGCAAAATTTCTACATTATCCGGTACGACTTTAAACGCACAACAAACTTTCTACATTCACCAGTAATTCTTTAAACTCGTAGCAATCATCCTTCAATTTCTGATATTATTTAAACAAAAAAACGCAACAAAAATGCTATAGTGTCCAGTATGTCTTTAAACGCACAGCAATAAGTTTACAGTGTACAATATGCCTCAAAATGCACCGCAAAAATATTACAGTATGCATTAAGAGAATAAACCGACAGCGAAAATCCTACAGTATCCAGTAACAACGAGAAACCATATAGTATCCGGTAAGTGTTAAAACCCACAGCGAAGATTCTCAGTATCCAGCAAATCTTTAAAGGCACACCGAAAATCATTCAGTTTTCGGTAAGTATCCAGTAAGTCTTTAAACGCACTGCAAAAATCATACAATATCAAAAAAGGCTTTCGACGCGCAGCGAAAATCCTACTATGACCAGTAAACCTTTATACGGACAACGCAAACCCTTCAGTGCTCAGCATGTCTTAAGATGCACAGCAAAAACTCTACAGTGTCAAGTCAGTATTAAAAACACAGCGAATTGCATACAGTTTAAGCGCACTAACCTTCGACGTCGTATTTAATCGGTGCTAATCAGAAGAGACTGGATATGCGCATAGTTTCGTCTGACTATCCTTAGTTCATCTATTCTTCGCATCTTGTTGATTTCTAGTGTTCCACTGGTGCTCTGTATGAAATACTCTGTCGGCCCATCCGTCTGCCGGTATGTCCATCTGTCTGTTCACAATTTTTCTCATGACCGTTTCTACTGTACTGTATGGTCTAAGCGTATCATCGTTTGTGAAGGTACATATAAAATGTAACGTAAGTAAGTCACTCTGATCTATATTTTGACCACTACCCTATATTGTAGAAAAAAAAGCTTCTACAGCACGAATTCTGTATTGTTCAGCTAGATTCAGCAATTTGTATGTAAAGATACATTTAGTAAAGCGGTTGTGTTGCATATCATATGTAGGTCAGTATAACCTATATTGAGACTATTAAACTTAGTTATAGAACATAAACATCTCTAGTACAAGACACCTGTACATTTTTGCTAGGTTCGGCATTTGTATGCATGTATACTGTTAGTAAAATAAAAGTAAAAAAAGATTGCCTTTGGAAACAAAGAATTCACTACAGATTATAATTGTGTTGCATATCATAAATCGGTCACTCTGTTTCGCTGGCTGATCGGGATCTTTACTGTTCCCGTATGCCCCGAAGACACCTTTCTATCGCACCCGCTTAAACAGCGTGCAAGTTTCCGTCCGTTTGACATTTACCCTGGGTGTCTTGTGAGCGCAACTTATCTTACAGTTTTGTACCGATTGTTTTGAAACTTTACACGTGTTTTCTTCATGGTATGAGGATGTGCATGTGGTTTGGATAGAACTGTTAGATTTTTTGTCACTTTTTCTACATTGTGAATTGAGTCATTTTGAACCTCAATACATAGACGGTTTGTATCTACTGTGAGCGTAACTACTCCGATCATTTCGACACTTTGCTTGTGTTTTCTTTATGATATAAAGATGCGCATGTGATTTGGATATAATTGTTAGATTATTTTTGTCACTTTTTCCACATTGTGAACTTAGTCATTCTTCACGCTCAATATGTAGACAGTGAGTGCCTCTTGTGAGCGCAACTCTGCTTACAGTTTTGTACCGATCGTTATGGAACTTTGCATGCCTTTTCTTCATGGTATGAGGATGAGCATGTAATTTGATATAATTGTTAGATCATTTTTTTTTTTACACTTTTTCCACATTGTAAAATTCGTCATTTTCACTCTCAGTATATGTGAGTACCTCTTCTGAGGGCAACTTCTCTTAGATTTATGTACCGATCGTTATGAAACTTTGCACGTGTTTTCTTCATGGTATGAGGGTGTGCATGTGATTTTGATATAACTGTTCAATCATAGTATTTACTTTTTTCCACGTTGTGAAGTTAGTCATTTTTCATCCTCCATATATAGACAGGTGCCACATCAACTTCACTGAAGTTTCATCTATATTTTTTCTTGGCGTTGCCCATATACCAAAATGCATATTTTGACCTATATTTTGCCGCTGTTCGAATTTAGGGGGGTTGTTCTGATATGGTTAAAACAGAGGATATTACATGACTTGTCATTTTTTATATGAAATTGATGCAAAAAGCCCTTGGCGAGTTTCATAAAGTTCATATGAAATGACCACGAATGTTACATTTAGTTTATCATATGACTTTAAAACAGCATTTCATGGCCGTAGAAGTTCGAACGAATTTAAACAGAAAGCATAATGTTGCAGATGGCCTGTGGTCATATCAATTTTATGACATGACGTTATCCACCGAATACTAGCGACGTCATATGATAAATAGTGATATGCAGTGTTCTGACTTACTTTAGCTTGAATAGTAAATTTCATATACATTACATGCTTCACTTTTATTAGTAAATAAATGGAAGAAAACCAACAGAAATAAAAACAAATCGCTACATGAGTAAATCTGCCTTCTAAAATTTTATCCATACTTGTCCGTAAAATTAAAACACATTTTGTTACCTTTTGACATGTCTGGAAATTATACGATGAATAGCAAACAATGTAGACACGGATCAGTCACCACGAAACTCCATCACTTTCGCTAAGGCTCTCTAATCCAATTACAGGTGTAAATACAGATAATAACGGTATACTGAATAATTTACAGTGAAAGTTTAAAAAAAATCTATTCCATACGTCTTCACATCTTAAAGCTTAGTTTGATGCATGTGTAAAATATTTTACTTTAATTATTTTTTACTTTATTTTTGTAACAGCGACCACAACAACGACACCTCAACCGGGAGTTCCCTGTAAGTATGTTCATTGTTTACCATATGCACAGACCAGTAGATTACCTCCAGTCTTAATAGCCGTGCTATCTGTACTTGATTTGTTTTAGACTATTTTCAATGGAATTAGTGCGTGTAAAATAAAAAAAAAAAAAAAAGGTAAGAGAAAAGTCCAGGGAGTGCCAAAATCACAAACCGCAGTCCTTCCCAGACCCCAAGAGGAAGAGGAAACCGACAAATCTAAACAAGCACAAACCGAACAAACGTACGAAAAGCACTAAGATTAGCTCTCTCTTCCCCAAGCAAGGTAATCGCAATACTAAAAGGACTGAAAAACACAAGAACAAAATGACACACGGAAAGACATACAACAAATCGCCTCGTAGAATAAACCACAAAGCAACAAAGAGTAAGACTAACACCGTGACCACCGCCTTAGAACGGTCGGTAGAGCAAACCACCGGGAGGTTTAAAGCACTTTTACAGCTAGCTAACTTCACCCTGGGTCCCGATGCTACTCGTAATACAGAAATACATAAAAATTCGGTTCGCATAAAGGCTCCCAACTCAGTCAATGCATCAAAGCGAAAACATAAAAATCAAATTAATCACTATAATAAACAAAGACGAGTACTCATGGCTAATTCTACTGTATGCCAAAGTAAATGAAAACCAATAGTTAAACCACGGCGGGCCAAGCCAAAGACATATCGTCAAGCCCCAACCCACTGGTTAAAGTTTTACGAAGAAGCCGTCATTGAGTCTGAGGCCCGAACCGCCGTCGTGCAATGAAAGAGTGAAGCATAGCCATCAGCAATGATTGGGTTGACAACTGGGCATGCAGCCTGCCGCATAATATCCAGGCTATAGCCAATTCTTTTATAACGGTTAATATGTTCTCTGAATTGCTCCGAAAAGTTAGATTTACCTAACTTAAATATGCGATTGGGTACTGTGTGTTGAAAAAAGTGATGGTGTGAAACAAAGAACAACACTGTTCACCATTTGCACCTGGTGTTGTCCGGGATAAATAGATTCGAAAAGGAATGACCCTTAAGAGCATTGAAAACACTTACAAAACTGAAAACAGCTGAAGTATCAAGTTTTCTGGACCAGACAAGCAAGTTTTTTGAGCAAATTAGGTCTCATCAGTTACCCTTATATAAATTTTCAAAATGCCCGGGGTGGGTTCAGTAATCGCAGAGGACCAGAAAATATAAACTACACTATAGTAGGGTACGTTTTACACTATAAAAGAGTACGTTACGTTGTAATTTTTAGGGCCGCGACACGGCACTAATACCAACTGTAGAAGAGATAAATAGATTCTGCAAGGAATTGTCCTTAAGAGCTGGACAGGAGGTAATTTTAGTTAACAACTGCATTTATAAACATCGTAACGTTACGTCAATGACGTAACGTCGGACGTTACGTTAGTTACGGAGTTGAGAAGAAACATGGTCGCAAGCAGGGGCCCCGCCGGCAGATGTCTCTACAGTATTGTTTATTGTTGTGAATAGGAATAAATAAATCGACTTTTCGTTCAAGTAAATCGTTTAATCTGGTGTTATTCCATTATCGGGGATATCGTTCCACCAAGAGCAATGAACATACTCCCGGAATGATCACAGAGGAACAGAAAATATACACAATAGTAAAGATTGTTTAACACTATAGTGAAAATCGTCGTACATTTTAAAGGCCGCCACAAGGCACTAATACGAGCTGAATTAGAGGTAAATAGATACGGCAAGAAATGATCTTTAAGAGCAATGGACACACTCTGGGTCAGACCAAGTAGTTGCTGCGAACAAGGCTGCATCAGTGAACCCTCATATAAATTTTCATAAAATCCCGGAATGGGTTCTCTGATCAAAAGGGACCAGAAACTATAAACTACACTATAGGTTTTTCATGATAAAAGCCTCGACGTCAGACAAAATATCTCCTGACATATGCGCCTAACAAGGACTCATCAGCTTGCGCATTCGCGCAGACTTGCGCATCCGTTCAGTCTGATTAGAGTCTTCACTGTCAATACGAAGAAACTTTGCATCATTGACTATCCAAAATACACCCAATGATTAGACTGCACGAATAAGCTGGCTGATCTGATTTTTGCTGGGCGCCCATATTCGAAGGTACCTTTCCTAACGTTGCGGCTCCATTTTGCATTTCTGCGTTTCAGATATTAACTGTGTACCAAAGTCGCAGTCTGGAAAAGGTGGCGCTAGTATCAACTATAAATGCAGTCTTCTGTACATTGACACCGTAATCCAAGTTCGCATTCCTGAACTTAATTTTCATAAAGTCGACACAAATGGAATCAGCGGGAGTTTCAATGTCAGTAATGATGTCACACTGGAAGTTACCATCGACGCTGATGACGAAATAACTTTGTCATTTGAAAGTATAAGTTGCTCACTTGAAGGCAGTTTGACCGTTGCAGTAAACAACGAAACGTTAGACAGTATTGCTTTAAGAATAGTCGGTAAGTGAATCTCTGACAGTAGACCTTGGTAATTGTACAGTAGAACTTGGTAATCATACAGTCGACCTTGGAAATTATACAGCAGACCTTGGTAATTATACAGTAACCTTGATAATTATACAGTAGACCGTGGTAATTATACAGTACACCTTGGTATTTTACAGTAGACCTTGGTAACTATACGGTACACCTAGGTAATACAGTAACCTTGGTTGTCATACAGTTGACCTTGGTAATCATACAGTAGACCTTGGTAATCATACAGTAGACATTGGTAATCATACAGTAGACCTTGGTTATCATACAGTAGACCTTGGTAATTTTACAGTAGACCTTGGCAATCATACAGTAGACCTTGGTAATATTACAGCAGACCTAAGTAATCATAAAGCAGACCTTTGTAATTTTACAGTAGACCTTGGCAATCATACAGTAAACCTTGGTAATCATACAGTAGACCTTGGTAATCATAAGCAGATCTTGGTAATTTGACAGTAGACCTTAGTAACCATACAGTAGACCTTGGTAATCATAGAATTGACCTTGGTAATCATATAGTAGACCATGGTAATAATACATAGCTCCAGATTAGCGGAGCATTCAGATAAATATTGTTTCTTATTTCTTCACGAAAACATATGTTATGGGTTCTCATTAGAAGCGCCTCATATGTTTTCATGGCGTACAAAGAAAAATGTCAATACGGTTTGGTTCAAAACAAGCACCTTATCCGGAGCTGTGTCATAGTTATTAAGTTCCTAAGAACTCTTTAGAGGTACAAGTTGTATTCTCAAAATGGGAAATATTCTGACGCTACAAACAAATAGCGAATCTTTAATCGGCTTACATATTCGCACGGGCTGATCAGGACCTTCATTGTCTGCTTACATTATTCTTTTTTACTGCATAATATATTGCCAAACGGATATGAACTTGGTCATCTGCCTTGAATGTCCGCGTGCCCGTACGACAATATAGGGAGATAGATAGGATGTGCATGCTGAACTAGGACTTCGCTGTTCGCACATAATATAAGGACCCGTTTCTTGGAATTTGCATTCCACAACTTTTGTCGTTAATATTTGAGCCGCAACGTGAGAAAACGTACCTTCTGACATATCCTCCCTAACAAAGACTCGCATCAGCCTTTGCATTAGTGACGTCTGATCAGATTGTTTATTGTCCGTATGAAGACTTGGCTATACAAATACGCACATTGAAGATTGCACAGGCTGATCTAAATCTTTGTATGGTTTATTTTCAAAATAAAGTAGTGGAAATTGCTTGTCGGATAGTATCACACTCTGAACTAATGAACAGTTTGGTTTATTAAGTATGAACTGCTTCCGTCATTACTTGGAAACAGCATAAATGATTTTGATACCCTAGTTGCACTTATATCCGTCTCTAGTATACTTTTAAAGGAAAGGAGTTATGTATTGCGTCGCTCGTTTTAACCCGTTTACCACTGGGGTCCTGAAGATGTCTCTTCCGTCTTTGAATTGGTACAGGTCTGTTGTTGTATATAGGCATTTCAGTATAAACTGAGAAACAGAAAGGCAAACCATATGACGATACTATTTGCATAGGCATTTGTGCTGGTTTGCAGGGTTGAAAGGGTTAAATGAATATATCGCTGAAAGTACAAGAAGCTAGAATATATCACTGACAAAAAGAGTATTTCTCTACAGTTAACAGTTTTACACGATAAGCTGAATTATCTTCTTATCCATTAGACAGAAGTGAAAGACAGATTCTGCTAATATTTTTTTGCGTAAGCTGACTTTTCTTGTTTTGTCAGTTTAGTCACCAGGGCCGAAATAATAATATTATATTTGAGCGCATTAACACTTGTCACGCTGAAGAAATTAAGATGCTGTTTTTTAGCCAATAAGATTACTTGATCGAGGTTTTGATACTAATGTACTTACTAAATGACAAATAGTGCAGATCTGAACCGGATGGTTGATCTTAATCTACACTGTTTGCAAAGATAGGGTATGTTAGGATTCAGCAGGACTAGGTTTAATACATCTTTGAAATTAGCGGAACTGAAGTTGTTTTGTAACTGATACTTTCAGCCGATGCTGATATACCAAATTTATCTGCACCAGGAGGTATATATCATAATCAGGAAACTACTTTTGCTTGCTCTGGGAGTCTTGGACGTAATGATAATGGAGAAACTAGGGCAGATTTAACCTTTGAAGTTCAATTTCAGGTAAGAAAACTATTGCTACTTATATTCACTACAGCTGGTGTTAATGCTCTATGGCCATAAATCGCATTTCCGTACTTCACTATCGTGTAGTATAATTGCTAGTCATTTGTGATCATTCAGCCAATTTCAGGATTTTTTTTTTCAAAATTTATATGACAGTTAATATTGAGGCTAAATTTGCTGCAGCTAGCTAGCCTGACCCAGAAACAATGGCGCTTCAGCCGTTACGAAAACACGCCTATTCAAATATATTGAAATTCTACCACCAAAACCTGAAAGTTTCAGATAAAAGTTCTAATAATTTTCATATTTCTGCTCAAAACACAGATTCTCAATACTCGTTAGAACCATCTCACCAAGGCGGTTCTTACGAGTATCGAGAATCTGCGTTTTGAGCAGAAATATGAAAAAATATTAGAACTTTTATCTGAAAGTCGCGGTTCTTACGAGTGCCCACATTTTATGTTTGGAGCGGCAATAAGAAAAATAATGTATACCCCTATAAACCCCAGTTTTATTATATAAAAGAGGTGTTTAAGGGGGTCAAAGTTATATAGGTATGTTTTCGTAATGACTGGTTTTAGTTTTGTTCGAGTGTGTATTTGCTCTCCAAGGTAAACACCTTTTAGAATTTATTTATAAAATTTAGTCTTATCATTTGAAAATGAATTCTGATGTAATATTTACACCCAGTTCTGCCTGCGCACACAGATGATATAATTAAACACTTACTATGCTGGGTAAAATTTTGAGCAGACAATATTTTCAAACAGTTTTCTTATTTTTCCAAGAAAATAGATTTAACATTTCATACCATAGGAGACGGTTTGCATGAAATATAAAAAAAAATCTATTTTGTGTTTTTCAAAGTAAAAAGGTATTACGTTTTACGTTTCATATTACTATGTCTCCATAGGAGACAATTTGCATGAAATGTCAAAAAATATTTGCTTGAAAACAATGAAACAAAATATCATCAATTTTTTGTTTGCTGAATTAGCCCAGAGTGTGGTACATCACGAAACCATACCTTTATAATTATGATCCCCTTAAACCCCACTTTTTTATAATAAAACTTTGGTTTACATGGGTATACATTATGTTTTTCTTTTTTTCTTATTTATGCTCAAAAACATAGATTGTTGGTACTCGTTAGAACCGCCTTGGCAAGGCGCTTATAACGAGTACCACAATCTATGTTTGAGCAGAAATATAAAAATATCAGATTGTTTTTCTGAAAACTTTCAGTTTTCGGTGGTAAAAATTTCAATATATTTGAATTGACGTGTTTTCATAATAGGATCAATGGTGAGGCTAAACTGGCTGGCTGCAACAAGCTAGTCTGACCCAGAAACTATATCAGCTGCTTTTAGTTTTGTTCGAGTGTTTATTTGCTCTCAAGGTTCATACTTTTAGAATCTGTTTATTAAAGTCAGTCTAATCATTTTAAAATACATTATCTTGTGATTAATCACAAACATTTACGCACAGACAATGAAATATATGATATTTACATCCAGTTCTGCTTGCGCTCACTGATCACATAATTTGACACTTACCATATTGGGTTAAAATTGTAGCAGATGGGAGACAATTTGCATGAAACATATATATATATATATATATATATATATATATATATATATATATATATATATATATATATATATATATATATATATATATATAAAAGCAACTTTGTTTTGGTTTTGCCAAGAAAATAGGTAAAATTTACATTTCATAGGAGACAATTTGCATGAAACAGCAAAAAACTATTCTCTTGGAAAAATGAAAAGAAATATCAATTCATTGTTTGCTGAATTAGTCCAGAGTGTGGTATATCATGAAAACATACCGATATAGTTTTGAACTCCTTAAACCCCACTTGTATATAGTAAAACTGGGGTTTAAAGGGATATACATTTTTACTTATTTCTGCTTCAAAACATAGATTGTGGGAACTCGTTAGAACCGCCTTGGCAGAGCAGAAATAAGAAAAAAAAAATCTTTCATTTTTTGGTGGTAAAATTTTTAATATAATTTAACAGGCGTGTTTTCGTAATGAAAGGTTAAAAGAGACTTGATTCCATTGGTAGATCTCACACGCACTATTTCTGGATCTTGTAGCTTCTGTAGTGCGAACATTATAGATACAGTTTGAACAGCGCGGAAGCGGATGCATGTCAGGATCATCGTTAGTCGCATATTTTGTAAAGTACTTTGTTATTGCTTGGTCGGGCTTAAATTTAACGAGTAAACTGTTACTATATATTTATACGAATAATGTTTAGTAGCAGTTTGTATTGATATAGGTAATAATCTACTTCAAATAAAATGGTTTAGTTTAACTTTAGTGAATAACTTTACAAATGATGAAACACATTTCATACCATTTGATGTATTACATAGAGTGTGTTGTGATTTTATTTAAGGACAATGCTAACTTTTCAACCATTACTGAAGACGTCAGCACAGTGGATTTTGCTTCAGAGAATTGCACAAATTTTGAAACAAAACAGCTGACTGTTTTCGCAACGGATAAGTGGAATGGAGCCAATATACGCTGTTCTACAGTTGACCTTACAACTCGAGAGCGATTGGTTTCAGAATCTACAGGACCTATTAATTTGTTGGTAGCAAGTAAGATCATAATCGTAACATACTTATATACGTAATACTTTATGAACCACAACGTCAGAAAACGTACCTTCTGATATGAGTGCCCAACGAAGACTCAAACCAGCCTGCGCATCCGCACAGTCTGATCAGTCTTCTTCATCCGCATAATGAAACTTTTTACCCTTGGTGATCCAAAAAATATACAAAGAGAAAATATTGATTAAACTGCTCGACTACGCAGTCTGATCTGAATCTTCATCGGGCGCAAATGTTCAAAGGTACGTTTTTACGTTGCAACTGTGAAGTAATGACTGTACTGCTCTTAATATGTTTATAGTATCTTGTATTTGCAAAGTCTTTAATAGCTTCAGATCTAGTGAAGATCTTGTTTGCAAACGTGTTTAAGCAGAAAGCAACTCAATATTAATTCTGAGTAATAGGTATTGTGAAAAGTCGAAAAGTTGCAAGGTTAAGTCATTCCCAGTTTTGTATTGCAGTGGTGCTAAGGTTTTTTATACATTACAATCATTCTAATAATACATGAGGTACGACCAGATGAATACTCGCTGTAAGTACTGTAATGCAAAGCAGAGCAGGCATTCTGTGTGATGAAATCTTACCTGATGAGGTTGGCAAATTAAAGAAAGTGTTTATCAAGAACTCCAAAATTCTATCCTTTTTGTAACAGCTCATAATTGGTAACTGTTTGTCATTTCAGATGCGACCTTGCATTCGCAAGTAATACTTTATACATTATAATTGTACATTTCAGATATAAGATTTAACGCCTCAAAGTATGTTGCAGTATTTGGTGAAACAACATCTTTTACATGTTTAGTGGAAAACATTAACAATGTAGAAACAATAGCTGTCACGAGAGGTGACATGAAGGAACCAGTTGTTACAGTTTATGCAAACGGAACATCAGTATCTCACCTTTCCCACTTTAGTGTGACATATGAAGAATCCGCAGGAATGCATACTGTTGGTATCAGTTTCACTGCGAAGTGTGATGATGAAGCTCAGTACTACTGTGAAAGCTTTGGGTCCATTACAGCTATCGACGTATCTGTTCAAAGTAATTATGTATACCATGATGTGTGCCGCGATGCCGGAAAGGGCTCTTTGTACTCTCCGTCGAATCATTCTTAGTGCGAATGTCTTACCATTGGCCTATCGCCTACGTAAACGAAAAGTATAGGTTCTGGCGAGACTGTGCGGATGCGCAGGTTCACCTGAACCTTTGCAGTTTGAATGTGCTAAAAGGACTCTTTTTCCATGAC
The DNA here is from genome assembly GCA_964016985.1 of Anodontia alba. Lineage (NCBI taxonomy): Eukaryota > Metazoa > Mollusca > Bivalvia > Lucinida > Lucinidae > Anodontia > Anodontia alba. The sequence continues at coordinate 42,676,427 of OZ024832.1, read as the reverse complement.
GCGGCTAATGTAGTTCCCATCTTTTTGGGAAAGAGTTGCCAACTCTGCTTACTGTATGTTCATTTTATGGCTGCCCTATTGTAGTTTCCTGTATTTCCCTTTGGTAATGGGGGCTTGATGTGGATCTGATTGTATCAGTTCCTTAGTTCTCTTATTTACTATGTTGTACATATTCGCGGTTATCAAATCAATAAACAAAGCTTTTTCTTTGTTCCAGTATTCCAGTGGTGTTGTTAGACGCCCCAGAATCACAACGTGTCACAACACGTTGTTTCTGTTGAGGGTTTTATCTTTGCTTCTTGGCCTCTTAGTCGTTTAGAGCAATTACCCTTGTGAAGTTATTGTTTATTGTTCTAACGCATTATCCATTTTATGATTACTCCCAGCAAACAAAATTAAATGGGTTTGGTTCTATCCAGAATTGCATTGAGCCCAAACTCGATTCTTTCAAGATACCAGAATAGACTCAGCGCTCCAAAGGACAATTATGATAAAAAATGCACTATGGTGAATTATGGGGGGACGTTTCTGGGACAGTCACACTTTATCTAACATTAACTGCAGTGAAGTAAAATTAAATCTATAATGGTTGCCCTTAGAAACAAACAATACATTAAAGAATGATAAATGAAATCTCGATCTCATTGAGACTCTTCATATGACAGCATTGTAGTTTGCAAGGCTGCATACGCAAATTTCGCACCGGCTTAAGCGGAACTCGTTTTCCAAGAAACCAGAATGCGCTTAAATGATCCCAGTAAAAGTAGAAAAAAAATAAATCTACAATGACGAAGTACGGGGAGACATTTTACGCCTGCAATAGAGGCCTTAACAGTGGCAGTGAAGTCTAATAAAATTTATAAAAGGTTGCCCTCAGAACCAAAGAAAACATAAAAGAACAAAAATTGGAGTCTCGGGTTCAATGAGACTTGATACGACAGCACGTGACAACTATGCTCTTCAGCAATATTCCAATGAATTATTTGGCATCTATTTGTTTAAAAATATAAGTCTTCCCTCATATTTGGGAAGCCATAAGAAAGTCATTATGTTAAATTCCAAGAAGTTGTATTTATGAGTAATATGTTATAACACTCTGACATACAACGCAAAAAAGGTAATCTAGGATATGGAAAACACAAGTCCTTTTTCTTTACAATATTTCCAAGAGATGACTTATCTGTTAGGCTATCACATATACAAACGTACAGCATAGTCAGGTGAAGAGATACTTTGTGCATTTTATTCTTATTTATCAAATAAGAAAATGAAGGAAGCAGACCCTGTTCTTATTTGAATCGTACAGTCTTATACTTCTGTTACACTGCTCACGCTCTATCGCACCGACTTATGCAGTGAGACTTTTTTGTAAGCATATACAAATTTACACTTTAGGAAGAGCTGAAAGGCCAGCGCTTACATTGTCATACGAGATAGTAGCTGGACAAGAGCCCTGGGGTGACAGACCTTCTGTGTGTGAGGGCGAAGTGGGCAGCCCAGCCGGCTATTTTGTCGTTGAAATTCTGTCAGGTGGATCGTTTGTCGAATATTCCGAATGGTGGGCTTTGGATAACGTTACTACTTCGACAGAATGTGGGACAAATAAAACCACAGAATTTGTCTTCCAAAAGAGTGCATTGGGTGATCTGAATAACACACAAATACGATGTGCAGTGCGAAACTCTGAAGCTTTTATTGGTGAAGACCTACCAGTGTCGGACGCAAAGATTATTCGTGTCGTATCAAGTAAGTGTTTTATCGGACTACTGATGTTTTGTCACAGATGTTAGTATTTCCAATACGCAGACATATACCTTCTGGGCGATTTGGAAATGAAATATTCGGCGAAAACCGTCAGACATACATAATGTATTCTATATGTTGCAACAAAAGCACGGTGCATATCAAAAGAATAAACAGCAACAAAATGTTGAAATTAGTAGTACCTTCCTAGAGTGGTGACATCATATAATTTGGCAGCGTCATGCGAAAAAGTGTCTTCCGGTATAGGCAGACAGCGTAGACCAAGATCAACCTGCGCACCCACGCAGTCTGATCGGGGCCGCTAACATAATGTATAAATGGGGAGCAAGTGCACGGGCGGTACTTTGTGCATACGCATGAAGATCTGAATATGCGTATTTTTAGCATGTTCGACGCCAAGTTTTCACTTGATGTGGGACGTATCATTTCATTAGTGACTTATATCAGTAATGCATTTTCTATGTTTGGATAAATTTCATGCTGTCGTTAACGTTGAACATATCACTTAAGAATTTCAAGTAATACCTATATTTGTTTAACTTGTGACAAAAACATCAAGTGTGTGTACTTCTTTGTTAGATCAAGAAAACCTTTGTGGTATCAAAAACATTTTGGTTTGCTTTTCATGTTTCACCTCCCTGGCATGTCTGACTTAAGTAGGTCAGTTCAAATGTGAGCATCATGAAACGTAAAACAAACAAGTATAGAAGATATCAAGAGACATAATCAAAGAACATAGCCTACCAATGACACCAAGAGACAGAACGAACAAACCACGACAGACACTTGCTCAAACCAAAGAACAGCAAAGCAACCAGCTCCCTCTTCCCAAATTAGGCGATCACGAAACCCGACAGGAGCCACTAAACACATCACTAAGACAATAAACATGACAAAACAAACAATCCGCACAGCCAGCAGGCAGAAGACCACACAAAGAACAAACAATTCTGGAACTATCACCTTAGAACAGTCATTAGTAAAAACAATAAATCAGTCATTTTGTGCCTAGATATTTGTGTAGATACCAAAATTAGACATGGAATTATCCAGGATAAGTTACAATCACAAATGTTGATCTATAAAGGCTGCCCTTGAAACGTGCAGCATGTCAAAATCAGTGTGATTGAGCAAACATGCAGAAAAGGAAAAACACTTATTGTTTTCAGTGACTATTATAAATAGTCTCATGTTCTGGGATAAAACATGAGAATTTTACTCGAGCTTCGCACATGTGAAAAGATATAGATGTTTTAATTACTCGCAGTGACGACATTTATGATACGCACTGCAACAAGCAAATATATATACCATTTCCAACCCTGAGCTCGTCGAACCTTTGGCAAATATAGACAGCCGTATAAATGCTGGATATCAGGTATACGCCGACGTAAATTCTTGGATTTAAAGAGTTTCTAAATTTAAACATGTTCAACATAGAAAATTGTCAGTATTTTGTCAAAAACTGATTATCACATTGGGAGAATAACTGGTTTAGATTTGGAATTGAAATTCTCCATGTATGAATATTAGTATTGTCTAGGAATTACTAAAAAAGCACGAAACAGAGTCTTAACGAGGCACCGAAAGATAAAGACATGACGAACAAACAATGGCCAAACAAAACGACACATTAATAATAACCAATGTACTAAATACTGCAACAGACAAGCCGCTGTGGCACGCTCGTCAGAAAACTACTAGAAACTTAACGATTTACTCGTGTGAAACTTCGACCTTAGTTATGACTAAGCACAATAATACAAATATGTGATCAGTCCACGTAGGCGCTCCCTATACCTCATCAATGAAACTTCATAATAAACACATATAATCACAAACAGTATGATGAATAAAGCGGATAGGCTAGAGCATATGACAACCTCAAGACAAACTACTAGGCTTTAGGTCCGAGTCATCGTCGTGCAGTTTTTGAAGGAAGCAAAATTATCGCCCTTAATTAGGTTAAAAACACATAAATCGCAGCTGTACTTAACCACTAAAAGACGAACGAAGAAACACCAATATATGAGACGCAACCTCCGAAATCGTACCTTCTGACAATGCGCCCAGGAAATATTCAGATCAGCCTGCGGATTTGCGCAGCTTGATCAAAATCTTCACTGGGCACATATTGGATAGCCATGGATACAACATATGCAGACAACGAAGGCACCGATCAGATTGCATACACATTTCCGAAAGAACGTTTTCTGACATTCCGACTGAATTATTTCTCAGTGTGTTTAATAGTAATGCTTGCATACTAGAAATTTACTGATGGACTGCTTTTGTAGGATATGTGGTGATAAAAAAATCCTCAATGTGATAAAACGTACCATCTGATATGTGCATCAAGCGAAGATTTAAATCAGCCTGCGTTCCCGTGCTGTCTGACCAGAGGCTTTGTTGTCCGCATGAGGAAACTTTGCATCCCTGGCTATCCAAAATGCGCACTGCACTGTGAAGAATCTGACCAGACTGTGCGAATGCGCAAGCTAATATGAAGCTTGCTGTGCGTACATGTCCGAAGGTATGTTTTCTGAACATTGCGGCTCACAATACCTAATAAAAGATATACACAAAGCTATCCAGGAAAGACCAGGATTAGGAAGCATAGTCTTCTGAAAGAAGAGATGAGGCGCAAAAAATGAAAAGGCACAACAAAACAGTTGCAATAACCGACATACAAAAAGAAAGAAAGAGAGAACGTCAGACAACAGACAAAGAAAAGAAAGAAACAAACAAAAATAAAAAAGTGCAACATAGGAACTGCCTTGAAAAGGTCAGCAGAAATCACTGCTATAGGTTGGGGAGCGGAGGGGTGGATACGGGGAAGTTCGGAGCTTACGACTTTATTTAAAATTATTCGTCATTTTTAATACATGTATTTGGTAATTTGGTATGTTTACAGCGGAAGTATTTGTATTACTTTTTAGGCGACTACTGTGAGGAAATTACGTGGAACTTCTATGAACATCCCTACGAATGCCATTATTTCGTTAACTGTACGGCTGCATCTCCGGGAAACATTCATTTCCGAAAATGCGGAATCGCTGATGAATGTCCCAACCGTGATTCTGGATGTGATACGTCGTCATGCACTACTTTATGCAACAGAGGTTTGTTTTGACGCTTAGCACTCTGAGTAAAATTGGTAAAAATTTCAGCAGACGACATGTTGAAACATTTTCCCTAGAAAACAGGATTATTCATTTCATAGAAATTGTCTCCAATTGTGACACTTTACATGGAATGTAAAATCCTTTTTTTTTAGACAAATAAGAAAAAGATCACTAATTCTTCGACTGCTGCATTAGCCCAGTTAAAAGGTTAAAGGTAGTATTACCGGGTGCAAAAGTATACGTTTTAAGCAAGATGTGCATGCTCTATTAATCTAATTATGCCGAGAAGACGCTTCTGCCTCAACTCTTTGGACCAGTCCATTTCCAATAGAAGGGTTGTCATGTTTTTTTTGAAATTTCTGTATTTGACGCAAACAGTATAGACGCTGATCAGATGCCGCGTTCTAATCTGGGTCTACACTGTTTACCAATATCCATTTTATGGGACACTAGGCATGGATGGGTTAAACGTGCAAGTAAGATGAATGTTATTGTTAAAATGATAGGAGAAATGTGAGAAAAAGTGCCTTTTGAAATCCCTGTTTGGGAATATTTTAATCAAAGGTATTGCTGGTTTGACAGTCATGTTGACAAGCACATGTACATATTCATTACGGATCAAAAGTCACATGCGTTCAAAATATTCCTTTGAAGAAATATCCATAGTCACATTAACTTACTTTTTACAGGTTGATAAAACAGCTATCCTAAAATGCACTATTCTGTGATGTCAGCGGTTTTTTAAATACTTCCTTTGAAACATCTAAAACTTATCAAATCTATTTAAATTGATATCTTATTGATACCTTTGGTCGTATTTGTTAGTGCTATAAGTATTATGTATATACAGGGTTTATATTTAAAAATATTTAAAATTAGCAATGTTTTAAGATGATTGAAACTTGTTCAGTTAAAATTTAAAACACTTTTGTGTGTCGATTGTTCACAATCGAGCCAAACTTTACATACACCAAACTTTCCTTAGGGTTGTTCACGTGATTATCATTGACCAATGAATCCAGGTAACAGTTATTTTCAACCGCGCTATTCTTGTTGTTGTGACGTCAGAATGCTGTGTAAATAGGCTCAGTGCTAGGACATTGGTAAAGAGTGCAGATCAAGCGCCACAGAATGCTGCGTGTGAGCAGGATTTGCACTGTTAGCTTAAATTACAGGAAGTTAACCCATCACCTGTTCTATAAAAGGATGAAGGCGGAGCTTATTTCAAAATGGTGCCGGACTTTTACATTTTGTTAATTGCAGAAGCTTTACCAATGAAAATAAAAGAACTAGAAAACCTTCTCATACAAATTTTGTTTTGCTAGAAGGCATATCTATACTTTATACATTAATACTAAAATATTGTGTTATAAAAGATTAATAATGGAGCAAGCTAAATAAAATCACTGGAAAGTGCTGAGAAATTCAAACTAGATATAACCTTTAACCCGTGTCATGTGATGTAAACATAGCAACCTGGAGTGTGGAGTACAAACACTGTTCACTTGTAAGATGGCAATCACAGTAAAAGCAAATAAATTATCCTATCTTAGATTCCTTCAGAAAAAAGTGCACTCATATTCCATGATTCAAACGGAAAATTGTTAAAACCATTATTTATAGGCAATTAGTAGTTGATGCAATCTGAATACATGTAGGGAGATATTTTAAGAAGTCAGTTACAATTTTATTCCAGCAATGAAAATTACACTAATACATGTAATACATTATGAATCCTGTTTCTTAATTAACTGAAATATAGTAAACAAATTATGTCATTGAGCCACTGTTTGCTGGGTACAATTTAATAAAAGTCATAATGATTTGTGCCCCTTGTAAGACACAAATTTAAATCTTATTTGCCATATTCATACCTAGTAGTGAGTATATACATTGTTTTGTAGCATCCTGAGCAAGCAGACCCCATATAAACATACAAACAGCTGACCAGTAATCAATAAACTCCGCATACATTTTCTGGTGGTAGCTGCTACCGCAAATGCCAGTTTAAGGTTAAATGAAACAGTCTTAAGTACCAATTTCAGGACCATTTCCCCAGCCTTCACTCAGGGACAATCGATCCACTACTGCTGTCAGTGCTTTAATTTTAATATATAACGCAGTGCAATAGTAAAAAAGGTAAGAGAAAAGTCCAGGGAGTGGCACAATCACAAACCGCAGCCCTTCCCAGACCCCAAGAGGAAGAGGAAACCGACAAATCTAAACAAGCACAAACCAAACAAACGTACGGAAAGCACTAAGATTAGCTCTCTCTTCCCCAAGCGAGGTAATCGCAATACTAAAAGGACTGAAAAACACAAGAACAAAATGACACACGGAAAGACATACAACAAATCGCCTCGTAGAATAAACTACAAAGCAACAAAGAGTAAGACTAACACCGGGACCACCGCCTTAGAACGGTCGGTAGAGCAAACCACCGGGGGGTTTAAAGCACTTTTACAGCTAGCTAACTTCACCCTGGGTCCCGATGCTACTCTTAATACAGAAATACATAAAAATTCGGTTCGCATAAAGGCTCCCAACTCAGTCAATGCATCAAAGCGAAAACATAAAAATCAAAGTAATTACTATAATAAACAAAGACGAGTACTCCTGGCTAATTCTACTGTATGCCAGAGTAAATGAAAACCAATAGCTGAACCACGGCGGGCCAAGCCAAAAACATATCGACAAGCCCCAACCCACTGGTTAAAGTTTTACGAAGAAGCCGTCATTGAGTCTGAGGCCAGAACCGCCGTCGTGCAATTAAAGAGTGAAGCATAGCCATCAACAATGATCGGGTTGACAACTAGGCATGCAGTCTGCCGCATAATATCCAGGCTATAGCCAATTCTTTTAAAACGGTTAATAAGTTTTCTGAATTGCTCCGAAAAGTTAGATTTACCTACAATTTTTCTAAATCTGTACACTAAGTCACCGTAAAATTCGGGTTCCGATATACCTTGTTGCAGAAGTGTTTTCAGACTGACGCTATATTTTTCTAACAAGGCACTGTGTCTGCGATAAAATTTCGAAAACGCCTTTCGAAGTTTAAAATCACGATAGCCCTGCCTAAGAAGTTTGGCAGTAAGGGCTTTATTACGGTAGTTAAAGTCATTAAGATTTTAAGACGCTCTGGCGAATCTTATAAGTTGAGATATGTATACCCCATATGAGGTACGCCGGGGGACATCGCCATCCAGAAAAGGGAAATTGACTATATTGACTATAACTCTGAATAAATAATAAGGCTGTTTGAAACAAATTCATGTATTAGCATAATTGGTACCCAAGTAAGGTAGCAATGTTTTAATATAATTGAAACTTCTTTAATTACTGTCCTTTCAACAACACTCGGAAAGATGTTTGTTTTATTTTGAATGGAATTATTTTGTTCTGATTGACCATTTTGTTATTAGAAACCGTTTGTCTTTTCTGTTTCTGTTCTTCGTTCTACAAATTACACGAAAATTAAAATTACGGCCAGAAATAGTTCTGACCTACGTATTTCTACAGTGAAATGATGTTTTGGAATGTTTATCTGAGAAGATAAATATTCTAATATTTTTATGCTGATTGGTGTTTCATAACAATATTATGAAAATTATATAATCATCACGAAAACACGCCTATATAATTTTGACCCCCTTAAACCCCACTTTTATATAGTAAAATTGGGGTTTACAGGGATATACATTATTTTTATTATTTCTGTTCAAAAATATAGATTGTGGATATTTGTTAGAACCGCCTCGCCAAGGCAGTTCTAACGAGTACTCACAATCTATATTTTGAACAGAAATATGAAAAAAGTCAGGATTTTTATCTGAAAAATTTCAATCATTTTGGTGGTACAGTTCTCAATATATTTGAATAGGCATGTTTCGTAATGACTGGAACAAGGGGGCCTGCATTCAATTTAGGTAGTAATGATAAACGGTTTTGCATTAAATCATGGCAAACGTTTGCAAATTTACTGTTATGTAAAACTCCAGGAAAAAATGGAAATGAACATGCCCTGTCCTGCCCTGCCCGGAGCATATTTATTTTTTAGAGCAGATGCTTTTGAGAAGAAATTCAGTTAGCCAAGAAACACATTCGTTTCTCTCTGAGTGATCTCCTGTGAAAACGTGTGCAAATGTTTGATGATGATAGTCAACTGTCTACTACTAATCCCATCCATCTGAGCTTGTGATTTGTTATTTATACTTTAAAACGTGTCATGCTTTTCAGAATGTATGCATTAGTGATAAACATTTGACTCAATATCTCAAACTCCAAGGGACCAAAACGTATGGTTTGACATAACAATTGTTTGAGATAAAAGGAGTGTAAATGAAACGAACATGTTGCAAACTAAACCAGTATTGTCCTTTTATTAGTTTGGAAAGCAGTGATTTGAGTTATCCTTGTCTTAGATGATGAGAGTCAACTGTACGTATTGTAATGCAAAAGCAAAAAGTGAATAACGGCCTATTCTATATAATAACGTGACTGTTGGCTAGGAATGGTATAAATGTCACCTCTTTTCAGTTTTATATCATTGTTTGCCAAGTAATATTAGTAAACGTACCCTGACATTTGCGCCCAACGAAGACTCAAATCAGCTTGCGCATCCGCGCATTCTAATCAGAGTCTTCGTTGTCCTTATGAAAAAACTTTGCATCCTAGGCTATACAACAAAATGCGCCCAGTAAAAATTCTAATCAGACCACATGAATGCGCAGGCTGATCTAAATCTTTGCTGCCGCACATGTCCGAAGGTATTTTTTCTGACATTGCAGTTTGATTTGTTTTTCAGATGCAACAACAACTACAACATCAACGAGTAAGTATGGTTTTAAGAAACGATTATTATTTATCGCCGCTGAATGACCATCATTTAGCAGGCTTTAACTTTCAAGGCGGCCGAAAACCCCGTCAAAATTCCATTTGAAAAGAAGTTATATCCATATGATGTTTCGCAACGATCCGTGCTGTACCAAAAGATTTGTCCAAAAGTTCGCAAAAGGCGTAATGGAAAAACTTGTACAATAAGATCTGTATTTTATTAGAAACTTAGGTGCATATTTTTTTTTTTATATAGATTGTGTTTTCTAGTTATAAAAACCTTACGTAAAATGATGTGCAAAGACTCTAAATCACTAAGAAGTAAACATGTCAAATACTAATACTATGATAGCTTTTAAAAAGCCTATCCGTACTTAATACAGTCTTACTCATAACTGAGTTTATTGTTTGCACAGAGGTACAGCATTACAGTTATGACTCTGTGTCGGAATAAACTTATTGATGTTATTCTTCTCTTTTAAGACATAAGGGGCTAGATTTACGTAGCTGGTAGATTTTCCGCCACGTTTTACAAGGAGGATAGCTTTTGTTGCTTCCAGTTTGCTTCCCTGCACACCAACCCCATTCTGAAAGGGATCTACTTTAAAAAGAAATAATCTGATTTCAGGAAAATACACCCTTTTCAGGACAAATTCTTTCCTTTACGAGTTGACGCGTTTTCAGACGTTGTCTTTTTTGAAAAGTAATCAACTCTAAAAGGAAAAATATTCGTCCCCATGGGGAGCAAATACATTCCTTTTGGAATAGAGCCCTTTGAGAAAAAAATCTTTCTTTTTCGAGTTGACTCTTTTCAGACGGTGCCCCTTCTGAAAAAGGATTACCCTAAAATGAAAGAATACGCTGCCCTTTGGGAACGTTATTCTGTTTTAGAGTTGATCTTCTTTCAGAAGGGAGACAAACCATTTTGACAGAAAGTGCATTTACTATCAATAAACGGTATAGTTTACAGACTGACAAGAGCACTCTACAAATGAATTTCTATCCACATCAAATATAAATATATAATACTTGCACATATATAGTTGTTTATTTCCAGCACCAACGACAACCGTTACCCGTGGAACTGATCCATGTAAGTTGTTTGAGTTTTGTGTGAGTTCATGTAACGTGTTTATGACTTCAGTAGTATAATTTTGTCTTCCTTGTCTGTTTCTTTTAACAATAAGACTCTTCTCTAGTTGCTTTTTATTGTTTACTTTATTGTACACTGTTTGGTTATTGGAAATGCAATGATCCAAAGCCATCACAATTATCTATTCATGAAAATCGCAGACGGTCAGAATCTAACTTTATGGAACTTTTTAAATGTACACACACACACACACACACACTTGCTACCAGCCTTGGAATTTCAAAGTAAAAGATGACGTCAAAAAGTATAGCTGTTTAAATGTCTCTGCTTAAATATGATAATAATAGTATCAACTCCCATCGAAGAAGACCTAATATTTTGTTACATAACATCTGTTGGTCAATACGGATTGCCAGATAATGTGAGTGAAGTCTTTTTGAATCGAATCATTGTTCTTCCACTAGTAGAAATACTATTCAGTTACAGGTATGTACATTGCAGACTTTCTTAAAACTTCAAATGAATATCAACATTCAGGCACTGACTAAAGCAGAATAGTCTGGCACAGAAAATTTGACTCTTATGTTGTTTTCAATTTTGTGTATGTGTTCATTGTTTTCAAGGAGCATTTCTTTTCGAACCAGTTTATCTCAATACAGTAAAGCTGAGTCTAGCACTACATGTCGGTGAACATTAAAAAAACACAAAACAACTTAACTTTCTAGGATCACCATTTGAACTGTTTGGAATTTAAATTATCCATTACAGTATCATTAATCAACAGGTCATTAAGAGGAATGAATACATTTTTAGGTAAGATAATTGTCAAAATTGTTATCCGCCCTTCTGAAAAGGGTTTTATTCTAAAAGGAAAACATTTGCTACAGCACAGCAAACAGGATGTCACAAAAGTTTTCTACCTGGCAAAAAATTGCGGCGTATATGCCAGGTGTATCGAACCACCTAAAATACTTTTCAGAAAGAAAGATAGAGATTTATCCAAAGGCATTAACAATTTATCAAATAACAAAAATATGGTAATATTTTTATTAGGATTGTTTTAGAATAATCGACTTACTTGATACGAAATGGTGTTTTAGTGTCTGGGACGGGCTGCGGTTTGTGATTGTGGCACTCCATGGACTTTTCTTTACCTTTTTTTTATTAAAAATATCAATGCTGTGACTGAAAAAAAATGGTGTTTGTATTTTTATTAAAATTCATGCACCTTATGGGATTGTTATGTACCAGCATATAATGAGATGATGAAAATATGTGGAATAAAGAGCAAGTATATAATTATGCTTAAACTAACTTTTGGTGATGTGGTCCCGGTGTTAGTCTTACTCTTTGTTGCTTTGTGGTTTATTCAACGATGCGATTGTTTTATGTCTTACCTTGTGCCATTTTGTTCTTGTGTTTTTCAGTCCTTTTAGCATTGCGATTACCTCGCTTGGGAGAGAGAGAGAGAGAGCTAATCTTAGTGCTTTTCGTACGTTTGTTCGAATTAAGCTTGTTTGGATTTGTCGGTTTCCTCTTCCTCTTGGTGTCTGGGAAGGGCTGCGGTTTGTGATTGTGGCACTCCCTGGACTTTCCTTTTACTTTGTTTTGATTATCTTTATAAATATGTCTGGTTGCAATAAATACTAAAACCAGTATATTTATCAGAATGTATTTTCATTGAGATTTATCCCGCACAGTTACACATGTTGTCCTGTTAAGGGAACTTGATACGCTCGGTAGATAATTCGTCAATTTGTACATGGAAAACAGCTTTTGTGACTTCCTATTTGCTACCCTGTGCACCATATTCGTTCTGAAAACAAAAGATTCACTGTGAAATACCTTTTCAGAAAGGAGGCAAAGCAATTTGGACATTGTTATCTCCCCTGAAATTGCATACACTCCTCTTAAACACACTTCAAAGAATAAATTTATCTCTGTAGATCTGGAGTGCAATAAAACAGTACAAGTATATTTGGCCACCACAGTCACCATAGAGTGCATACTGGGAAACGTTGATCCGCAGTATATGGAATCAGTTGCAGTGAGTCAAGGCACAAGAGGATTATTTAAAGAAAATGGAACCAATGGCGTAGCCTCGTCAAAAGATGGTCTCATCAGTCTTACGTATTCTTTTACTGTCGTGAAACTTTCTATATCACACATTCAATGTTATCATGATGGGGTATATACATTTTTTGTGAATAGCATTCTCCAGGACAGTACAACGCTTGTTGTTATAAGTAAGTAAATCATTTTAGTTATTAGATGACACCCTTATCGAAAAACCCATATAAAAGTAAGCTTTTTAGAAATACGGAACCTGTTAATCTGAGCATGTTGGTGCTATTATAATGAAAATCAGATGAGAAATAAGACAGTTATTGGGTTTTGGAGTTTTGGAAAGCGCTGTCAAGGTTGTCGCAAGATTTGATGAGTAACTGACGTCATAACCACCTTATTTACTTTACAAGAAATACATAGATCACATCTGAAATAATTTCTTATTGCTATGTACCTGAAAATATGTGCCACATAAGCAGTATATTTCTGTCAGGAGGTAGTTTTTATTTTCGCTTTATAATACTTAACTATATAGTTGAATATCTAATTGGCGGTATCTATGCTAAAAAATATAACTATAATGTCTTTCATTTTTCTTAAACGGCTTTGATGAAATTTACAACAAAGTTGCTTGTTTTCTACATTTAAATAATTTAAGGCATATATTGCTTTTTACGGGCCTCTCCCTTTAAGGATAGCGGTCACACTTAGGGTATTTAATGCCATGCTTATATTTTATGATTCCCTGCTTACTTTCTTGCACACAATGTCCCTTCTAAAAAACGGTCTACTCTAAAAGGAAAAGAAATGGCTCCCATTGAATTTACCTCTCATAAGTGTCCTCAAGAAACATGATAGCAGACGCGCGCGTCATGTGTGTGTGTGTGTGTGTGTGTGTGTGTGTGTGTGTGTGTGTGTGTGTGTGTGTGTGTGTCGTGGCTTATCGTCTGTTCCAATTAGTGATATTTCAGCATGTCACGTGTAGTGCCTAGATGTTCCAATCAGCTTAGTGCTACTTTTAATAGCGTTGTTTCACTGAAACACACTCCTTTGACACATGCCATTATTCAACCAGACATTGTTTACCTGACCCGAGGCCGCCGGTGATATCTGGTAAACCTAAAGCGAAAGAGCAAGACTACTATCTAATTTGATATCGTATTAGACGGGTCTACAATAGCCGTTCAAATGATTTAAAACAGTTCGTGAAACAAGTTCATGAACGCTCTTGATATCTGTACGCAGCCCTGAAAGCAGCCCCAAACAAACACAAGTGGACTCTAACGGAAAAAAAATATCTTGCAGCGGTCAACAGCCTCAAATCTGACGCTCAGAAAAGGTCAGATCGATTCAATAAACACTTCTGGATATACATTTGTTTGTTTTCTTTTCAGCTGAAAGAAGTTATATGTAAGTATCATATTACATGTAGGATTTGATTTGCATCCCGGAAGAATTCTTTTGTACTACTTGTACAATGTTTGCGTTTCGTAAATATTAATAGATATATTATTTTAAATTGTATTTGGTAGCCATTTATATACAAATTGTAGCAAGAAACATTGTTTATGTCTAATGCCAATAAAGAATTTTGCATTGTATTGGTATTTACCCACAGACGATCCTGGGATTCCGACAATCGAGACATCTAGGTTCGTATTAAACCAAGAGGCGACCGTGACTTGTTACGGTAATTTAGGGAATCCTCTGGGATCACGAAACATTTATTTAGAAAGACGGTTGTCGGGGGAGACTGTTTTCACTGTGGTGTCAGAAGGAGACGAGCAGAATGCAGTTTTCAGTACTATTACATGTGCGTTTAATACGATGATTGGATACACATTTACTGTACTTAATAGCCATGGAAACGCAGACTTTATGTGCAGAACAACTTTCGAAAAAAGAGACCTTAATTCAACCATTGCCACAGTGACTGCCACGTCACAAGGTAAATAATTTTACTTCTTATACTGTTACTATTTGTATTTATATTTTATTGTTACACATTGAATATTTTTCGTGTATTGTGGAACGCAAGATAATGACTCATTTATGTCATATCCAGACAGAAAAGTAGAGACCAGCCTGTATATTCACTAGATCTGATCCAGGATTCTCTGTTTGTCTATATATTATGAAGTTATCACTGCTTCTGTAACAAGGACAACATAGGCTCTATGTAGACGTCTCATCTAGGCCTTAGTTGCCGGCATACGGCAAAATGGTTATTTTCTTGAGGTACACAACTTATGTCTGTTAACTGTTGAAAATGCGAATGCATATAGTCTGGCATTGTTACTGCGGTTTGACAGAGTCATTTGTACTATACGTTGTTTTGCGAAAATAAGTTTTTTATACATAATTAGATGAACAAATTTTATTCTGCTCAGTAGAAAAGTGGATAATCTTTTGGATCACACAGAAAGGATAGGGCAAACTGAAGAGCCCAATCTATTATTGTATTAGTGAACAAAATGGATCTAGATCAAACAGCACGGATGCACAGGCTCATTCGCGAAGGCACAGAGTGATCTAGGTTTTCAATGTTCTCAAATGTTACAATGCATTTTTTCAGCAATCGGTACAATCTATTAATGGAAGAGAAAACGTACAAAGGAAAATACTCTAGCTCACACAGACTCATTCTTACGAACAATTATCTTCAAATGGTTATTTACTTGAAATAGTACTTCTGTCGCTGTAAAATTGCATTATATTTTTGGTAGACGTTTGGAAGAAAAAAAGGAGGTTTACTACCTCCGTTAAACGTTTTTGCTTATTTTGAATATTATTTTCTTCCATGAAAAATAGGTGGAAATAGTAACAATGTTTTTTGTAGAGTTAACAGATGCCCTCACCGTGAATTGTTAGATTTTCTATTGCTATGACATTAAAAATTAAGTGTAGGTCACCAAAATCTAAGCAGTTCTTTATTATGTCTTAATTATGTATAAGTGAAAATTAATCAGAATCTAACCACTGGTTCATTAGATATTATGCAGACAAGAAAGTATCACGCCGACGCCAACGCCAGCCCAAAAAAAGGCAAAAAAAAAAAAAAAAAAAAAAAAAAAAAAACAGAAAAAAAAAGAAAAAAAAAAAGAAGAAAAAACAACAAAAACAAACAACAACAACAACAATAAAAAAAAAAAACAAAAAAAAAAAACAACAACAAAAAAAAAAAAAAAAAAAAAAAAAAAAAAAATACAATTTATCCCCCTCCCCTTAGGTGAAGGGGATAAAAATTTCGGTTGTGTATAGAAACCATGTTACATTTGTTCATTGTTAAAGAATTCATGCATGCAATTTAATTCACAGACTTGTGTTTATATTCCGTTAAAGGTTTACGCCTTTATAGGGTGCTTTTATCTGTCCAAAAGCTTGTAACGAGAACCGACATTGTAAACAGCCAATCCAAGGAATGTGAAGAATCCATTGGATATGTATAGTGTATTGTACCAATACTGTATGCAAATGCAAAAAAACGTTTGTACCTATATCTGTTTGATTAAACACTCATTTACTTTTAAAATGTGTCTCTGGTGGCGGTATAGAAACAAAAAATCGTAGAATAGTAAGATAGACAAAAAAGTAAAAACAAAAAGACAAAAATAGCAAAGAGTGCAATTTACATTTTCATCACTTTGTTGGGTAGGCCAACCACTCCGGCTATGGTATCCGAGACTGGACATAACAATCGGCGGCACAAGTTAACTACACATACCCTACTTACAGATTGTGTCCTTACAAAATACATTGGGATACATAGGAACAAAACAATCACGAAACACAGCCCTCCCATCCCAAGACACAGGATATGCGTTGAACTACACGAAACGACAATTCAATAAAACAGTACAACGGCACCAGAACGATCACCATGGGATGCTTTATGCAACAGAAACAACGCCCGGAACGGTTAATGGGAAAAGAAAGTTAGAATGTACGTTTGAAATACCTCTGCTCGATATTATAGTCAGACGCTGGTACAAATTGTCGCATTGATTACATGTTTTGCTTTCTCTGTTTCAGAGGTCATGTTTCTTCCTCGAAATCCTAGTGGGAAAATTGGAAAGTCATTATCCATTCGGTGTACAGTATCTGGTGTTACTGACCTTACATCTCTAATCCTCTACCGACATGATACTCTTGACCCTGTTTGCAAGATCATGGAAGAAAATATTACAAACTTCCAAAGTGATACGGACTGTGGTGGTCAAATCAGTGCCTCTAGCGGCTACCTGCAAACTAATTTTTCGTCTATACAATGCAGTGATGAAAGTGAATATACATGTATGCCGAATGCTGAAGCCAGTACATCCGCTAAAACTAAACTTGCCGTTTTCAGTAAGTCTTTATCGTGAAAGGGGATCCTCTCAGATAATATAACTCTCTTAAAGTTTCAAAACTATTTTTTCCTCTTACGATGCAGTAATGAGAGTGAATATACATGCATGCTGGATGCTAAACCAGTACACCGCTAAAACGGAAATTCCCGTTTTCAGTAAGGCTTTATGGGAAACGGGTACATTTCTAGCGGAGCCAACGCTTTCGAAATTGTTTTGACCCTTCTGAAAAGTTGTCTACTCAATATTTAGCTGAACATTTAAAAGCTGAATTAAATGTCTCAATAACATTGGTTTATTTTTTTTCATAGAGTGACACCATGAATTTACTCTCAAAACAGATCAGAAACAGCAACAGGAGATGCACAATTAGTCCCCTTGTAATACCCACAATATGTCTATGCATTTTGGTACTACATTTAATATAGGTGTCATTGAGAAGATAGACAAAAGCATCACAGACTTTTTGACAAGACCATTATGTATACTGTTACGATCTTCTGAAGTGAAAAAAACGAGTGCTTTCATTATGAGATAATTACAGGGAGTCCACCCGTTTGACAGTTCTTTTAATAAATTGAGGAAGCTTATCTTTGATCAGTATATGACAAGGTAATATAAAGTGCAGAAGAGTCATATGTCAATTAATTGGACTCTCGAAGTACCTACATCTAATTTTAGTCAGAACCTCTCCAGAGTTTGAAACTGATCAAACTGGGCTTATCTTATATTTCCTAATATTTTCATATTATTTGAATCCCATAGCAATGATGCAAAAGATTAAGAATTTACAAAGCTTATTGGTAGTTCAGGAACTAGCATTGCAATAAAACGTGTCTTGCATGAAGATACGGGCTTGCTTGAACAATCGTAATAAATTGCTAACTGCTAAACTTCTTTATCAGGGTTATCGGTATCATAAACTACATAAAGACTTTTCTAACTTTTATAGACGTCATTCCGATTTAATTCAATGTTAGACTAAAATCTCTTCTGCAACAAGGCTTATCAGAACCCGAATTTTATGGTGACTTATTTGTGCTTGTTTGGATTTGTCGGTTTCCTCTTCCTCTTGGGGTCTGGGAAGTGCTGCGGTTTGTGATTGTGGCACTCCCTGGACTTTTCTCTTACCTTTTTTTTAGTGTATAAATTCAGAAAAATATATGCTTGCAATGATTTAAGTACCCAATGTCGTAAAATCATTCTTCGATAAAAAAAGATTGGGTACAACATAAATGTTATACGACAGACTGCATGCATGGTTGTTAACCCAATCACGGTTAATAACTTTGCTTTCCTCTTTAATTGCACGCCGGCGGGTTACGCCTCAGATTCTATGATGGTTCCAGCGTAAAGGCTTACTTGAAATTTAATTTTGGGTAATGCTGGTTGGTACTTGATGTTCTATCTTTGGTCGGACCCACCGGAGTCTAACTGCAGGTTTTCTTTTGCTCCAGCATTTCAGTTGTTTCGTGCTGTCGAATCCTCATCGTTGTTTCATCTCTGTAATTAGTTGATTTTGTTTGTGTTCTCGGAGATGTAGCACTGATGAGTTAGGAAGCCTTCATGCGGACTGAAAAAATTATGTGTCTAAACCGCGGCAGAAGTAAGAGAGCGAGGATTGTGGCCACGTAAAATCGATTTAAGCCCCCCAGTGAAATACTTTTCACTGACCGTTCCAAGGCTGTTCTTCTGTTATGGTTTATTTTTGTTATAGTTCGTCTTTGAATGTGTGTGTCGCTTACATGTTTTTGTTTTGGATAGCCATTTGACGACTTTGTGGGAAAGTAACTGTCCGTTTGGCTTTCTGCTAGTGATTTTCCATTAGGGTCTAGCTATTTCGTGTTGTGTTTCTTTCCCTTTGATGTCACTGATGGGAGGTGTGGGATAATTGTATCCATTCCTGATCATTGCATTCCCTTCTATTTTGTTAGGTAGTACAACGTAAGCAACATGTCTCGCTTCTCTTAAATAATTGCAACAACCTTTTCATATTGAGTTTTCGCTTGTGCAAGCAGTCTAGATTTGGCATATACCGTATTCATCCTAACATTTGGAATATGCATGTCTGAGCAACCGGACGTCCAAACTGTTATTTTCATGCCTTACTGCTGTCAGATACATTGGATAAGATACTGTGAAACTGTTTACGAAAGGGATGTAATAAACCGTTTTTGGTCAATTAAAAATTCCAGTGAAGTTCTTAATAAATTTAAATCTAAAGACTTTAAGGCTTCTAAATTGTCTACGTCTGATTTTTACCGTATACTGACACCGTATACTGTGTTACCACATCATCTAATTAAAGATTATTCAATTATTTGATCGAGCGTTTTTTTTCGGGAGAAAACACTTTATTTTGCTTGTAACAAAGAATGTGCTTTTCTTACTTGTAATGTACGAATATAATTCTCGTATACAAAAATCATAATTCATGAAAGTCAGACGCCCATGTTTATCTTTTGGACAGCATTTTTCTTACATCTGGAAGTGAACTTTATAGGCAAACTGTTGGTATTCCCATGGGAACTAATTGTGCTCCTCTTGCTGCAGATTTGTTTCTATTTTGTTATGAAATAGCTTCTGTTATGAAAGATATTTCATGAAGTCTCTCTCACGGGAAAGTCAGGCTGACATTATTGAGACTTTCAATTCCACTTAAAGATACCTTGGCAATTTATTAAATATTAATAATATTTACTTTGATCAAATAGTGGACCGCATTTACTCTACTGAATTTCAATTGAATAAGGTCAATTCTTCCAACATCGAGGCTCCTTTTTTGGATTTGAAACTATCTTTTAAATTATTTGACAGTTTCCACTACAATTTATGATAAATGGGACAATTTTGAGTTTGATGTAGTCAATTTCTCTTACATGGATAGCGATGTCCCCTGGCGTACCTCGTATGGGGTATTCTTTATCTCCTCATTCGATTCGCCAGAGCTCTTTCAAACCTAATGACCTCAATTGTCGTAACAAAGCCCTTAATGCCAAACTTCTTAAGCAGGGTTATCGTAATAATAAACTTCGTAAGACGTTTTGGAATTTTATCGCAACACAGTGCGTTGGTAGAAAAATATGATGTCATCCTGAAGAAACTTATGCAACAGGGTGTGTCAGAACAAGAATTTTATGATGACTTAGTTTACAGAATTGGAAAAATGTGAAGAATTCGAACTTTTCGGAATAATTCAGAAAGCTAATTAAGCATTATAAAAGAATAGGATATAGCCTAGATATAACGCAACAGACTGCATGCCTGGTTGTTAACCCAATCACTGTTGATGGCTATGCTTTGCTCTTTAATTGCACGACGGCGGTTCGGGTCTCAGACTCAATGACGGCCCCCGTCGTGAAGTGGGTTTGGGCTTGATGATATGTCTTTGGCTTTGCCCGCCGTGGTTCAACTACTGGTCTTCTTGAACTCTGGCTCGCAATGGCTGTAGAATTAACCAGGAGTGCTCATCTTTGTTTTTCGTAACGATTTTTGTTTTTATTTTATGTTTTTGCTATGATGCATTGAGTTGGGAGCCATTATATGAACCGAAAGTTGATATTGTGGTTTGTTCTGCGAGGTGATTTGTTGTATGTCTTTCCGAGTGTCATGTTGTTCTTGTGTTTTTCAGTCCTTTTAGTATTGCGATTACCTCGCTTGGGGAAGAGAGAGCTAATCTTAGTGCCTTTCGTACGTTTGTTCGGTTTGTGCTTGTTTAGATTTGTCGGTTTCCTCTTCCTCTTGGGGTCTGGGAAGGGCTGCGGTTTGTGATTGTGGCACTCCCTGGACTTTTCTCTTATCTTTTTTGATGTATTTCTATATCAAGAGTAGCGTTGGGACCC
This sequence comes from Anodontia alba, assembly GCA_964016985.1. NCBI lineage: Eukaryota > Metazoa > Mollusca > Bivalvia > Lucinida > Lucinidae > Anodontia > Anodontia alba. The sequence goes on along the minus strand of OZ024832.1, from coordinate 42,655,357 downwards.
AGAGAGAAATAAGTCGACTGTAAAAATCCTTTCAACCCAAACCCGGTTATGTATACTACTGACCGTTCTCAGGCGGTGGTCACGGAATTCCAATTAAAGGGAGCAAATTCTTCCGATACCGAGGCACCTTTGTTGGATTTGAATTTATCTATATCTAATGGTACAGTTTCCACCAAAATTTATGATCAACGGGACGATTTTGATTTTGATATAGTCAATTTCCCTTTTCTGGATGGCCCCCGGCGTACCTCATATGGGGTATACATATCTCCTTAGATTCGCCAGAGCTTCTTCAAATCTTAATGACTTTAACTACCGTAATAAAGGCCTTACTGCCAAACTTCTTAGGCAGGGCTATCGTTATTTTAAACTTCGTAAGGCGTTTTCGAAATTTTATCGCAGACACAGTGCCTTGTTAGAAAAATATAGCCTCAGTCTGAAAACACTTCTGCAACAAGGTATATCGGAACCAGAATTTTACGGTGACTTAGTGTACAGATTTAAAAAAAATTGTAGGTAAATCTAACTTTTCGGAGCAATTCACAAAACGTATTAACCGTTATAAAACAATTGGCTATAGCCTGGATATTATGCGACAGACTGCATGCCTAGTTGTCAACCCAATCATTGTTGATGGCTATGCTTCACTCTTGAAGCACGGCGGCTATTCGGGCCTCAGACTCAATGACGGCCTCTTCGTAAAACTTTAACCAGTGGGTTGGGGCTTGATGATATGTCTTTGGCTTGGCCCGCCGTGGTTCAACTATTGGTTTTCATTTACTCTGGCATACAGTATAATTAGCCATGAGTACTCGTCTTTGTTTATTATAGTGCTTAATTTTATTTTTATGATTTCGCTTTGATGCATGGACTGAGTTGGGAGCCTTTATGCGAACCGAATTTTTATGTATTTCTGTATTAAGAGTAGAATCGGGACCCAGGGTGAAGTTAGCTATCTGTAAAAGTGCTTTAAACCCCCGGTGGTTTACTCTACTGACCGTTCTAAGGCGGTGGTCCCGGTGTTAGTCTTACTCTTTGGTGCTTTGTGGTTTATTCTGCGAGGCGATTTGTTGTATGTCTTACCGAGTGTCATTTTGTTTTTGTGTTTTTCAGTCCTTTTAGCATTGCGATTACCTCACTTGGGGAAGAGAGAGCTAATCTTAGTGCTTTTCGTATGTTTGATCGATTTGTGCTTGTTTGGATTTGTCGGTTTCCTCTTCCTCTTGATGTCTGGGAAGGGCTGCGGTTTGTGATTGTGGCACTCCCTGGTCTTTTCTCTTACCTTTTTGCTCTTACTCTGTGTAGTTTTGTGGTTTATTCTAAGAGGCGATTTATATTAAGTCTTGCCTTGCGTCTTGTCCTTGTGTTTTTCAGTTCTTTCAGCGTTGCGATCACATCACCTTGTTTGGGGAAGAGAGAGGTGGACTGTGTTTTTCATGCGTTTGTTTGTTTTGCGCTTTTGATTTGCGTCTCTTTCCTCTTTCTCTTCGTGTCAGGGTTTAGCTGCGACTTGGGATTGTGGCACTCCCTGGACTTTTCTGTTAACCTCTTTGACCACGCTAAACCTACTTCTGGATAGTGTTTTGACCAATGTCTACACTCTACTATTCCGTTAGCGTCTTTTAGACAGAATAAATGATTGTCAAAGAAGAAACAGAGTTAGAATAGTTAGGGTTGCTATGATTGGAAGTTCACTTAGATGGATTTTGTCATGACGGGCTTCTGCATATATGTAAAGCGGTTCAATTTTTGTTGGTCACTTGATGAAAATACCGCCTTGATTTACTGGCGGAACCTATTAGTCTGACCATCTGCCCATGTATGTATGTATGTAAATATGTATGTATGAATGCCTGTATGTCTGTCTGTCTTCCTGTCTTGGTCTTAACTCATATTTTATTCTGCTACAGGGTCATATATGAGTCCAACATTTATTTCCAAGCCAAAGACGTTAGAAGAGAACAAGTCTACTCTAGATGATGAAAGTTTTCAGTGCCAAGGAGAAACAGGATATCCAACGACGGGTTCAATAATCCTACAGACAAACAAAATGGGTACATTCGAAGAGTTTACTTTAGGCAAAACAAAAAGGGCAAGTAACATGGGCAGCTGTAGTACAAATGAAACGTTAACCGTAAAATCAGTTGAATTTGACACATCATGGAACAACACCCAACTCCGGTGTGCAATTAAAAAAAGTGACGGCACTACATTGGATTTGGTTTCAGAAGAATTCACAGTAATGTTGATACCAGGTAAAGAAACAGCCGTCTCTGTTGAATTGAGGTTTTACGATTCAGTCAACCCATTTAGGTCATGTCAAGCTGGTCAGTTTACCTAATCACACTTTTCCTGGGTAGGCTTAGTCCTATAAGCGGTTAACTAGTTGTTTCTTTCGGAAGAAACTGATACCAGCCCTTCTTCAATCAGCGGAAGAGAGAGAATGACCGCAGAAAATATTTTATAATCAATGTCCACTAAAGACTATTGCCGGACCCGGCGGGGATGGAACCCGCGACAATCCGATGTTTAGCAGGACGGGCATCTGACTGTTCCACCGAGACCGGCACCCGACGGTCCCTGAACTAATGCTTAGCACTCTGGGTAGAAATTTGAGCAGACGACATTTTGAAATAGTTTTCATATTTTCCTAAGAAAACAGGTTTTGACATTTCATGCAAACTTTCTCCAACGGGTAACTATCTGCTTAATTAGTCCAGAGAGTGGTAAGGTTTAAGCAACTATGTATGTTTTCCTACTGATCGTTCCAAGGTGGTTCTTCTGTTGCAGTTCTTCTTTGTGCGTCCATGGTTTCATATATGGTTTTGTGTTGTCCTTAGTAGTTCCCTATCTCTTCTTCTTTTGATGTCTTTTAAGGACTGTGCGTCGTGATTGTGGCTTTTCCTATATCTTCACTTATATTGTTTAAAAGTTAATATACTTACTCCAAAAAGATTTTCCACCATTTAATACAATGGAAACAGCTTTCGTGACTTCCTGTTTGTTTTCAAGCACACAAAGAGCTTTTTGAAATAAGGTTTGCTTTAAAAGTGATTACGCTCCCCTATTAACTTAATTCTTTCCGTTTAGAGTAGACCTTGGCAAAATTGTATCGATAGACATTCAAATGTAAGGTTAATGGTCAGAAGTGTTTCGCTTCCAATAAAATTTAAGGTTATTGGGCAGAAGTATATCAATTCTCATTAAATTTAAGTTTAATTGCCTGAAGTGTATCATTTCCTATTACATTAAAGGTTAATGGTCAGAGGTGCATCAATTCTCATTGAATTTAAGCTTCACGGTCAGAAGTGTATCATTACCATCAAATTTATGGTTAATGGTCTGAAGTGTATCAAATCCATATATTTTTTTGTGTGTTTTTGTTTTTGCTTTGTTAGTGTGTGTCTGTGTTTGTGTGTGTGTGTGTGTGTGCGCGCGCGTGCGTATGTGTGAGTATGCTCCAAATTTAAGAAGAACTGATACACCTTTAGTGTCAAATTGTGCCTCCCTTCTGAAAAAAGGGGTATCCTCCAAAAGTAAAGTATTAGAAGTCATAAAAGTTGTCTCTCTTATAGAAAATGGCGGAAACTCTACCAAGTGTATACAGTAGCTATCGCTACCGGGGACATAAAAAAGAAACACCAGAACCACCTCCTTGGAATGATCAGTACTAAAAACTAAAACGAAACTGATGATTAATTTGTCTTATTACTTTGCATTTCGTAATTGGTTATAATTGATTATATGGGCTATGAAAATATACCATTTCGCATTTTTTCTTCACTTATATTTTAATTAAATATTATTAACGATATTTCACTTTAATATGTTACATCAAAATTAAAATAGCCGCAACGTGAGAAAATATATCTTCTGACATGTGCCCCCAACGAAGACTTAAATCAGTCTGCGCATCCGTGCAGTCTGATCAGAGACTTCGTTGTCCACATGAAGAAACTTCGTACCCTTGGCAATCCAAAATGCGCGTAGGAAAAATTCTGATCAGGCTGGATTGAATCTTTGCTGAGTGCACTTGTCTGAAGGTAAGTTTTCTGACGTTGTGGCTCATTAAACGGGATACCTGCCATTTAAGGTTGAGACCTGAGCTGCTTTTGTAATAAGCTTACTATGTATTATCTTAAAGCTCTATTTCGAAATAAAATTTAGGTGTCTCTAGCTTAGAAGGGCTGCGTTTTGTGATTGTGGCACTCCCTGGACTTTTCTCTTACCTTTTTTTTTTTACTAAAATGCTACCGAGTAATGCTTAGTAAAGTATTATCACGCCTGCTGATCTCCACACCCGCAAAATAGAAAGGAAGGCAATGAACAGGAATCGATACAATTATCCCACACCTCCCATCAGAGACATCAAAGGGAAAAACACAAACACGAAATAACTGGACCCTAATGGAAACATCACTAGCAGAAAGCCAAACGGGCATATACTTTCCCATAAAGTGGCCAAATGGCTATCCAAAACCAAACAGAAAATGTAAACGACACACACATTCAAAGACGAACTATAACAAAAATAAACCATGACAGAAGAACCGCCTTGGAACGGTCAGTGAAAAGTATTTCACTGGGGGGGGGGGGGGGGGGGGGGCGCGGGGGCTTAAATCAATTTTACGTGGCTACAATCCTCGCCCTTACTTCTGCCGCGGTTTAGACACATAATTTGTTCAGTCCGCATGAAGGCTTTCCCGGTGTTAGTCTTACTCTTTGTTGCTTTGTGGTTTATTCTACGAGGCGATTTGTTGTATGTCTTACCGTGTGTCATTTTGTTCGTGTGTTTTTCAGTCCTTTTAGTATTGCGATTACCTCGCTTGGGGAAGAGAGAGCTAATCTTAGTGCTTTTCGTACGTTTGTTCGGTTTGTGCTTGTTTAGATTTGTCGGTTTCCTCTTCCTCTTGGTGCATGGGAAGGGCTGCGGTTTGTGATTGTGGCACTCCCTGGACTTTTCTCTTACCTTGTTTTCCTGACTCATCAGTGCTACATCTTCGAGAACATAAAAAAATTAATAAATTACAGAGATGAAACAACGATGAGGATTCGACAGCACGAAACAACTGAAATGCTAAAGCAAAAGAAAACCAACAGTAAGACTCCAGTAGGCCTGACCAAAGATATAGCATCAAGTACCAACCAACATTACCCAAAATTAAATTTCAAGTAAGCCTTTACGCTGGAACCATCATAGAATCTGAGGCCTAACCCGCCGGCATGCAATTAAAGAGGGAAGCACAGTTATTAACCGTGATTGGGTTAACAACCATGCATGCAGTCTGTCGTATAACATTTATGTCGTACCCAATCTTTTTATGTCGATGAATGATTTTACGAAATTGGGTACTGAAGTCATTGCAAGGATATATTTTTTCTGAATGTATATACTAAGTCACCATAAAATTCAGGTTCCGATAGGCTTTGTTGCAGAAGAGATTTAAGTCCAACATTGAATTTAGAAACTAAATCGGAATGACGTCTATAAAACTTAGAAAAGGCTTTACGTAGTTTATTATACCGATAACCCTGATTAAGAAGTTTTGCAATTAGTAATTTATTACGAGTGTTGAAGTCAGTTACATGACTAGACACTCTGGCAAATCGAATTAATTGTGAAATATAAACACCGTAGGATGCCGCACGAGGAACATCAACATCAAAGAAAGGAAAATTTACAATCTTAAAATCAAAATCATCGCGTTTATCATAAATTTTGCAACACCGTGTTATGAAAAGAAAATCGTAAAGAGATCTTCCAGAGGTGGTTGCGGAGAGTCAGTTTAGGTGGCGTTGAAGGTTGGTGTTAGTAAAAATAAGGCTGACATATTTGGCACGATCGCTGATATCCCAAATTGGGCGATGTAATTCACTCTCTTATCTAGTCTCCCATATAATCCGAATCGTAGTCCTTTTAGCAAATAGGAACACAAATCATTTTTCTCCCGATGCAAGGGTGGTCAGATTTTGCCATTTTAGTGACAAGCAGGCATGTAAAACTCCAGTTCTTGGAGAGAATACAAATTTCTGTCAAAAATATCACCGTTTCAGTAAAGGTTTGATGTGTTACTGTATAGTTATAAAGAAAGTACATCGCATTCTTTTGCTACTGCGCAGAAACTAGGCATTTTATTGACCGATGGTGCATAAGGAAAGCGGAGGCGAGTATAGGGATAGGTGGTGCTTGAGAAGACCATAGTTTTTCAACAAGAAAGAAAGAAAAAGGGTAATAATGGCACCAGGATTGACAAAATAGGAATCAGGAACACAGTTTCCGTAACTGGATCAGAAACCATACGTAAAACGCAACCAGTAGTATGAAGTACGATGTTGAAAAAACATGGTCTTTTGAATCACCACCTATCTTTTTACTCTAAACCGCTCTCCTATCTCTCCACAACCACCTCCGGGAAATCTCCTTACGATTTTCTTTTCACAACACGGGGTTGAACATGTGGAGATAAGCAGCCTCAATTATGGAAGATGTGGTGTAAAAAGATGGTTTTCTAACTACTTTGCTTTCGACATCGGAAACCCATCTTATGCTTGATACTTTATACAACAGAAGTAAATTTACATATTTTATCATGATTGAATGCAATTTTTTGTTGTAACTACCTACGTACAAGCAGCACATTATTCTATCTCTAATAAAAAAAATGGCTGTAAATTATGCAAACAAAAGGACCATAATGGTCCTATATCGCTCACCTGAGCAAACAGATTTGCAAACTTACTTTTGAAGTTTCAGCCACGTTCACTGCTCTAAGATTTTTGTATAAATTTTATAGCCTTGTCCCCCAGCGGCCATGTTTTCTTTACGTATCATGACGGCTTGAACTGAATCTTGAAAGAGGGTCACCAAAGAAACATTTCTGCCAAGTTATAATGAAATCGGTCCAGTGGTTTCTGACAAAAAGATTTTTTAAAGTCTTTTATACAGCTGTATAGGGAAAATAAGACCCGCACCCTAGCTGCCATGTTTTTTGACGAGTTATGACAGCTTGAACAAACGCTGTAGAGGGTTACCAAAGGAACATTCCTGCCAAGTTATATTGAAATCGGTTCAGTGGTTTCTGACAAGAAGATTTTTAAAGTTTTCTATTTTGATATATAGGGAAAAATAAGCAACGCCACCTAGCAGCCCTGCTTTTTGACAAATCATGATTGTTTGAACAATCTTGGTAGAGGGTCACCAAAGCAACATTCCTGCCAAGTAATATTGAAATCACTCAAGTGCTTTCTGACAAGAAGACTTTTAAATTTTTCCCTATAGATATATAGGGAGAATAAGCCACGACCTCTGGCGGCCACGTTTTTTGACGTTTCATGCGGGCTTGAACAATCCTGGTAGAACGTTACCAAAGTACATTGAACTCTGTCCAGTGGTTTTTGAGAAGAAGATTTTTGAAGTTTTCTATATAGATATATAGGGAAAATGAAAAAAAAATGAATAAGCACTGCTTATTAGATGCACCCTGCAAGGTAATATTCGATATAAATAGCAGCTCTTTCAGAGGATTATAACAAATCCATAGCAACAACAACTTATCAATATCAACATGCATGCCAAATATTACAAGATATCTAAAATTATTAAGCAGGAAAAACAGAAGTGTTACGGACATTAAAAGATAACAAGGGTGACTATAACAGTATTGATCCCTTGACCCTTGTTTTACTGTAGTAGCAACATCTCATGAATATCAACATTTATGCAAAACATGTTAAGATTCCTAATAATATTAACCAAGATATGCAGGAAAAAAGACGCAAGGCTCACTTTTTTAGTATTTATAATGTAGTGACCCCCATCCTGATGATGTATCTGTGCTAGTTTGGTCAATTCCAGCCATTGGTTAAAGACATATTGTGCACACAAACTTCTACTGCATTAAATAAGTTTACAAAGGGCAATAACTATCAAAATTTGAGATTCAAAGTGCCGTTGTGGCCTTGAAAACAAGATAAAGATAACAAAAATCTAATTACTTCTTTCCCCAATCCAAGTGATGTATCTGTGCTGGTTTGGTCAAAATCCAGCCATTGGTTAAAGAGATAGTTTGCACACAAACTTTTACTGCATTAAGAATTTTTTTAGTATGAATAATGTAGTGACCTTTAATAGAGCCAATTCTTCCGATACCGAGGCACCTTTTTTTGGATTTGAATCTATGTATATCTAATGGTACAGTTTCCACCAAAATTTATGATAAACGGGACGATTTTGATTTTTTTACAGTCAATTTCCCTTTTCTGGACGGCGATGTCCCCCGGCGTACCTCATATGGGGTATACATATCGTAACTTATTAGATTCGCCTGGGCTTCAATAAATCTTAGTGATTTTAACTTCCGTAATAAAGGCTATTGCCACACTTCTTAGGCATGGCTATCGTTATTTTAAACTTCGTGAGGCGTTTTTGAAATTTTATCGCAGACACAGTGCCTTGTTAGAAAAATATAGCGTCAGTCTAAAATACTTCCTGCAACAAGGTATATGGGAACCAGATTTTTACGGTGACTTAGTGTACAGATTTAGAAAAATTGTGGGAAAATCTAACTTTTCGGAGCAATTCATAAAACTAATTAACCCTTAAAAAAGAATTGGCTATAGCCTGGATATTATGTGGCAGACCGCATGCCTTGTTGTCAACCCAATCATTGTTGATGGCTATGTTTCACTCTTTAATTGCACGGCGGCTGTTCGGGCCTCAGACTCAATGGCGGCCTCTTCGTAAAACTTTAAACAGTATGGGGCTTGACTATATGTCTTTGGCTTGGCCCGCCGTGGTTCAACTATTGGTTTTCATTTACTCTGGCATACAGTAGAATTAGCCATGAGTACTCGTCTTTGTTTATCACTGTGATTAATTTGATTTTTATGTTTTCGCTTTGATGCATTGACTGAGTTGGGAGCCTTTATGCGAACCGAATTTTTATGTATTTCTGTATTAAGAGTAGCATCGGGACCCAGGGTGAAGTTGGCTGGCTGTAAAAGTGCTTTAACCTCCCCCTTACCCATGGTGGTTTATTCTACTGACCGTTCTGAGACGGTGGTTTCTGTGTTAGTCTTACTTTTTGTTACTTTGTGGTTTATTCTACGAGGCAATTTGTTTTATTTCTTACCTTGTGTTATTTTGTTCGTGTGTTTTTTTCAGTCCTTTTAGCATTGCGATTACCTCGCTTGGGGAAGAGAGAGCTAATCTTTGTGCTTTTCGTACGTTTGTTCAATTTGCGCTTGTTTGGTTTTGTCTGTTTCCTTTTCCTCTTGGTGTCTGAGAAGGGCTGCGGTTTGTAATTGTGGCACTCCCTGGACTTTTCTCTTACCTTTTTTTGAAAATAAGGTTAAGGTCACCAAATTATAATAACTTCTTTTCCCTATCCTGATAATGTATGTGTGCTAGTTTGGTCAAATTCCGGCCATTGATTAAAAGGACAGTGAGCACACAAACTTTTTACTGCTTTAAGAAATTTCACAAAATGCAATAACTAACAAACTTTGAGTTTCAAAGTGCCAATGTGATCTTGAAAACGAGATAAAACTCACTAAAATCTAATTACTTCTTTCCTCGATCCAAATGATGTAGCTGTGCTAGTTTGGTCAAATTCCATCTATTGATTCATGAGAGAGTACACACAAGGCTCACATTTTAAGTATTTATCATGTAGTGACCTTGAAAATAAGGTCAAGCTCACCAAATTCTAATCACTTCTTTTCCCTATCCTGATAATGTAAATGTGCTAGTTTGGTCAAATTCCAGCCACCAGCCATTGATTAAAAAGATAGTGAGCACACAAACTTTTTACTGCGTTAAGACATTTTACAAAAGGCAATAACTATCGAAATTTGAGTTTCAAATTGCCGGCATGATCTTGAAAACGAGATAAAGATCACCAAAATCTAATCAATTCTTTCTCCAATCCCAATGATGTATCTATGTTAGTTTGGTCAAATTCCATCTATTGATTCATGAGCTAGCGTGCACACAAGGATTACTTTTTGAGTATTTATAATGTAGTAACCTTGAAAATAAAGTCAAGATCACCAAACTCTAATAACATGCTGATAACGTATCTGTGCTAGTTTGGTTAAATTCAAGCCATTGGTTAAAGAGATAGTGTGCAGACAAACGCTTTACTGCATCATGGAATTTTACAAAGGACAATAACTCCAAGAGAATTGGCCCCTAGTCCATACATTTTCTTATGTAGGTACACCTTATTGATATCAATGTGACTGCAGAAATTGATGAATATCTATCGCTTTGTTTTCAAGATGTTAGGAAAAATGAAAGTGTCGCGGACAGACACATCGACGGACGGACAGACGGACAACGTGAAAACAGTATACCCAACCACAAACATAGTTTGCGGGGGTACAATAAGCCCCGCCCGTAGCAGCCATGTTTTTTTTGACGAATCATAATGGCTTAAACAATCTTCGTAGGGGGTCACTCAAGAAATATTCATGTTAAGTTATATTGAAATCGATCCATTGGCTTATGACGGGAACATTTTTTTAAGTTTTCCATTAGATATATAGGCAAAATAAGCTCCGCCCCTAGCGGACATGTTTTTTTACTTATCTTAACGGCTTGAATAGTCTTGGTGGAAGGTAACCAAAGGAACATGTAGAGATACATTGAAATCGGTCCAGTAGTTTTTGACAAGAAGAGTTTTAAAGTTTTCTATATATGTAAAGGGAAAATAAGCCCCTCCCTCCAGGCAGCTATGTTTTTTTTTGACGAATCATGACGGCTTGAACAAGCTTTATAGAGGGTCACCAAAGAAACATTCTTGCCAAGTTATATTGAATTCGGTCCATTGGTTTATGACGAGAACATCTTTAAAGTTTTCTATATAAATATATAGAGAAAATAAGCTCCGCCCCTTAGCAGCAATGTTTTGACATATCATGACCGCTTGAACAATCTTGGTAGAAGGTCACCAAAAGAACATTTATGCCAAATTATATTAGAATCGATCCAGTTTGACAAGAAGATTTATAAAGATATATATATATATATATATATATAGGAAAAAAGTCCTGCTCCCTGGTGGCCATGTATTTTTGACGTATTACGACAGCTTGAACAATCTTGGTAGAGGGTTACCAAAGAAACATTTATGCCAAGTTATATTGATATCGGTCCAACGGCTTCTTACGAGAAGATTTTTTAAAAGTTTTCTATATAGATATATAGGGGAAATGAGATCCGCTCCCTAGCGGCAATGTTTTTGACAAATCATGACGGCTTGAACAATCCTGGTAGAGGGTCAGCAAGGAAACATTCCTGCCAAGTTATATTGTAATCGGTACATTAGTTTCTGACAAGAAGATTTTTAAAGTTTTCTATATAGCACCTCTTGTCACTCCGTGACAGTTGAACTAAAATGACAGGGTAGGTAGATTAGAGACAGGCTTTCAACAAGTTTATTTTGTTGAAATTCTGAAAATTCTACAATGCTGTAGAAACAGGTGGGAAAAGTCTTAGATAAAACATTCCAAAAATCTCTTTACCTGTAGAAGTTGAACATGTCAGACCAATTTTTGGTTATAAGTTTTCTTTTATGGTAAATAATTGAGAACGAACCACAAAAACAGGTAAAACAAATAGATTCCAGCCAGAACAAAACATTTTCAGTAAGAATAAAATAAAAAAAAGCAAAAACAAAAAGGTCTTTCCAAAGGATGCCACAAACAGAGTAGTCTGCTTATCTAATTTAGGTCAAGCGAGGCAGTTATGTTATCAATTAAATAGTTATTATATGTTTTGTATAAACATACATATTGCTTTGCCAGTGAGCGGGCAGATTCTTCAGAACGTCATTGACAGCATAAAATATTTGACAAAACATTCAGTATCTGAATACTTCAAAAAATCAACTTACGCTAATGCCAAAATGCATTATCATTATTGTAAATATCTAGCAAGTTCATTTATTGGATCATGTTAATATCTATCAGTAAGCAAACAATTATCAAACTATTCCAAGGAGTTTCAAATTTTCATATCTCTTATCTGGAGCTTCAAGGCAATTATTTTTTCTCTCTTACCTGGAGCCCTAGGAACCTCTATAGTTTTAAACTTATCTAGAGACGTAAGAAAACTGTTTCATCTTATATCTGAAGTCCTAAAAAACTCTAATGTTATTTATCCTTTATATGGGACCCTAAGAACCGCTATTGTTTTGTCTCTCTTACATGTATCTTGAGCCCTTAGAATCTTTATTGGTTAATCGCTCCTATCTGAAGCCCTAAGAACTATTATTTTATCTCTCTTAGCTGGCGCCCTAAGAACCTTTTGATTTATCTCACTTCACTGGAACCCTAAGATCCTCTTGTTTTATCTCTCTTATCAGGAGCCCTGAGAACCTCTATTGTTGTTTATTTATTTAAAAAATCAGGCATTTAATTTTTTATCGGTTAGATCTTGTCAATATGTATTTGCATGTAAAACTTTGTTTTATCTCTCTTATCCGGATCCATAAGAAGCTTAATGTTTTTTCTCTGTCTCTCATCTGAGCCCTAAAAACCTCTTTTGTTTTATGAGTAGTACACATTAGGTATACCAGGTTGCATTCGATATTTAATTTTTGATACGCCTTGCCAATATGTATCTGCATGCCAAAAGTTATCAAACTATTCCAAGTGGTTGAAAACTTATAGCGATTTTCAAGAATTGGTTATAGACGGTCAGACACGCCTCGGCGGGGCTATTTATGAGGAAATCAGGCACTTAAAATTTCATTGCTTAGATCTTGTCAATATGTATCTGCATGCCAACTTGTTTTATCTCTCTTATCCGGATGGTAAGTCTCTCGTTTTTGAACTGGATCAAAACTGAAATGATTTTTATGATAAAAACCATTTCATTTTTTGATACAATTCAAAGACGAAAGACTGTAGTGAGTGAAGTTTTACAGGCTGTCAGGTGGACATTGCATGATTGTATTGCTACCATATATCAATTTACAATGTATTAAACCTTTCTTGGATAATAAAATGTCTATTTTTGAGGAATATGGAGCTTTTAATATTCTCTATAATATTGATATCCTTACTTATTATGATTATGATTATTATTATTATCATTATTAATATACTTTGTTAGCCTTATGGCTCATCATGATCAGATTTTCTCTGCTAGCCTTATCGCTCACAATTATTACTTTCCTCTCTTAGCCTTATACCTCACATTTATGGAATGTATTATTTCAGGTTTTCTGCAAACGCCATTTAATTAATACATTTCCGATTAAATCGTAATGCCTGGATAACAACCAAGGTGTAGATTTCTAGTTGTAATCAAGATATTCCCTATTTCTGGCTGTACCAAAAACCAAGTCTGAATGCTAAAATATGATCTAAGGAAGAGTAGTATCGGATCAACTCTCCATCTAATAACTGTTCCCAGATTCCTTTTAGCAGACGACACAATAACCATTAATGTTTTACACACTAATTCAGCAGACGACATTCAAACAAAAAATGTACCTTATGAATTAAAAAAAAAAAAAAAAACATATTTCGGCTTCTTAACATTTCTACCATTAAACTTATCACGACTTTAATTACAAATTTATACATGCGCGTGTAATTAAACATACATAATTATATTCATTATGTATGTCTATGGGTGCGTGCATGCCTGTATGTTCGTGCGTATGTCCGCGGTTTCTAATATTTATTGACCGGCGCGATTTCTTATGGTGCTGTGCTTTGCATGCATTGGCAAGTCCGATCCTGCACTGCACTAATTACAACTAAGTACATTTTGTGCCTGCCAGAAAGAGACCCCGATCAGACTGCACATCGATCCTGCACTGCTCCAATTCCAACTAATTACACCTTGTGCCTGCCAGAAAGAGACCCTGATCAGACTGCACATGGCCTGCTCCGTCTGCTCAGCATTCTCGACCGCAGCTACAAGTCGCACAAACTGGGGAATTTCCGACCAGACTGCACAACCCAGCGCAGCCTGTTCGGTACTTCCGAAATAACTCGCGTAACATGCAGAATTGGATCAAACCAACTCAGGTACCATATGCAGAATTGGTTCAAACTACGCACAATAATTATTCAATTAATGTTTTGTAGGTTTCCATTTCAGTTTCCGTCGCATTTCTACAATTTAATTAATAATTCCGTGTCATAACACCAAGTAAATAACTGAAATAAAAGTAAAAAAAAAATGCTTTTGGAAACAAAGAACACACAAAATTACAAAAATCGGAGACTCGGTTTGATTGAATTGCTTTATATGCAACACTGTAGTTTGTGAGGCTGCATACGCCCCCTAGCGCCGGCTTAAGCGGTATTCGATTTTCAAAATAACCAGGATTGGCTCAATGATCCCAAAGGAAATAAAATATAACCTGCATTATGATGATGTATTAGGGAGACTTTTTACGGCCGCCACACGGAACAACAGCATCTACAAAAGAGTAAAATGTCAAAAAAGATTGCCTTAAGAAATAAAGAACAAACAAAATTACGAAAATCGGAGACTCGGTTTGATTGAGTCTCTTCATATGAGCTCAGGAACTGACACAATCAGATCCACATCAAGCCTCCCAACACCAAAGGGAAAGTCAGACAAGTACAATTAAGTAGCCACAAAATAAACAGATGACAAGCAGAATTGATAACTCATTCCCAAAAAGGTGGCAACTCTGTTACCCAAACTTAACTGATATATATCTTAAACTTACATAATTGTTAAAAAAGCATAAATGACATACTACATAACAATTAACAAAAATATACCACAACGAAAGTACCGCCTTGGAACGGTCAGTAATAAATTACTGGAGGCTTAAGCTAGTTTTACGGGATCCAAACCCTTGCCTTCAGCTTCCACATTGGTAAAACATATATTTGTTCGGTCCGTGTGGAGGTCTTCTAACTCATCCATGAATCCTTACAGGCAACAAATAACTCACAAATAAAGCCAATAATTTAGCAAAGATAAGGAGTCAACAGAAACAGCGTGTTGAGACACTTGGAGATCCCTGGGCTGTCAAACAACACCACTGGAATACTGGAGTAAAAGAATACAACCAGTTGAACCCCGGTGAACCGAGAAAAAGACATAAAATGTTCCGGCCCAGACCTTCTAACATTTATAGGGATTTCCACAAATTGATTACGAATGGGCGGACACGCCTCGGCGAAGTTATCTATAAAGGAATCTGGCATTTAAAAATTTCAGTGGTTAAGTCTTGTGAATCTGTAGCTGCATGCCCAACTTTGTTGTTATATCTCTCTTATCCGGGGCCTAAACTATCTCTTATCTGGAACCATAGAAAACTGTACTGTTTTGTGAGTAGTACACATTAGTTCTACTTGGTTGCAATTGAAACTTTCATTGCTTATGTCTGGTCAAAATGTATCTGCATGCCAAACATTATCAAAATAGCCCCCTGTTAAAATGAAATGGTGATTTTCACACTAATCATCAGGAAAACATGCCAATGTAATTTGACCCCCTTAAACCTCACTTTTATACAGTAAAATTGGGCTTTACAGGGATATATATATGTTTTGTTTGTTTGTGTTGAGGTTTTACGGCCCAGTCACCCAATGGGGTCATGTCGAGCGCGGTCAGTTTACCTAACCACACGTTTACTGGGCAGGCTTAGTCCTCTAAGCAGTTAACCAGTATTGTGCATATTCTTTCGCCAGAAACTGACAACTGCCCTTCTTGAATCAGCGGAAGTGAGAGAATGACCGTAGAAAATATTTCATGATCAATCTCCACGAAAGAATGTTGCCGACCTCGGCGGGGGTTGAACCCGCGACCTCCTGGTCTCCAGTCGGACGGTTTTTATTTCTGCTCAGAAACAGATTGTGGGTACTCGTTAGAACCGCCTCGTCAAGGCAATTCTTATGTGTACCCACAATCTATGTCTTAAGCAAAAATATGAAAAATATCAGATTTTTGTTTATATATTTTCATTTTTTGGTGGTAAAATTATCAGTACATTTGAATAGGCATGGTTTCGTAATCTTAGTGAGGCTGTTTTTTTATTTTTTTCTCTTATCTGTAATCTTAAAACCTCTATTATTTTATGAGCAGTACACATTAATTATACCCGGTTACATTTGATAATTTCATTGGTTAGGTCTTGTCAATATGTACATGCAGGCCCAACATTATCAAACTATTCTAAGTTATCATTAAAAGTTATAGTAATTTTCACAAACTGATTACAGACATTCAGACATACCTCGACGAGGCTATCTATAAAGAAATCTGGCATTTGATTTTTTCCCTGGTTCGATCTTTTCAATATGTATCTGCATACTAAACTTCATTTTTTACCTCTCTTATCTAAAGCCCAAGAACCTTTAATGTTTTTTCTCTCTTATCTAGAGCCCTAAAACCTCTATTGTTTTATAAATAGTTTACATTAATTACACTCGGTTACATGTGACAATTTTATTGGTTACGTCTTGTCAATATGTATCTGTATGCCAAAATTTATCAAAAGAGTCCAGGCGGCCTAAAAGTTATATCGATTTTTACACTGATTACGAACAGATGGACATGCCTTGACGAGGCTATTTATAAAGAAATCTGGCATTTGAAAATTGTCTTAGTTAGATCTTGTCAATATGTATCTGCATGCATAAAATTATCAAAATATTCAATGCTGTTCAAAAATGATAGCGATTTTCACAAACTCATTACGGACGGACAGACATGGTGATTATAGGGCACTCATCGTAAGTTCTGTTTTCGGATCGTCGAATTTTTGCCAGAATATATTTAAAACACTAGTCTGGAGAAAAGTAGTTTAGGTATCAACCTTAAACAAATAATTTAGATTTCCACCGATAATAGTAAGCTATTTGTAAAAACATGTACCTGTTATTCCTCTATGATAACCCTCGTTAATTGAACCGCAACGTCAGAAAACCTAAGTTCAGACATGTCGCCTAACGAACACTCAAACCTGCCTGCAAACCACGCATTCTCATCAAAGTCTTCCTTGTCCGCATGAAGTAACTTTGCACCCTTGGCTATCAAAACTTCACCAAGAGAAGATGCTGGTTAAATTGCGCAAACGCACAGACTTATATGATTCTTCGTTTGGCGCACATGTCCGAAGGTTCATTTTCTGACGTTGCGGCTTGCAAGTTTATTTTTTTTTCTGTTTCAGAGAGTGATTGCCTGAATCAAGACGAGTATAGCTTACATCCTTTTGATTGCCACAAGTATATCCGTTGTTCAGGCCGTCAGTTTGTGAATTCATGCTATTCATTATGTCCTTTTATCACCAATGGGACCCAAATTCATTGCGACACTTGTGGATCATCATGCCCATAGGCATGCGTATATGACCAATCCAGTCCTTAGCAAAGTGTATAATGTATCTTATTATGTATCTATCAGTTATAATGCTTACAAACAGAAAGGTACTGTGAGAATCAAGACGAGTATAGCTTACATCAATTTGATTGCCACAAGTTTACCTGGTGTGCATTCTTGGTGTGAATTCTTGTGATTTATCCTATCCTGTTGTCACCAGTGGAAGCTCAATGCATCGCGGCGACATTTGTGTATCCTCATGCTTATGGCTACGCGAATATGGTTTATCCAGTCCTTGGCAAGGAGTAATATCTATCTAATTATATACTCGTGTCTATCAGTAATAAGGCTTACAAACATAAAGATTCCTAGTCTGAACCAAAAATCTGAATCAGATGAGAGCCATAATTTTTTCAAGATACATAACGCACTCTTTCACGCCATAACGACAAAGCTTTGGTCTGATTAGTCTGGTCTAATTAAAGTAAATTAAGACCATCTTTGGGACTGACTAAAAGTAGTCTTATTAGTGGAGGGGTCTTTATATTGAATATGGAATAATAAGAAACCATTTCGGACTGACAAAAGGTGCTGTTAATAGCGGACTGGTCATAATTTTACGAGATCTTAAAAGGAAGGAAGGAAATGATCAGAAATCGATACAATTACCCAAAACCTTCCGTTCCAAGACACCAAAGGGAAAGAAGGACGCACTTAAAGTAACGGCACCACAATCTGAAAGCCAAAAGGACAGTTTCTTCCCAAAAAATGGCCAAACGGCCATCCAAAATAAAAATTGCACCAAGACAAAAACTGCAAAGACATACAATGGCAAATATAGTAAACCAGAGCAGAAACAGCGCCTTGGAACAGTAAAATATTACTGGGTTTGAGGGGTGGGGTGGGGAGGGATGGGGTGTGGAGGAATGGGGGAGGAGGCTTTAATCAATCCCACGTGGCCAGGTCACAACCCTCGTCCTTAGTTCTGCCGTGGTATACACAAGACATTTGTTTAGTCCACGTGAAGAGAAATTTACTGTATTTCTAAAGTCCTGTTTGTTTATATACAAATAACGTTCTCGCGTCTTCATCTGCATCAAGCCGCCATTAAAACGTCATTCAAAATTACGATAGGCGACATTGTGGTTTATTAAAAAAGTAGAAATGTAATATATATATATATATATATATATATATATATATATATAACTTGACATTTCATGTGAATGACGATTAAACGTGCTCTGCAGACGAATCATGTTAATGCCAAGACATTTTCAATGGGGAAAGGGGCGTATAGTATCACCACTGTCCGTACTGTCCGTACGTAACAAAAATGGTTTCCGTTCGATATCTTTTAAAAGATTAGTGCATTGAATTCAAATTTTATACACAGGTATATAATCATAGAATGTAGGTCACGTTCGATTTAGGGTAAAATCCACATAAATTATGGGAGTTATGGCCCTTTTTCAACTTTGAAAAATAGGTTCCCTTCGTTTCGTTTAAAAAGATTAGTGTATTGGATTCATATTTTATACATGGGTACACAATTATAAAGTATAGGTCAAGTTCGATTTAGGGTAAAATCCACAAATTATTTTGGGAGTTACGGTCCTTTCCTAACGTTGAAAAATAATTTCCGTTTGATATCTTTTGAAAACATTAGTGCATTGGATCATAAAATAGAGGTTAAGTTCAATTTAGGGTTAAATCCACCCATTATTATGGGAGTTATGGCCCTTTTTCATCTTCGAAAAATGTTTTCCTTTCGATATTTTTTGAAAAGATAAGTGTATTGGATTCATATTTTATACACAGGTATATAATCATAAAATACAGGTTTAGTTCGATTTTTAGGTCAAATCAGCTTATTATTATGATAGTTATGGCCCTTTTTCAACTTCATTTTTTTTGCAAAACGCCTTTGTGCGGGTGAGGATGGCCCCTGGGCGGCGGCATCTGTGTCGTTTATTTCGAGAAAATAAATAGCTTCTGCTGCTGTTGTACATACCTTTTTCAAGGTATATAATAAACACAATATTACTACCGTAAAGTAATTTGTTGGTTTTTACGACCTTTCGTGAAGGTTTCCATATCTCTAGATCACTTAATGTCTCGTGTGTTCATGTGATCTGGTAACATCGACTGGCGTGATACAGAGCGTCAGATCACGTTACGGTCCTAATAATAAATATACATTTCATAGCTGTACGAATAAAATGTATGCAACTCTTAGCTAAATAAATATATGCAAACGTGTTTTTTTTCTATATAAACCCAAACGTGTACTGTTCAGTCAATGGATATTTATTTAAGCACGGAATATAACGTATTCCCCTTAACATTTTTGCATATTATATACAAACATATACTTATCTAAAATATGTTGTTAGGTATGTGAGTATATTGAATGATGTCCATATCAGTTAAACAGTATTATTTTACATGTCCTGTGCAACCTGGTAATTAATATCAGGGGTGCTGCTGCATGAAAATAATGCAACCTAAACTAGAGTAATCCTTCTGCTCTTGCTGCATGAAAATAACTTAACCTAATAAGATGGTAATTATCCTTTATTTGCTGTATGAAAACAATGCAGTCTGATATTAGAATAAATATCTGGTTAATGCTGCATGGAAATAATACAATTCGACTTAGGGTAATTATTCTGTTTTTTTTTTTTTTTTTTTTTTTTTTGCTGCATAAAAAGAATGCAACGTGGTGAAAATAGTGTGCTGTATGAAATTAATACAACCCGATAATAGGTAAAATATCCTATTTTTTGTTTTGGGCTGCTTGAAAATAATGCAACTTGATAATAAATAAATATCCGGGTGTTTTACTGCATGAAAATAACGCGATCTGTTAATATAATTAAATACTGGTTTTCACTCCCTAAAAATCATGACGGGCCTAAGTTTTATAGAATTATACTCATTTCCTAAAGGCGAATTGATACATTTTCAATAGATAAACTCTGTCAGAATTGTCTTTCCTCCATTTTGATAAGTGGTCTATTCTTAAAGGAAAGAACTCATCATGAACACACGCATAAGTAATTTTGACCACTTAAACCCCACTTTTATATAGTATAACCGGGATTTACAGCGGTATACATTATTTTTCTCATTTTGCTGAAAAACGTAGATTGTAGGTACTCGTTAAAACCGCCTTGCAGAGGCGGTTCTAACGAGTACCCACAATCTATGTTTTGAACAGGAATATGAAAAATATCAAACATTTTTATCTGAACATTTTCCGATTTTGTTTGTAAAATTTTCAATATATTTGAATAGGCTTGTTTCCGTAATGTTGTTCCCGCTGGGAGCAAATTCGTTCCTTTTAGAGCAGACCCCTCTTCAAAATTGGATGGATATACTAAATCTAACATGAAGACACAAATGTTGTCTCCCTTGTCTAAATGCCACACAATCTACCTAGTGCATTCCCTTAACATGTGTCTGTATTGTGTAGCCCTATGTCCCCGCATAATATATGGATAAACAAGTGTGGGTAGTCATCTGCATTAAATAGGCGTTGTTTTTTTCGAATTTTGCAGGTTTTAAATATGTTTTTAATTTGTTTTGTTTACGTCTATCAAACAATTTTACTGCATACATCTGTCTTAATGTGCTTTATAACCAAAGTCATCCACATCTTTCATGTCAATCAATCAATCATCAGATTTTTAACGCAGCCGGGCACCAGAGGCACATAGGGCCAGAGCCAGAAACTCTGAATTAGTTTCACCATGACCTTAGCTTGAAAGAGTATCTGCACATAATTCATGATTATAAATCAGAACACCTCACCGACGGACCACGTGCAAAAAAATCAGGTCCGTAAGTTTCAGAATTTAGAGCAGTCAGTCTAAAAACAGAGCTTCAAAATGTGTGCATTACCAATGCATAATGTAATCTCACATTTACTCGATCATGCCACCAGACCGGGAGAGCTCGTAAAATGATACCAAAACAGCACCTACCTTTAGTTCCGCGCTATGGCTCCCTCTCCTCGTCACATCAGCAGCAAGCATATGGTCTCCTTACCTCAATCCCTAACGGCTCTAGTAAGGTCCATCCAGCCATGTGTCTTCTTCGTCGATGTCTAGAGGTTAGTTGATTCATCGTCGTACATTTAGTTGATTCCCATCAGAAGTACTCTTCACTACTCATGAATAGCCTTTCGAGATCTTCCGTTCAGATCCTTGTTGGTAATTAACGTAGACTCCACAATACTCCGACGCGAGCCCATGGCTGAATTGTCGCAGCAATTCCCGTCGGCATCTTGGCCGCCATCTTGGATGGTCGTTGCCGCCACATCACCACGTCTAGGTCTGCTGTCCGAAAATTCAATGTGGTGTCATACGGGCTTACGTATTTACTTTTCTTATTGATCTACGAGAGACGATCAAATTGTTTTCGGCCCTTGTACTTCGAGAATGACAAAGAGTAGAAATTGTTCTATAATTTCTCAGTATAATCCCCTTTGCCTTATTGCACTCTCTCCAACGCTGTTCCAGTTTGCTTACTTTTTCAAAATAGAAGCCTTCTTACTGGTTCCGCAAGTACTCAAAAACAGGATTTATGATGCTTCATTGCTTCCAAAATTACTAAATGTGAGTTTTCAGATTTGGAAACAGATAGAAGCCTGAAGAGGCAAAATCTGGAAAATACGAGGGATGACTGACTTCAATTTTTTCTCAGTTTAACACACCCTTCCCCTGTTTGCAGTGAATTTCCTACTGAAATCAACAGCTTTGAAATTTTATTCTTTCTACCAAAGTTGTCGAATAAGATGAAATTATCATCTGATTGGGGTTTTAATTCAATTATTCATTTTAAGTATATCCGGCCGAGAACTTGACCGTATTTTGGGCATCAAGAAAAAAAATATCGCTTATTAGTTTTGCACAAACATGTGTTATTGTTACTCATTAGATGTAAGAGTATCCACAACATCTATTTCTGTAGAGAAAAGAGAAAACAGTGTCAATATTTTTGTTCAAAAGCCGGCAAATTTAGAGTATTAACTGAAAGTCAACACTTTACATGTATTGACACCGCATGGATTGTCTTCAGTTTTTTAGCATCTGTGTCTTGCAATTAACCATTTTGGTCTTTGGGTCTTAAAAAAGGGTAATTGACATATGGGGCAGACCAAAGCGGACGCCAAGAATGTTTGCAAATGATTTAGCTACGAGCGTACATTAATTGGTAGATTTTCAGTATTTTGCTTTTTTAAACAAAGTTGCCTGTATGTTTATTATTTCTAGCGACCTATTTACTTCCTTAATATGTCTTAATAACCTGCTTTACAAAGTCGTCTCCATTTCCGACATTACTGGTGAAAACGCTACAATTTCGACAGAGGTAGATAAGAGGCACCTCTAGATGTTTCTCTTATTTCTCCACGAAATTATAGAGAAATCTCATAACCTAAAATTGAATTTCGACTCTTCCAAAGTGTATAATGTGTGTGTGCCTGTGTGTGTGTGTGTGTGTGTGTGTGTGTGTGTGTGTGTATGGGTGAGTGGGGAAGGGGGGTGATGGGGGAGGGGGATTTATTCGGTCTAAAATGGATTACATTATGTTTTGTGTCTTCCAAAGCTGGAACATAAATAATAACAAGACGAAATATTTAAACGTAAATGTCTAAGTCCCGGCGCAAATTTTGTTCATGTTTGCTTAGAGATATGGGACAAGGGTATACTAAAGTTTAATAAATTTTCAATGTAAGAGGTAAAAAAGAACAACAATGTGATTTTCTAAAGTATGCTTATATATAGTAAAAATGAGGGTTCTGTGGTAAAAATATATAAAAACACTCCACAGGCCCTGAGATTAATTTCAGAGGGTTTGTAGAGTGGCTCATGAGCAAATATTCCGAAGATGCAGAACTGAAAGAACGTGTAGGCATCTTTCAGGAAAAATACCAGCACCTCCCAGCGGATGTCTTCACAAAAGAAGTTCGAAGAGCCACCAGCATTTCATTGAAACAGGATGAGATTAAGAAAATGCTGAACAGTTCGTATACATCCGAAAGAAGATTGACTGGTGTATATGAACTGGACACCTCATCTGAAGAAGCGTGTATTAAATCGTACAAAGAACTTGAAAAAATAATTAGATCAGACAAAAGAAATATTTTATTAAATTCTGCTAATCAAGGACGTGTGTTAAAATACCTGAAAACAACTATGACAAATAAAAGTTCCTTCATTAAAAGCCTCTGTGACAAGGAAATTTCAATCTCGTTATCACACTGCAACTTTTTAATTGCATTTTATGAGCTGACAGAAAAATATCCACAGATTGTCCAGTGTGCTCTGGAATTGCGTTTTTTCACAAAACACTTTAAGATTGTGAAAGAAGTTGCACCCGAGGTATTTGCTCAATAGACAAAAATGTTGTCTTAAGCTGGTAAATACGGTGTCAAGAAAAAGATAAGTGGTGTCATCATATATGTACTCTACTGTTTATGTTTAGATAAGTTTATCAGTGATAAAATTAGTTTAGTCAAGTTCAGTGGAGCAAATACTTACGGCGTAAGGACACACATGAATGGCATAATCCGTTATCAATACATTGAGTGATAGCGCCTTTGTAGATATTTCTGTTGATATTAACAAGCTCATGCAATAAATACCCCACGTTCTCTAGAGGGAAACTCGTCGTATTCATTATTCTTATTTCTACTCAAATACATAGATTGTGGCGATGTTCACCCATAATATATGTTTTTGGGTAGAAATATCATAGGTTAGATTTTTTACTCTTTCGGCAGGTAACATTATGCTTTATTGTAATAAAAACAGAGCTATGAAATATCTTATTGTTGTCTTAGTGTGTGTGTGTGTTACATTTCATCCATGTCTGAAAACTGTGATTACTCACATTAATTTTGCGTTTCTTGATACACTGGCGGTGGCTCGTTGACGAATACAAACTTGTTGAACAACATTATGTGTCTTTTATCTTTTTTTGAATGGCAATGAGCGCCTGGGCCATTCCCCGTTCTATTAATTTCTTTTTTTCTTGCTCGCTCAAACCAGACTGTTTAGTGTGCGTTTTATCTTTCAAATCATTATATTTGTCTAATTCATCAAGAACCATTTTAAATTCCTGTTCTGATATTTGCCCATCGTTTAAAGCTGTGGAAATTAAACTTTTGATGGAATTTAACTTGTCTTCCCCTAGAGTTTTAATCTCATAATGTTTCTGTGTCTTTGACATTAATTTACGCCTCAATAACTTAACACAAACACCCATACAGCCACAGACAATTGCAACAATCTCTAATGGTAACATAACAGGTACAGCTAACCCAACACCAGCCATAATAACACTTGTAGAAATTAATGCAGTATCAACTCCATCTGTAATATTAATTCCCCTTTTATACTTCTTATACAATGCTTTTCTTGCATCTCTCTCTGTTATTAATTGTTTCTCTATTTCAGAAATCTTTTGTAATCTATAGTTCTGCCGTTCTTCAGTAGGCAACTCTGGATATAACGGCGCAGTTGGCTGTTTCATTTTTTTATATTGTTTTTAAAAATATTTCAAAATAAAATAAAAATGATATCTCATACTTTAACAAACGTTCAAAAGCCATGTCAGTTACAGAATTACATAGATAACAGAGACAGCACCAAAATGATAGGATTAAAATCTATCACATACTGGGTTGGCTGGTATAATGTCACAGGCAAACAATATCTAGCAACCAAAAGCAAAAGGATTGACCTCGAACCTGGCTTATATAATTTTAATGACCTAAGACAGATTTTTTTCTGATGAATCTGTTATCTTGTCTGTGAATTACACCAACGGATTTGTTACATTAGAAATACCACCGAACAAGGAAATCGAATTGTCCAGTGGAATTTTGTCTTTACTTGGTTTAAAACATGGACGGCTCACAGCTGGCAGACACACAGGACACATAATGATTGACATCGCCAAAACTAAAGAGCCTCGTGTCTTTCTTGACCAAATAAATACAACAAATAATTTTCTAGTTGGTGAACCAAGCACATTTCTAGGAATCGTACCAGTTTCTAATAAACCCTTTGGGAAAGTTGTTTCTTGTCGATTTGAATTTCCAATCTTCAAGAAGCTAATAAATGGATGTATAACTGAACTATCTGTGCGCATAACAGATCAAAATAACACTGTTTTGGACAATCATGACTTACCAATTATAATAGAAGTGTTGATACAATGAGCATATTTGGAGCAGATTACGAGTCTGCAGACTTGTTTGAAATAATGGAAGATCTTGATATGAATGAAAATAGAATTAGAGATCTGAGAAATCCGCGGGATGCAAATGATGCCGTCAAGAAAAAATATATGAACAAACGGATCGAATATAAAACAAAGGATCTAGAAAATAAACTTACTGCCATTCAAACACAAATAACTAACATACAGCAGCAACTTGATGGCACCAAACCCTTTACCTCGGATCTGGACATGGGTAACAACCGAATAATAAACGTTGGCCACCCAAGAAACCCAGAACATAATATCGAGCATGAGAATGATGCAGTCACAGCCAAATTTCTTTATGACTATGCTAAAATCGCTGACAAAAAATTCATGAAAACAAATGAAGACATAAACATGCAAAAACACCGAATAAAAGGCTTAGGTAATCCTCTCGAAATCGACGACGCAGTCACGTTACAGTACGTCGCCTCGCGTATAGAGGGACTTACAGCTGAAATTGAAAAACTTAGGGAAGGCAGAATTTAAATAAATTATAAAAAAATATATACAACAAAAATAAAATGATTCCAAAAGAGTTTGCATATAGCGAGCAGGCACATTATGCTCACTGGAGTGCGTTCAAAGTGAAAACAGTTAATATTATTAATCAAAATATAGTTGTTACATCGGACGGCAAAAGCTTTCAGGTTTCTTTCCGCGATGTATCAGAAAAATACATTCTTCCATATGTTAAGTCAGATGCTGTTGTCCAACGATGGCGAACAGACTGGATGTCATTTTGGCAAAATCAGTTAAACTTTGCTGTCTGGTGTGCAACGACTGGATGTGGAGTTGACTTCAATAACCATCTGAAAGATACAGGCATGATTGGTTCCCTGTTCAGGTTTCACGTTTACTACCAAACAAGAAGAATATTATTTGAAATGGCTGTTGTCCTACCACAAGACACAAGCTGGAATGCCTTTGACAATAATTATAATTGCAGTGCCTATGAAAGAATATGCAAAGAATTCTAAGTTGACATTAATGCTGATTGGAGGCAAAAACAGAGTGACAATCAAGGCCTTGGAAGAATATACAACTACTGGACTGGTGCTGGATACCACCAATTTGATCAAGGAGTCGAATACGACAAAAAGGAGTATTCATTCACACACGCCACAACCAATGATATACTCCACATAGATTATATTGCACAGAGCACCGAAGCCACCAAAGCCTGGACAATTTTCATTCTGGATAATTCAAATAGCTTCACAAGAGCAGGCGTTGAACGTATCAACGACAGCATCCGAACATACTACTGGGCTATTCTTGGTTCACAGTCTCAAACGAGGACTGTCATATTGGGAACTGGCACTGCATTTGATGCACAAAAACAGTTTCTTGCCAATATTGAAGATGCAATAAACAGCCCTGTAGATTTACCCAGCCAAATAGCAAGATATCAAAGCACACTAAAATATGCAAGAAGCAAAGTTGATTTTGTTTATGGTACGGCTGTACATGTCTCCCAGCAACATGGAGCTACAAATAGGCACAATACAAGATTATAATAATAAAATTGTCTTAGCAAATGATGCTAAAGACCTCGGACTAAATAATGGTACCAATGCAGCACCGATTTCACCAAAACATACACAACCTGTCAAGGGAACCCAGACAAAACAATCCTTGCCTGAACCTGAACCAGTATCCAAACAGGAATATCGTAAGCAGGTAGAGGAATACGCAAAATCACACAATCTGCCACAGAGTTGGGTTGATGAAATCAGTGCAGATCCAACTGGATTAAAAAGATGGCTTGCAGCACGTGCTCAGGCAAAGAAAATACACCAAGAACAAGAAAATCAACGCTGGTCAGGATTGAAAAAAGAACATCCAAATCAAGTATTGCCAGATGAATACCCCAGCAGTGAACAACACGACAACAATAAAACTACACTGATTGTAGATGGTATTGTTTTAGGCCTTACTGCTTTAATCATTTACGAGATTTACTAATGTATTCATTGGCTGCTGCATACAACAACCCTGCAACAAGAACAACAACAGCCCACAAATTGTTCCAAAACCAATTAACAACCTTACCCGTTGCAGAAAGAAGCCATGATACTATTGACCCAAATACACCAGGCAAGGCAGCAGCTGCTTTACCAGCTAGGTTTGCAAGTAATTTAGCAAGATTATGTAGTTGTTTCTTAACCCATTCTTTGGCTCCATCCTGTGATGGTGGCTTTGATGGTGTGGCTGCTCCCCCACTTGTTGGAATAACAGCCTCAACAATCACCCCCATAATCATACCAATGGCAGTCAAAACACTAACTATGGTGATGCCTTGTTCTTTGAATAATGTCCTCAGTCTCTCACCAAGAGTAGAATCTTCTTTCAAAACTTTATTTATAGTTTTTTTTTATCCTGTTTATTTGACCACGCAATGCTTCTTTGTTTGCAATGGCTGCTTCAAGTCTCGCACTTCTTTCATCTTCAAGATTTTTTAAACGTGCAGTTATATCACTTTTGCTGATTTCATCTTCCGCTTCTTGTAATTTACGTTTTTCTTTTGCTATGTCTTTATCGATGTCAGTCAGCTTTGCCAAGTTATTGGTAAGTTCACCACGGATACTTTGCAGCGCCTTGTCTAGTCCTTGCAACTCACGCAATGTCAATCCTTCTGTTTGTGTATGTTTATTTGCAACATATGGCAGTTCTAAATTCCAGTCAGTCAACATTGTCTCTACTGTTGCATCTGCCTTGGCAGCTGTATTTGTTAACTCTTGTAGTTCAATGGTATTTGATACATCTTTTGGTTGTATGTTTTTTTCTGCTGTTGACAACTCTTGCAGTGTTTGTTTTGCTGCTTGGTGCTGTGCAGTCTTCGATTTTTGTACATAGTCTTGAAAACTTAAAGTTTCTCGGATGAATGCTATGCCATACTTATTTTCTAAATACCTCAAAGTATAAGGTTGTATGACACCGCCTCTCTTATATTCTAATGGAATTTCTTTAGAAGTAACGAATGGATGAACATGCAATATTCCATCCTTGATATGATAGTCGCCTGGGTTTACTAAAATAGGCGTACCACCTCTTTCTTTATTAACCATGATAAAGTTGTCTAATTTCTCTTTTACTACTTTTTTCTTGTATCTTCTAGTCTTTCTCCTGACAGATGTTCCATACTTTCCATTTGCTGTTCTGCTATTCTTTATGCCTCTTGATTTTCTCCAAAAAGGTCCGTAAGATATGTATCTACATCAGCATCATCAACGTTGCCCTCTTCATAATCTTTGTTAAACGCTGGATTCTCAAACTCATCAAATCCACCTTCAGCCATTTTGTTTATATTTGTTTATTTTTTAAAAATTAATTTGACTAAAAAATAAAAATGTCTTCATACAGAAACAAACTCGATCCTTACAGAAAAAATGAGAGAACCCCGCGGCATCAAAGGAATTCGCCAAAGCGTTGTAATCACTAACAATCCCAGCACCATCGATCAAAACCAACAACTTTTGGTGAGGTTCCCCAACCTGAGTGATAACGATGTTATTGTCCCCAGAAGTGCACGTCTCGCTTTTACTATTGAACTAACAAGTAAAGATGCCAACGCTACAGTTTTCCAAAATCTCGGCAGAGCCATTATCAAGAAACCACCATAAGAATAAGTGGCAATGAAGTCATGTCTATTGACGACAGTGACATTTACCATTGCTATGTTGACGTGTGGAAATCTTCCACAGAGCGAATGAACATGGTATATCAAGGTCTTGGCGAATCAAACATGTTAAAACACAGAGTCGGCGCTGGTAATGCCACTGCTAATGCTGAAGACGAAGCTGTTTCAAAGGCATATAGTAACAGATTTTGCATATCACTAGACTTCGAATTACTTGAAACTCACATGCCTTTTTATCAAGCAGGACTTGGTGATAGACTGGAATATGAGCTGACATTTAATGACTATGATAAAGTAATTAATTCTTCAGATGCTGATAGCAGTTATAAGATAAAAAAAAATATCTGTCTAGAATTTGACAAAGTTACTGACATCGAACTTGCACGGCAGATAAGACAACAGTACAACGGTAGAATAGCAATTTTATATGACCGCATTTTGAGACACAGAAAAATAACAAAAAACAAATCTGACACACTATGGAACATCAACCTGAATGTTCCAGCAAGAAGCATGAAGGGTATTCTGATGCTTTTTGAAGGCCCAAACAGAACAAGCACTGAAGATTATTATAACCCCAAAATCACAAAAGTAGAAGTGACCATAGAAGGTGTGCCTAATCAATTGTATAGCAAAGGTATGCAAGCATATCAACAGTGGATGAAATTAATAAATACTTTGCACTAACATCAAAAAGAGACAAAGAGACAGACAAAGTTGCAAAAGACTTAAATTTTAGCGATACTAACATCAAAAAGTATTTTACTACTAGATTTGCTCTGTGGCTTGACTTGCGTTCTACAGATGACAATACATTACACGGCAGCGGCAGAAGAATTGAGAATGCCAGTGAAGGGGTCACCATACAAATTGAAAAAGAACAAGAATCAAATGAAAATTTAAATATTTACCTTTTTATAATACAAGATGCCCAAATCAATTTCGAAGATGGAAGATTCAAAGAAGTTGTCTATTGATTCTTTAAGTGAATTACCAAAATATCCACATAGTGCAATTATCTGTGGTCAGACAGGCTGTGGAAAAACAGAATTTGTGCTAGATTTGCTTGAATCAGAGTATGCTGGGGTGTTTGAGAATATAGTCATACTTTGCCCAACAATAAATTGGAACAAAGCATACAAAAACAGATGTTGGATTGGCGATGTTCAAAAACCAAAAGACAAAAACATAACAATAGTGAATCCTGTGATGCCAGATGGAACAGAAAGACTTCAGGAACTGTTACGGTTGTTTTTTTGATAAATTGGCTGGTAAACCAACACTATACATCATCGATGACTGCTCTGCCACAAAAGAATTAACCAAGAAAAAAGACATGTTGTCAGAGTTGGCATTCTTTGGCAGACATGCAGACCAATCAGTGTGGGTTATTTCACAGAGATATATTTCTGTTTTGAAAGATTTACGTGAGCAAACAAAATGGGTTTGCATGTTTTATACTAAAGATAGAGATAGTTTTGACAATTGTTTAAGAGAAAATGATGTTATCCCAACAGAAGAACGACAAAGAATAAAAAAAGAATTAGCCAAAGTTAAGCACCGTAAACTAATATTAAAAACTGACCAACCTACTGGTTATTGGTTGGTTGATTGATTCCTTATTTTTTATCTTTGCTATTAGCATTGCTCATAGCAAAAATAGCTTTGTTAATAGCAAAATAGCATTGCTTATAGTACAAATAGCATTGCTATTAGCAAAAATAACATTGCTAATAAAATGATAGTAATAAAAAAATAAAAATGCTACTTGAACTAATAGCTATTACCTCTGCTTGTGTGAATATATCAGTTGGATGTTTGGTATTTTACAATTATTTTAATTTAAAAAAAATAATGATCAACTTAATAAAAATGAACGCTGAAGAACTATTAGATATTTCACAAGCTATACCGCAAGATGCAACATCACAACAAGCTGTACAAGACACAAAACGAGAAAGATTATCAGCTATTATCGTTGGAGGCGGAAGTCGTCATTACCTTGGACGTGATGTTCAATTAACAGATATGGATAAAATGACTCCTCAAGAAATTGATAAACTTTACTGCAGATATGAAGCCAGACTTGGTGCAAGTATGACTAAGACGTTGGGTAACTCTTTTATAAATTTGTATGTTATGGCTGTATCAAGATATTTCAATGTAACCAACCCACCTAAGCTAATAGAAGATTTAGAAGAAGATCCTTTTATTAATCATGCCTTGACAAGTGTTTGTTGTGAGTTGTATTATAAGTATGGGATGTATCTAGCGCCTTTTGCGGCCATGTTAACAACTGCAAGGCTTATTGATTTTAATAAAAATATCGTGGATAATAAAAATGGAAAATCAGAATTTGAATCAGGAGAATCAGGAATATCAGACCAATAATCAGGATCCAAACCAAAAAAAGAAAAGAACCCAAAAAGAGTAGCAGCTGGAAAAAAGGGTGCTGAAGCGAGATGGAAACGGATGCAAGCACAACAAGTTCCTACGGATCAAGCTCCACAGGAAGTTCCGCAGGAGCAAGAAACAGTCACAAGAGTAACAAGAGAACCACAAGAGACAGAATCTACATTTAAAGTGAATGTTTATAAAAACTACATTCCACTTTGTGCTGTGCTGATTTTTGGTATAGATATTTTCATGTTGTATAATAAATCAGTGGCAGCAACGCAAGTTATACAGCCTCCACAACAATCAACACCAAAGTCTGATATAGATCCTTTTGAAATGAATTAATTTTAATTTTAAAAATATTTTTTCACATATAAAAATAAAAAATGGCAACTATTGACGGAAAACAAATTATAAACATGTTATACCACGCTGGTGTTGAAACTGTATTAACAGTTGGCTATGCAGAGATTGCTAGAAAACTATTAAGAAGGTCACCACCCAAAGTTGATTTCAACATTGGTGATATTGGAATGTTGTCTTTAGATATATTGTTAGCTATGGCTACCAGAGATATGCTGATTAAACAGGGTATTATTCCGGCTGATATTATGAAATAAATAAATTTTAAATTATTTTGTTTTGTATACATGTAAAAAAAATGGCAAGTGCAGTAGCAATGATGATAGGCGGTGCAGTTGTGAATGCATTGGCATTCTCTGGTAGTAATTATTTGTTTTCTCTTATGGGAAAAAGTGATGATGCTGAAAAAGAAAGAGAGAGACATAACAAAGCTGTGGAACAATTAGAAGCGGCACAGACTGCATGGAATAAAAAAAGGATGCAGAGATTAGATTTTATCAACGATCAAATAAAAAAGGAACACCATGCAGCACAGACTTTTGATGATGTAGATCAGGCTATGAAACAATATTATTACATAACTGGCAAGTCTCTTGACACATTGCCACCTGAGCCTAAACTAAATGATTTTTATACACCTTCATCTGACCAGCAAAATAGAGAGATTACATTTGTTGTATTAGGCATGACAGTGGCTGGGTTTATTGCTTATAAGTTTTTGTAGATTCTAAAATATTTATATAAAAAAAAACATGGAAAAAATAAACTACAGCCCCAAAGGATTTTGGAGGGGTCTTACAGCAATAAAAAAGTTAGCCAAAGAAGCAAAGGTCAGTGAAAAGCAGGCACTTGAATTCTTAAAGAAACAAGCTGTGTGGCAGATTTATTTACCTGCACCTAAGAAAATAATTAGGCCAAGGTTTAATGTGTCTGCTAAAGATGAAGTACATCAAGCAGATTTGTTGTTTTTGCCACATGACACTGTCAAGGCTGGTAGAGTAAACAAAACATATAGATATGCTTTGACATTGGTTGATGTGGGGACAAGATACAAAGAAGCAGAACCCTTAACTTCAAAAGACAGCAAAGAAGTTGCTAAAGCTTTTGAGAAAATATACAGTAGACATTTGAAATATCCAAGGTTATTACAGGTAGACCCAGGGAGAGAATTTATGGGTGCTTTGTCACAACTGATGGAGAAACATAGTGTTAAAATTAGAAGAGGTAGAACAGAAATACATAGAGACCAAGGTGTAGTGGAGAGATTCAACAGGACTTTAGCTGAAAGACTCTTTGGCTATCAATTTGCAAAAGAGTTGGAAAATCCTCACAAGGGTAACAGAGAATGGGTTAAGAGATTGCCTGAAGTTATAAAAGCACTAAATGCGGAGACGAAAAAAGCCCCTCCTATTGTAACAAGAAAAGTTGATGCTCCTATTTGTCCATATGCAAATGTTAGGTATTTGTATCAACCAGGTGAATTAGAAGGTGGTAGTAGAAGACGGGCAACAGATCCTATATGGTCTTTGGATATACACAAAATTAATTATCAAATTATTACACAAGGCATAAGAGTATATTATTTGAAGGCACCAGCACCAAAGAGAGGTTTTGTTAAAGAGGAACTTCTTATTGTCCCGGCTGATACTCATACCCAAATGCATATGTCGTAATACCATCTGGTGCTGTGCATCTTTTAGTGTCAAGAGGTGAGAGTGTTGTTTTGTTTACTGTTAGTCCATATATGTTGTGATGTATTGAACGTAGCATGTTCATACTATGTGTGTACTTCTTTTTGTGGAGGAGTGCATCTTTGTAGTTTTCAAAGTTTATCTGTTTTTTGATTACGTATTTTTTTACTCCTTTAGCTTTCTTGATGAGTCATCTGATCTTAGTATAGAATATAACTTCGGACGCAAACCAATGTATTCTGCTATGGGAGTACCAGCACACTCATCTTTCATTTTGCCTATTACTTTTTTGTTTGATTCATCATGAAGTTTGTGGTCTTTAGGATAATCAGAGAAGTCATAGTCTTCTTTTGTTTCAGACATGTCTTTGTATATGTCGTTAGTTTTGATGTCTACTAGTAAGGAATCTGTATCGGTGTACAACAGGGTGCAGTTTTCACCATACTTCTTTTTCAGTTTGTTGTAATACCAGTCATACATCAAATGTTTTGATAGATCAAGGACAGAGAAACCAACGTAGATTGGTTTGTTTAGTGTTAGCTTTGTTTTGTTAACATGTATTGCAGATAGTTCATCAGAGAATTTTACACGTCTGTTGAAGTTTGCTTTGGCTATGATTTTTCTTATCTTTTCATTTTCAGTGCCATCTGTTCTGACTAGTTTTATGTCTACTCGTTTACGGAGGTTCTCCATTGTTTTGCCAAAGACAGAGTTATTCATAAGTTTGTAGAAATCTTTTTCAAATGCAGACTTTGCTTTTTTGCGTAGGTCTGTGTTCAGGCGAATGTATGGTTCCATCCAAGGTTTTTCATCGAATTCTAATATTCTGTGTACTTTTTTGAGTTTCATACCAAGAGATAGGTAGAGTTGTAGGTTTCTGTAATGCAATACATACTTTGTCTTATCCATTAGATTGGGTACAAGTTTCTCTGTGTTAATCGTGCTGTTGTTTTCTAGTAGTTCTGTTTGATAAGATGAGAGCCACTCTTTTTTCACTGATAGTTTTTCAGGCGCGAGTGGATAGTCATTGTGTAATTTGTGTAAGTGTTTAGGATATTCTAAATCCACTTCGAGTATCCAGCCTTTTTCTTTTTGTCAAATTTCCCATCTTTATTTCTTGTCTTCCATTTGAAATCAGAGTATGGAAGTGATTGATTCATTGCCCACCCATAGAGGTTATTTGCATCATAATACATGATGTAGTTATTTTCATTTTCAGGATTATAAGCTGCAGTATGAGGATTGTTTGCTTTGGCGTGTCTTTTGGATACCATACTTTTACCACCACGCATACCCTTTTCTATGAATAAATGCATATCCAGGTCTGTCAAAAGTTCTAAAACTATATTTGTGTGTTTGAGTAAAGCATCCCAAGATAAGCCAGGTGCAGTGTAATTGTGTAAAGGATCGAGTTTATATGAATCCATGCGTGTTTTTCTGAAAGTCTGAAATACGTCAGCGAGTAGAACCACATCAGTTTTTAAATATAAATCATGATAATCACCAATAGTTTTACAGTTGAATTCATTCCATACTTTTTGCGCATGTTCATAATCTACATCTTTGATCTTTTCATCTGAAAGTTTGCTATAAAATTTATCTATAGGTGGCAGTTGTGTTTCATTAAACCAGTCTAGACTGTCTATGTATTCATATGGGTAAACACCTTTACGTAGAATTATATCTGTTTTATCACCAAACTCACTTTTTGTTACTTTGAAATCTGATTTGTTAGTGGCTTTCACTAAATTTTCCAGTGAAGATGCCATAACTGGAAACTGTCTAAGAATTTGAGTTGTGCAATACTGAATGGGATGTACTTTTCTGCATTGTTTGGAATACAGGTGATGTTGCCTTTTGCTTTGTGTATTTTTTGCATTATGAGATGGCTATCATATCCTTTAAGATTGTGGAATACCACTGGGATTTTTGTCTTGCCTGGTTTGATTTTGAGTTTAAGGTTGCAAGATTTGTGTGCTGCACCTCTGTATTCACCTGTGAAATGACAGTGGTCTCTTACTTTTGGATTGTTTTTTGTTATTCTTGTTCGCATATCCAACAATGTATAGCATTCTCATAATTTCTCTTGTTTTTCTCTGTCAAAACCAATGGTTTAGGGTGAGCAAAGATGTTATTGATATTGCTAACCACACATTCTAAGTGGTTCAGAAATACTTCAATGGCATCTTTACCTCTGTAGATTACAGGTTTTTCAGTTTGACCATCATATCTGACAACTTGATAACCAAATCCGCAAGCTTCATGTTCACTATTGATTTCTGATTTATCACCTGCTTTTTCTGTTTTTGGTTTGATTATACTTTCGAAGTCAGCATAAATGACATCTGGAACAGGCATTTGGTTTTGATGGTTTTTGAATCTGATGTAACTACCTTCTGGAGGCATATATATTCTTGTTGAGTTTTTGTTGATGCCATAGCAGTCTTCTTTGTGTTTGATAAGCAGGTCTTCTTTGGTGAAACCGTATAGACATCGATCACAGAAATAGGTTTTATTTTTATGTTTGTTTTGGTCAAAGAGTAATCTATCAAGTTTTGTAATCCCACAATAATAATATTTTGTTTCTTTCTTTTTTGATTTTGGATAATCTTCATCTATTATGCCTTCATCTGCACCAACTTCTACATCTTCTGATATCAAGAGTAAGTTAGTTCTTAGTTTTTCTTTGGTTTGATCAGATATGTAGTATGGGAATATGTTTGTCTTTTTCATCTTTGGTGATATTGTATAGCCATAAACATTGATTGCAAGATCAGGATTTTGTTTCTCTAGTTTTGGTGTTTGAGAGATTGGTGTTGGAAATTTAATACCATCAAAGTTCAACTTGCCTAGGTGTTTTCTATAGCTTGATAATTTAATTGGATTATTTTCATTGTAGTATAAAATAGACAACAAAGCCCATTCCAAACATCTATTATCTTCATTTGGTAAATTAATTATTGCCTTTTTGTTTGCTAATGCTTCAGGCAGAGGAATATTTGATGAGCCTTTAAGTGGTTCATATTTTGCTATATTCAAATATAATTTGATGCAATGGTCTATTTCTAAACCAGAAGCAGTGTTTATGAATTTTTCAATCCATGTTTGTAAATAAGTGGTTTGCTTGTCATAGAATTCATCTACATTGTTTTCATCAAGAACAGCACTTTGTTCTCCATGATTTTGGCCAACAACAAGCTTTCGTTTTCCATCACTTTCTGTTTTTCTGAGACAAATTGTACAGAGAGACCAATTGAGAATTTGATACCATTGTACTCTCTAATATCTTGATTGATTTGATTAACGAGCATAGACTTTTTATCACCAAACAAAGCAGAAGGCTCTTTATAAGTGTGTGCATCAATTTCATATGTTTTGAAATAATTGCACAATGGTTTGTCAACCAGTTTCAATTTAAAATCAGCCAATTCTGAAACAGACTTTCTTTTCTCTTTGAGATAAAACCTGTTTCAGTTCATCAATAACAGCCTTTTGCAGCTGTTCATATTTCTTTTTCAACCGCTTTTCTTTCTTCTTTTTATTACGTTTGGCACGTTTATTTTCTGTTTGAATTGACGGTACTTCCGTCTTTGGTGGTGACGGTACTTCCGTCGATGCTTCTGACGGTTCTTTCAATATTCTTATTCCTTTTCGTAAATCATCGTCAGTAATAACACCACTGCGATGCAATTGTAAGAGATATTCTAAATTCGTACTCATTTTTTTTTATAAAATGTTTTTTTTTATATTTATTTTAAATAAATAAATACTTGTTTAATATAATAAAAAAAAAAATAATAAAAAAAATGGAATGTGCTTTCCTGAAAGTTTGTAGCGATGATCTTTGTCATAAGAAACCTGTAAAGAATTCACAATATTGTGCAATGCATAAGTTTTTGATGAAGAATAGTAACGTGAAAGCTTGTTTACGCTGTGGTAAGAGAACATATTCTAAATTACAAATTTGTAATAGATGTGATGGTAATAAATCAATAGTTAGACTTAGATACTATAATGTTACTAGACCATTTAGATCTGAATGTAAACGATTAAGGAATATAAATATAGATTAGTATATTTTCTAAAAAAAATGATTATACATTAAAAAACCACTTATGTGATTTTCCACCTATTTTTGTTCAACTACCAAATCACATGCATGATACTTATTCGCTGGATTATCTTTACAAGGTTTCAAACCAAGAGGTCTTATGTATAACGGTGGGCTAAGGTTATTTTTTGTAATTCTAGTTTTTAAATGATCTGGTGTGAATACCTCACCATAGTTATATAAAGATAAAACCTTCGTTTCACCTTTTTTTAGTATTAACCATAGTTGTATTTGTGACTGTGTATATTTTATTAATTTCTAAATCAGTCCATTTACTATATTCTGGTGTCTGTTCCTTGAGCAATCTATCAAATTCTGCAGCTGTGGGTGGATCCAATTGGATCTCTTTTTCCGTTTGTGCCATTGTAGTTTTTCTTTTTTATATTGACTAAATTTTATTTGTTTAATACAATTCTTTTTTTAAAAAAAAAAAAAATACTAACCTAAGAGCCTGTGGAGAGATAATAGCTTGGTGGGGTGGAGTATTGTGATTCTAGATACGTGTACGTAACTTTAATTAGATTGAGACATCTTAGTATGTATGTTGTTTAATGACAGAGGTTGAGGGATATAAATATAGATTTTTTTTTGACAAAAAAAAAAAAAAAAAAAAAAAAAAAAAAAAAAAAAAAAATAATCTCAGGGCCTGTGGAGTGTTATTATACATTTTTACCGCAGAACCCTCATTTTTAATATATATTGCTTTATTAAGGTTTATTATTTTTTTTTGAATTAAATGAGAATAAAGTAAACATTAATCTGACAAGTATATGAAACCAAACTACATTTCACGTAGAAACACTTAAAAGCGCGAGCGTGCAAAAGAAAATACCTGTGTGGGCTGTACTGTATTTTTATCCGGTATATAATGCCAAGTAATTTCTCGTGACAAGAAAAAAAAAAAGAAAAAAAAAAAAAAAAGAAAAAACACTAAAAATAAAGAAATAAATAAATAATAATTATAAAAAAACACGTGAGCGTGCAAATCACATGAGCGTGCCAAGTAAAGAACACACGGGGATTGTACTGTATTTTTTTCATCTGAGGATGATTCATGTTGTTTGAAATGTATTATAATATGCTCAATGTATGACTCTTGCAATTAATGCCTGCAATGTGTCAAACTCAAACTGATAGAAAAACCGACCGGTCAATGAATAAAGCTATGCAAATGTGAACACGACTGGACATAGTACTAGTTTAAATTATCATGGCAACAACAAAGACCTTGCCTTGCACCTGAAGAACCCTTTTATTTATTTATAAAACATAGGTGACCATGCATCTAAATGAAGTTTGCATGTACATACACATGTTCTAAATATGTGCTTTTTTGACGACTGACTATCGAGATATAAGTACTAAAAACTTAACCGCAGCATAAGAGCACTTTACAGAGGTGTCCCGGATTTTGACCGCTAGCCCCATCCCGAGGCTTGAACTCAGGGGCCCTTCTTATAGAATCGCAGAAGACCCTCCTATATACACATGCTCCGAATATATATAATAATCTCTTATTACATTTGTAAGTTTGCATTCCATATATCCCATTTGTAGCTTTGCATACCATTTTACACATAATACAGGTAAAATTTGCAATAATCATGCACATCTAAAGAAATAAAAAATACTGGTTGTAGACCAGCTTAAAAAATGTCACCATGAAGAGACGTACTGAATTTGAAAAAAAAAAAGTGCATGATTCGAACTCACGCCCGTCCGTGAGATAGCCGAAGATACTAACCATTACGCCATAAATCCGATCTAACTTTATGTTGCAAAGTTAAGGTTTACGATGCGGTTTTAAATATCCTTTGAGAGCTAATCGAACACGTTCCGATATGTAAAAATCCAAAGCTATATTAAGAGACCGGCGCGACTCCCGCGCCGGTAAAAAATGAAATTGCATTATATGTTCATTTTTTTCTTTTCGCATTTGGCTTGTTTTCTACTTTGTTCCTATTTCATGAGTAAATATATTTTAATTTTCGCTTATATGTTTGTAATCGCCCTGACCTATTTATGAGAACTTGCTTTTATAAAACGGCAATAAAATAAAGTTGAATTGATATTCGTCGTTTTAATACTCCTTATAGCTCACCTGAGCACGTAGTGCTTATGGTGAGCTGTTGTGGTCAGGCAGTGTCCGTCGTGCGTCGTTCGTCGTGCCGCGTCAACAATTGCTTTAAAAGCCTACTTCTCCCACACCCCTGGGCCATTTGACTCAATACTTGGTAGGAAGCATCAAGGTGACTTATAAATTAAAAATAGCTAAATGCGTTCCGATCAGAAATCCAAGATGGCCGCCATAGCCGACATCTTGAGAATCTTTTTTTCACTTCTTCTCCTGAACCGAACGGCCAATTGACTCCAAACTTGGTAGGAAGCATCGCGGTGACTTGTAGATCAAAAACAGCTAAAATAGTGCCGATCGGAAATCCAAGATGGCCGCCACGCGGCCATCTTGAAAATCTATTTTTCGCTTCTTCTCTTAAACCCAAAAAGCCAGTCGACTCGAAGCTTGGTAGGAAGCATCGTGGCGACTTGTAGATAATAAAATAGCTAAAATCGTTCCGATCGGAAATCCAAGATGGCCGTCATGGCGGTCATCTTGAAAATCTACTTTTCGCTTCTTCTCCTAAACCGAAAGGCCAATCGACTCCAAACTTGGTAGGA
This sequence comes from Anodontia alba, assembly GCA_964016985.1. Classification (NCBI taxonomy): domain Eukaryota; kingdom Metazoa; phylum Mollusca; class Bivalvia; order Lucinida; family Lucinidae; genus Anodontia; species Anodontia alba. Next base: position 42,614,876 of record OZ024832.1, on the reverse strand, counting down.
AGCATCCGAGTGACTGGTAGATAAAAAATGGCTAAAATCGTGCAGATCCGAAATCCAAGACCTTTTTCCCGCTTCTTCTCCTGAACCAAAAGGTTTATTGATTTAAACTAGGTAGGAAGCATTGGGGTGACGTAGATAAAAAATAGCTAAAATCGACCCTTTTGGAAATCCAAGATGGCCGCGCGGCATCTTGAAATCAGAAATTCTAGTTTTCGCTTCTTCTCCTGAAGCGAAAGACCAGCTGACTCGAAACTTGGTAGGAAGCATCGGGGTGACTGGTAGATCAAAAGTAGCTAAAATCGTTCCTATCGGAAATCCGAGATGGCAAGGAGGCCATCATGAAATTCTATTTTTCGCTTCTTCTCCTGAACCGAAAGGCCAATTGTCTCTAACAGGAGTAGGAAGCTTTGAGGTGACTTGTAGATCAAAAATAGATAAAAAAATGTTCTGATCGGAAATCCAAGATGGCCGCCATCTATTTTTTGCTTCTTCTTCTGAACTGAAAGGCCAATTGACTCGAAACTTGGTAGAAAGCATAGGGGTGACTTGTAGATCAAAATAGCTAAAACCATTTCGATAGGAAATCCAAGATGGCTATCATGGCTGCCATCTTGAAAATTTATTTTTTGCTTCTTCTCCTGAACCGAAAGTCCAATTGACTTGAAACTTGGTAAAAATCATCAAGGTGACTTGTAGATAAAAAATAGCTAACATCTCTCCGATCAGAAATACAAGATGGCCCCCATAGCTGCCATCTTGAAAATCTATTTAGCACTTCTTCTCCTGAATAGAAAGGCCCATTGACTCAAAATTTAACAGGAAGTATCAGAGGAACTTGTTGTTCAAAAAAGCTAAATTTATTCTGATCAGAAATCCAAGAGGGGTGCCCTACAGACATGTTGAGAATCTTTTTTGAACTTTTTCTCCTGAGCCAAAAGGGCAATTGACTCAAACTTCATTGGAAGTATTGAGGTGACTTGAAAATCAAAAGTAGCTAAAATTGTTCTGATTGGAAATCTAAGATGGCCACCGTCTTGAAAATCAATACTGAGTTTCTTCTTTTGAACCGAAAGGCCAATTGAATCAGACTTGTGTCAAACAGACCAACAGAAAGCAGAAATGTTAAACACATACATTACCTACTCTACAGCCGGTACAGCACATCTTAGAATCAATCACAATTACCACGCAAGACGTTCTTGATGTATTGAAACACTTGAATGTCAGCAAAGCCTGCGGTCCCGATCTAATCAGCCCAAGAGTCTTGAGGGAATGCGCCGACTATCTGGCCTATCCGTACTCCATTGTTTTTAACCGGTCCCTCGCTCAAGGCTACTTTCCTACTTCGTGGAAGGACGCCAACCTATCTCCAATTCATAAAAAAGATGAAAAATCCCTCCCAAGTAACTATAGACCCATATCCCTTTTGAGTCCTGTAGGCAAAACCATGGAACGCTGCGTACACAAATACCTTTATAATTACATCACATCACATCAGATGATAACTCCATTCCAATCGGGCTTTGTACAAGGTGACTCTACAACCTATCAACTTCTTCACACCTATCACACCTTTCGTGAGGCCATAGACAGTGATAAAGAGGTACGAGCAGTTTTCTGCGACATAACCAAGGCCTTTGACAGAGTCTGGCACAAGGATTTGCTCCACATACTCCGATGCTTAGGTGTTTCCGATCAGGTTTTGAAATGGTTTACTAGCTACTTATCTGGGCGTAGACAACGCGTCGTCATCAATGGCAAATATTCCGACTGGGCCTCAGTTGAAGCCGGTGTGCCCCAGGGCTCCATATTGGGCCCACTTCTATTTCTTGTATACATAAATGATATTGTTAAAAACATCGGCTGCTCCATTCGTCTCTTTGCTGACGATACCAGCCTGTACATCATTGTTGAACGCCCTTACCTTGCCGCAAGACTGCTTAACAGCGATCTACAAACTATTTCTGACTGGGCTGACTTATGGCTAGTAGAATTCCACGCAAGGAAAACGATGGCAATGACGCTCACTAGGAAACTAAACCCCATTCAACACCCATCCCTGTTTTTGAATAACACGATGATTCACGAAACACCCGCCCACAGACATCTGGGCCTCACATTTTCCGATTCATGCGACTGGAAAGTACACGTGAAAAATATATCTGAAAAAGCTTGGACACGTCTCAACCTTCTTAGAGCCCTCAAATTTAGAGTGAGTAGAACATCCTTAGAGAAAATGTATATGACCTTTGTTAGACCCCTTTTAGAGTATAGCGATGCCGTCTGGGACAATTGCTTACTTGAAACTAAAAAACAACTCGATGCAATTCACGTCGAAGCTGCGCGAATTATAACAGGGGCAACCAAATTATGCAGTATTGAAAAGCTCTTTTTTGATCTTGGATGGGAGTCTCTTCAAAGTCGTCGAAATAAACACAAACTGGTAATCTTCTACAAAATTCTACACGGTCTTACACCCGACTACCTTTTTGACATTGTCCCCCCTACTGTTAGAGAAACAGCTAGGTATAATCTTCGAAATTCTGAACACATTCAGAACTACAGAGCTAGCCCAAATCTGTTCCTTGACTCTTTCTTTCCCTCGACTATACGCGCATGGAATAGTCTACCAAACGAAGTCAAAGAAGCATCATCTGTTGCAGCCTTTAAACACGCTCTAAACAGAAACATAAAAATACCTCCTAAATACTTTAACGCTGGTACACGCATGGGTCAAATTCTCCACGCTAGACTGAGGATGGGATGCAGCTCACTTAATTCCGACCTTTATCGTAAAAATATCGTCCAAAGCCCTTCTTGTAGCTGCGGAGAATTTGAAAGTGCCAAACATTTCCTTTTCACGTGTGTTAACCACTCAGTTACCAGGGAAAGATATTTACCACGCAATCTACACAGTTATACAATTTATGACCTGTTTCATGGGAAAAACAACCTTTCATTGCATGAGAATGAAATACTCACCTTACAAGTTCAAGACTTCATTATCAAATCGGAAAGATTTGTTAAGGTACCTAGCATCTAGCATATAATGTAAATTGCCTTGATACATGCCTACTCGCTTATTTATCTGTATAAATCTTGTGTAGGGGTCAGTCAAATCTTTCTTCCTCTCTCTCTCTCTGTTTGCTTTCTCGTATGCACTTTCATTGAATACTCTAGTCTTGCTTCTCAACTCTCTCTCTGTCTCTCTGTCTCTCTCTCTCTCTCTCTCTTGTTCGTTTTCTCGTATTCAATTCATCTCAATATTTTGAGTCATGCTACTCAATAATGTCGTACATTACATTGTTTCAGGAGATGACGTTTATAAGCCAAATGGCTTACTGTCAGATCCTTATGCCAGATCTTATTTATATGTTGTAAATGTATACTAGCTCTGAATAAAATATTGTTTAAACCAATCAGACTTGTGTGGTAATCAGGTGAGCGATACAGGGCCATCTTGGCCCTCTTGTCGATTTCTTCAGTATCATTTCTGAACAAATTGTTTTTATAAGTTTCTCTTTCATTTTTAGCTCAGTTTTGTACGACCTCTCCTCTGCAACCACTGCGCAAATTTTCTTCAAACTTCATGTGGAGCCTTCAGCCGAAGGGGGGATTGGAAATTTGTACAAATGGTCACGGTCCATTGACTAAGATGGCACAAAACGCTTAAACTCTCCTTCTCCATAACCAAGAGCTTTGAGGCTCAACCTTGGTATATAGCACCAGAGACAAGGTCTAGCAAATTTGTTTAAATGATGATCGTAGGTTAAATTTTGACCCTTTTTACGGCAAGGTCAAATTTGCATACCCATACATTTGTATGGGGAAAATCTTGAAAATCAATTTTTCAATACGTATAAAAGGCTTATGGCTGAAAGTTATAATGTACGGTTAAAGAAGTAAAAACTTTTTAGTTACAATCTAACTTTTGTCCTCGGGGGTTATCTGCCCTTGTCCATGGGCTATATACATGTTTAAAATCGTGTAATCACTATACGACTTAAAAAGTATTCATTACATAGTATTGGCCGGAACTTTTATGTCTATTTCTCAGCTCACCGGTTCTCAACTGGTGGTCTTGTTTTGCTCCAGTATTCCAGTGTTGTTGTTTGACAACCCGAAACTTTCTAAGTATCACAACACGTTGGTTCTGATGAGTCCTCATATTTACTTCATTGCAGGCTTTATCTGTGCTTTATTTGTTGCCCGTAACGATTTATGTTTGAGTTAGAAGACCTCCACACGTACCGAACAAATATATGTTTTACCACTGTGGAAGATGATGGCGAGGGTTAGGATCCCGTAAGCTCAAGGCCCCCACCTCAAGTAATTCATTACTGAACGTTGTAAGGCGGTACTTGTATTGTGGTACTTTTTGTTAATTGTTATGTTGTATTTCACTTTCTAAAGTTTTTTTTTCTTTTAACAGTAATGTTAATTTATGTGAGTGTACACCTTTCGCCACTGACTTTGTTATGGGACGCTAAGCATAAGTGGGTTAATGACATTCGTGAAGATGATACCCTTTAGCTAAACATAAGATGTTCTTTACTGAGTTATTTACTATACTTAACAAAATAATTTAAGGGCCACATAGTGCAAATTCCCATATATACAAACTTTGGCCGGTTGCATGGGCAAAATCACAGAAGATATCAAAATATCGTTGAATGTTTCTTTAAAAGGAAGCCCTAAAGGACTTTTTCCAGCAAAAGAAATTGAAATCAAAATTTTCATTTTAAAATTCGCAAAAAAACACTACCTTTTACACAAAAATTAAAAATTGACATTTTCGCGTCAAAAGTGAAGTCTGGGCTCCCAACTGTGGAAAAATCATAGAGAAAGCCTTATTTGTTATCAAGAAACGCACATTTTGCTAGTGGTAGCCTCTACAGATTATTCGTTGCATATGGGGAGCTTTCGAGGCATTTTTAGCCTCTCAAAGAGTTGGCCTTTTTTTCTGGTTATATCTGTGTGCCTTTTATTCGAAGGAAGGTTGACTTTGCATGATTTTGTGTGTGACAGAGTATTGTTTTCATTAAACAAAGAATTTTTCCGGTATTGTGAAAAAACTTCATTTTGGGGTAAAAAATCGTTTTTTGGAAATTCCCATTTTTCTTAGAATCTTTTGGTCTGGCGTTGTTGGTGCCACTGACACTTTTATAGCTAAACATGTTGCAAACATGTTTAGCTGATTGAAATAGCGCTGAGACTTCCAGTTTTGCCCATGAAATAATTTTAAAACTTGAGGGTCGCATTTTAGTGATTATCAAAGGGAAAATAAAACTGGTGGCCCTTAAATTATTTTGTGGAGTATATATGCTGCTATGTCGAAGTACTAATATTTGTGTGTCTTTATTTATATAAAAATGTCCCGTAATCATGGTAAATTTGGTTATTCGATATGTTTTGAAACTTAGTCACTGTATACAAATACAAATATATTAGAAATTTGAAAATTAAAATCTATATTCATGGTCTAATATTTTAGAACTGCTTGGTTAGCATATACAAAATAGTCGGGCAATCCATGACCTGCTTAATCTGATGTTATCTGAAAGTCCTCCATTCTTTATTAGCATGCATATTTTTAAATTTCTTAAGCTTTAGCATGTTTTTTTGTGTTTTTTTTTTTGCCAAATAGTATCATGCAATTGTGGACACATGAGACTAGCGCGCCTGGGCCATTCCTGCTGAGGAATCATTTTTTTCACTAGTGTGCGATCTGGCATACCAGTTGCTGATTTGCTTAAGTTTCTCTTGTCAACAATTACATACTTTTTGACAAAAGTAGTTGTAGTCATAGTACCCAAGCAATAAATCGATCTCATAAATTTGTAAACGAATGATAATTCAGAATGTTCAGACCAACAGGCATGGACCCCAGAATAAAAACAAAAACCATGTATCAATAGCTGTCATGTCAACGGATCGTTGCATGTAAAAAATCTCATTTTTCTGCATTTTCTCATGCTTTTCATTATCGCAAGGCAGTTTCGTCGGTCTCTTTTATCCTACATCTGAAGGAAAACAGGTTTGTAGCAAAGAAAGTTATCAGTCGCAGTTATTGTAAAAGGGTAATAGTAGGAAAGAGTCACGAAGCAAACACTAATTTTTTTTGTAGGTATATGTATGCTTCTTTACTATGATGCTGGTAACATGTCTTTCTATATAATTACTATTTGCCGGCGATATTCACCACAACTCAGGTCCATCGTCGACATCAGTCACTTCTAGTTCTTTTTCAAGCTATCTTCTACATTTATAGATTCTTTAAACATAAGTTACCTTCTGTCATTTGTTCATTATAATGTACAAAGTCTGGCTTCCAAATTAGATGTCGTGCATTCCGAGTTATTCCATTTTGATATTTTAACTTTCACTGAGACCTGGCTGTACTCGTCTCCTTCTACAGAAGATATTTGTCTTGATTCATATAAGCACCCAGAACGCAAAGGTTGGAGAAAGTCATGGTGATGTCATAATATACATTAAGGAAGGTTGCAACTACAGTGTTGCATAGGAATGTACTGAATCAAACCGAGTCTCCGATTTTCGTGATTTTGTGTGTTCTTTGTTTCAAAAGGCAATCCTTTTTTTCTTTCACTTTACTCTACTGTAGCTGGTTTTGTGCCATATGACGGCCGTAAAATGCACCCCTACCCCCGTAAATCATCATAGTGCAGGTTATATTTTATTTTCTTTGGGGCCATTGAGCACATCCTTTTTATTTTGAAAATCGAATACCGCTTAAGCCGGTGCTAGGGGGTGGGGCGGGGAGGGGGCGGGGGGGGGGGGGCGGGGTGTATGCAGCCTCGGAAACCAGATAGTTTGGCTTTCACTGAGATCTGGCTATACTCGTCTCCTTCCACAGAAGATATTTGTCTTGGTTCATATAAGCACCCAGTACGCAAGAGTTCGAGACAGTCATGGTGATGTCATAATATATGTTATGGAGGGTTGCAACTACGGTGTTGCATATGAAGAGACTAAATCAAACCGAGTCTCCGATTATTTTTGGGCATTTGTACCTTGTCAGCAAAATATCTAAAAAAATGTTAGAGCTAGAGACTTGACACTTGATGAATTGACTGGAAGTGATGAATAGACAATCTGATAAACTTTTGAATAAAGTTTGAAAAAAATACTTCATAAGTTATGGCCCTTTGTAATTTTGGCCATTTTTATCTTGTCAGCAAAATATCTAAAAAAAAACTGTTGGAGCTAGAGACTTGAAACTTGGTGAATTGATTGGTAATGACGAGTAGATGACCTGTTCAACTTTTGAATAAATTCTGAAAAAAAAAAAAAAAAAAAAAAAAAATATGAGTAAGGGCTATTTGTAAATTTAGGCATTTTTGCCTTATTAGCAAAATATCTAAAAAACTACTGAAGCTGGAGCCTTGAAACTTGATGAAAAGGTAAGTAGTGATGATTAGATGACCTGATAAGTGTTTGAATAGATTCTTAAAATACTTCATGAGTTATGGCCCTTTGTAATTTTGGACATTTTTACCTTGTCAGCAAAATATCTCAAACACTGTTGGAGGTAGAGCCTTGAAACTTGGTGAATAGACTAGTAGTAATGAGTAAACAACCTGCATTACGAAAACATGCCTATTCAAATATATTGAGAATTTTACCACCAAACAATGAAAACTTCAGATGAAAAATTCTGGTAGTTTTCATATTTCTGCTCAAAACATAGATTGTGGGTACTTGTTAGAACTGCCTCATTAAGGTGGTTCTAATGAGTACCCACAATTTATGTGTTTGAGCAGAAATAAGAAAATTATTGTATACCCCTGTAAACCCCAGTTTTACTGTATAAAAGTGGGGTTTAAGGGGGTCAAAACCATATAGGCATGTTTTCGTGATGTTAACTTTTGAATAAAGTTTGAAAAGATACTTCATAAGTTATGGCCCTTTGTAATCTTGATATTTTTTATCTTGTCAGCAAAATATCAAAAAATCTGTTGAAGCTAGAGACTTAAAACTTAGTGAATTGATTGGTAATAATAAGTAGATGCCTTGTTTAACTTTTGAATAAATTCTAAAAAATATTTCAGGAGTAATGGCCCTTTGTAAATTTGGGCATTTTCCCTTGTCATCAAAATATCTCAAAACCTATTGAACCTAGAGCCTTGAAACTTAATGAATAGATTAGTAGTGATAAGGAGCTAACCATTTTAAACTTTTATATAAATTCTGCAAAATACTACATGAGTTATGGCCCTTTGTAATTTTGGCCATTTAATTTGTCAGGAAAATATCTCTCTTTGATATCAGAAAAGCATTTGATGGTGTTTGGCACACAGGACTTATACACAACTTTAGGCAGCAGGTTTTAAGGGAGAAGTTCTCAAATGGTTTACAAATTAAACAACGTGTTATACTTACCAGTGGGCATTTATTCCTGCTGGAGTACCGCGAGGCTCTATTCTTGGGCTCTACCTTTCTTGATTAATATTACTGACATTGACGCTAAGATTGGCTCTAATATTCGTCTGATCGCAGATGATACTAGACTCTATATTATTTTTGAAAACCCTGCTACGTCTGCTGGTTGCCTAAATTCAGACCTTACTAAAATCTCTATCTGGGCAAATAACTGGTTAGTAGACTTTAATCCAATTATAACCGAATCAATGTCGATATCCCGAAAACTAAACAAGCCTGTTGATGCAACAAGTACATATAGCTGACGTGTCCTCACATAAGCACCTAAGTTTGGTATTTTCCAACGATTGTACTTGACACCGTTGTATCACAGCATCAAACAATATCGCTTAATCTTCTATTATTTGGAGATGCTTCATTACCTTACACTACAAATGTTTTAATATTTGAAAAAGTTCAAAAGAACATAAGCAACACAAAACAAATTAAACTGTTGAAATATTTGGAATAAAATAGTATGTACTTGCAACTCTGACTATTTATACGCTGACTGACTCTGTGGGATGTTCGCCCGGGATGCGCTGCCCTTGTCCCCACATTTGTTATTCCTGAAAAATCGTTAAAGGCTTGTGCAAGTATTAAAACGTCTTCTACGACTAATATATCCAGACCCAGCGATGGCCTTAGAATTGAGCCTTTTGTCAGTCGTAGGATTTACTTTAATATTTGAGCTTACATGAAATGGAGTTCTGCTCATGTATACGCTAGGGGGTGTAAGCAGTGTTGCAAATTTCATTACTGCTTATGAAGAGTCTCAATAAAACCTAGACTCCCATTTTCTATTCGCAGTTTGTTGTTTTTGTTTTTTTTTTCAAAGGCAATCGTTTGGAAGTTTATATTATTATATATTTCCAGTATTTGTATTGTCCTTTATGTATTTGTTATGTTTTATTGTTTCTTTTTAATTCTGTATTTACAATTCACATTTACAAATATTTCCGATTTCCGTCACCCTTTGTGCAAATAGGATTGTTAAGGAGAAGAACTTATAAGAAGTCATACTTTCGTTCTGCACCTATTTCTGATTTGCTACAGTGTACTCGTATACTGTCATAGAATATATTGATATAATATCTTTAAACCAATAATGTAAGTTTAAAATATAACAGAACTGCCAGACTTTTGGAAAAGTGTTGCCAACTCTGCTTGTTCATTTTTTGGCTGCTTAATTGTGTTTGTCTTTCCCTTTGGCGTTCGGGGCTTCATGTGGATCTAATTGTATTAGTTTCTGAGCTCATCTGTTTACTTTACTAACAGTAAATATTTTGAATAGATTTTTTTATTTTGTATTCTAGAAGCTTTATTGGCATATGACCATATTTGACAAATTTCTCAAGGTAAAGGAAACTATACTTTACAGAGATGCTAATGATAAAAGCAGAGGAATCAAATTAGTTCGACCTGGTTTTTCATTATAGAGAGTATTAAGGGGGAGTAAACTGTTTGCTGACAACAGTCAGTTGACTCCCTTGAGTACTTATCTATAATCAACAAATCCCGTGTTCTCCCGGACGCTGTCAAACGAAAATTCTATGTATATTTACTTTGAATAAAGATGCTGTTTTTTTTTCTTCTTCTGGATTTTTGTACATTTTGTTTATACTAGTGATTTGCATACAATACAAAAAGCGTCGGAAAACAATATCGAGGTCTCTATAGTAGGGAACAAGGTATCATTGACGCCGGTGAGAACTAGAACAAGCGAAAAATATACGGAAGCCATCTATTATGATAAAAAGTTTGACTCTGATCGGATAATAAATGGTTATTTGAATTTAAGTAACTTTTACATAAAAATATATCTAATTTAATTACAAAACAAATTTAAATGTTTCTTTTTCGTGTGCTAGTGTTAAAAATCAGACCGCGAAAATTTCTGTTCTTCTTTTGTTTACATATATTATCCACTAAACTGACTGTACATGTGTTCTAGGGCAGAAAAGTGCAAAACATACTGATGGACTCCTTTTTTGTGACGTATTTTCAATTTAAGGGTAAACTTTAATTTGAGACCACATTTGGAAGCCAAGGTATATTAGTATATTGTGAGGGTCAGAATTCAGCCAAAAGCTATAATAGAAGTCTATGGAAAATTAATTAACCTCCTGGCCCTAACCAGCCTCTACAAGTACACCTGGCCTGAAAACATTCTCTCGGATCAGGGTCTGTGCTAGTCGCGTTAGTAAAATGCACCGTTATTTTTCCAAAGTATTCGGACAAAAAAGTCTGAGAATTGTAGATCTAGATCAGACGCAACAAAACAGGATATCCCTGTTTGCCAATCATGCAGCAGTTTAAGACACAGGCACAGATAATAGAATAGACTCAATCAAACCGAGTCTACGAGTTTCGTGATTTTGTGTGTTCCTTGTTTCCAAAGGCAATCCGTTTTGATTTTTATTGTTCATATTTAGGAGAAAGTATAGTAAAACTTCATTGACTCAAACACCAGTGGCTCGTTCACCATGGCTAATTCGAACTCGTTTTTGAGTCCCAAGAAAATTCTTCTGATTGCTCAAGAAAACAAATATTTAGGGATCACTTAGGGAAATTTTCTATTTTGTTTCATGAAAATGTATGTTGTGTGTAGTCATTAGAATTGCCCCATCGAGGCGATTTTAACGTGTACAGTCAGCCAATAATTGTTTTATAGAAGATAAAAAAAAAACATAAACTATCCCCGTTTTGTGTTCTTACCTGGCGCTATGATAAACATTCAGTAGTTCGTCAACCAATGCCTAGAACAAATTTCCATGGTCCCAAAGATGTATGAGCAAGCTAAGTTTGACTGTATACGGTAAAGAGTTAAGTTTGTGAAAATTGAGGATAACTATTGTATAAAATCCATCAGGCAATTCTAATTCTAATGAGTATACACAACATCTATTTTCATGATAAAATAAGAAAATTTCTCCTAAAGTATTCTAAATAGCTATCTGAAGAATTTCCTAGAAACTCAAAAAAGAGTTTGAATCAGGCACGGTAATCGAGCCATTGGCTTTTGAGCCATTGAGGTTTTATTGTAATTCCTTCCAACGGACAATTCCAACCAGACTGCCTGTTGATATGTATACAAATTGCTGGATGAGTGGCGATTGTGTAGATTTTAATAAGACGACGCAGAACTGGCATCTGATCAAGGTCCACGCTGTCTGCCCAGGCCGCTCTGTCCAAATACATCGTGGAAATACGGTATTTTCCTTGGCATAAATATTCGGATAAGACTGAGTACCAAAGGAAACGTAAACGCAGTTGACTCATTATCAAAAACTCCCAAGAGATCAGAATTTTCTTGTGTGAGATAACTGTGTTTTGAATTAAAACGAGTTTAAATAATGCAAACAATAGTAAAGGGAACTAATATTGCCCTTTATTTAGTTTGACTTAAAAGCAATAGTTTAAGTTATTAGTGTTTGAGAAAACGAGAGTTAATTGTATATAGCTCAGAAGTAGCCTGGTCAGGACTTTCGCTGTCCGTTTACGGGATCGTTCGGTGCCGTATAATATATAGACGAAAAGCAAATGACCCCGGTCAGTCTGCCAGGATGCACAGATTGATCTGGACCTTTGTTGGTTGGACAGAACATAATGTTTTTTTCTCATGATACGACTCAATAAGTGTACGGTGGATCAAATTTCAAAAAAGTTAGTCAGCGACGCACCGTAAAAGACTCTGATAGGCATTTACATTTACTATGTCAAGCGAAGACACTAACTGTATGGTTTAAATAACTATCTCAGGTAGTGAACACTGTTCGACATCAAAATGCTTAGTACAGACTGCGCGGATATACCCCAGTCTTAGCTGTTTGCATAAGATTTTATGATTTTCTGTGCCCCTGGATATACGATTTTGTCCTTCCATAATGATCAAGGAAGTTCGGTCTAGTTTACTTACGGCAATTGTCTAAAAGTATATTCGATCGCTCAGTGTAATTGAAAAGCTAAAGAAATCCATTCAAACATATCGAAGACAAAATGAACGAAGATCCTCCATGATAGAAAAATGGAAACATGCATTTGGTAGTATCCAGAAAAGGCCAGGTCAAGAAACACAGCCCTCTCCTTCCCAATGACACCGGACAAGGTTTTAAAGCGCATGAAATGACAATACGAAATTGTACTGAAAACAGAACGAACAAACCCTAAGTGGCTCATCTATGTCGGATGCGCATCCGACTGGTGATCAGGCGGTCGCGGGTTCGATCACCGCCGCGTCCGGCAACATGTTTTCGTGGAAATTGATCATAAAATATTATCTGCAGTAACTGTTATTTCCTCCATTCCGCTGGTTCAAGAAGGACATTTGGCAGTTTCTGGCGAAAGAATGTGCACAGATACTGGTTAACCCCTAAGAGAACTAAGCCTGCCCATGAAGTGTACTGAGGTAAACTGACCGGCTCGACATGGCTTTAACAGTGTTGATTGTGTCGTTAAATTTCAAAGCAATCAAGAAAGAACAAACAGAGAGGAGCTGTAACTAAAACACCGCCTTTGGACTCAGCAGATTGTTGGTTTGGGCTGGTAAGGCTCAAACCTGGATTTATTGGCGCCAAACCTAGCCTTTAATTTTAGCATAATTTAAACTACAGACAAGTTAACTTCAACGTCTTTGGGACTATGAAAAATTTTCCAGACATGGCTAGGTCGAGTAACTAAGAGCTTATCACTGCACCAAGTCGGGAGGCAAATGAGATGTCATTTCTGTATTATAATGGAGTGTTGAGTATACTCATTAGAAACGCCTCGATAAAGAGACTCCAATGACACAACATGTATTTTCATGATAAAATAGGTAAAAAATCCTTAAAGCTCTATATTCCTCACAAATAGACATTTTATTAGCCAAGAAAGGTTTAATAAATTGATATATTGTTTTAATACAATCATAAAATGTGGCACCTGACAGTCTGTAAAATTTCAGTTTGTCTCTTGTTCTTGAAATGAAATGACTTTTTATTTTATCTCTCAATTAATGTTGCCAACATAATTCAGAGATACGATTTCATGTTTGATCCAATTCAAAAAACGAGAGGCTAACTGAAATATAACAGGCTGTCAGATGTCACATTTTATGATTATAATACTCTATATGATTTTAATAAACCTTTTATGATAAAGTGTCTGTTTTTTCGGAATATGGTGTCTTTGAAATATCCCTAAGTATTTGTTTTCTTAAGAATTTCCTGGATACTAATATTACGGTTCTTTTGTGCATTTTTAAAGGAAAAATAACAAAGATACACATGGTACTTATAATGTTTATGGAATTTCTCATTAAACATCAATAAAAGGAAACATTCAGGTTTTAATAAAGATATTCTAAGCATTGTTATTAGATGTATTTACACCAGTATCTCTCCATACAATGATCAGCATCAGAGATACAAAGTTTGACAACTGTTTTAATAAGCTAATTATCTCTGTGCAGATTATATTGAGTTTGTACACGTTCTAAGGCTATATTCCAAAATATCTAGAAATTCTGATGTAACCACATACTATCCTTATACGATACAAATTATGGCCTAATATTTAGATTTTCATTCTTGGCCTAGCAACCATGTCCAACTCAAGGGTGTGTGTGTGTGTGTGTGGGGGGGGGGGGGGTGGGGGGGTGGGTGAGTTTTGAGCGGGGGTGGCGGTTTGGAGGGGAACAGAAAAAGGGTGGTGTGTAGGGTTGCGAGAGGTCGGGATGTTGCTTGCACCGTAACAGTTAATTATTATATTTATTCATTTAATATAGAGTATTATAACAGCTGTATGTTAGATTTTTTTTCTAATTTTATACACTATCAATTATTAATAGCTGATATTGACTCCATTCTTTCTGAAATGTATCAGACACATTATTTTTGGACGAAATTTATGATGCACTTCATGCACAAATTTCAGTTGCTTTTTAAAAGAATTGAGAATCAAGGATCGCCGTTTACTGCGTAATATACATATATAATAGTTAGCATAAAGTGTAATGAACTTGGTAGCTTTATAATCATTATGCTCCCCTGTTTACCAAACATGAAAAACTCCTTTGTAACAATGTATTTCGTTATGACTTTCACCATTTAAATAACTCTTTGATAAACTGTTTGGTGCAGTCACATTGTCATAGCAAATGTATTATAGTTTCATTATTTAATCCATAGAAGGAATATAGTGCATTGTTCCTCAATTTCATTTGATAAAGAAGGTTATTGGTAACTAATATATTATGATTAATGCTAACCTGGAATGAAAGCAGTGCTTGGTATTTTGTAATAGTGAAAGGGAAGCTATATATCTATTTCCAGTCTTCTTGTGAAAAACTGTATACCTTGTTCCAGGAAGTTTTATTTGTTGGAACTCGTTTAATTTCAAATAAATTTGATCCATTATGTTGTTATATTAAAGGTAACAGGACTAAGGATGTTTTTTTCTTTATGGATTATGTTGACCTTAATTTCTTTAAGACAGGATTTTATTGCTAGCCATAGTTCCATGATATCCGAGGGTATTGGGATGTATTACTCTAATGTCGTTGATTTCCTCATATGTGTAGTAATCTCCTTTATCTTTGATTAAATCATTAGTATATCTTATTCTAATTAGAAACTTTGAACTGTAATAAATATATGACCCTCGTATTCTTATATTTTCATTATAAAATAATGGCTTTTTAGCATTTGCTCCTATTTAGAATCCTTCACCTTGTTAACATTTGTGAAAGACTACAATACATCTGTCCACAATTTATGTTATACCTTACTTATAATCTTTTCAATATATTTAGTCTTGCATGCAGCATATTTGTCCATGTCTATTTCCGATATAATTAAATATTGCCATTTACAGTCACTTTGTGAGAGACTCCTGATCCATATTAATTTCAGGGCTCCCATAGAAGCCTTTAGATTTATAATTTTAACCTGTCTTCACAGTATTGTTCTGTAACTACAGTTGTTTGAATTTTACTCAGCTTTTTGTTCTACAAGAAGATGTACAGAATGGTATTAAATTAGTATATACATGCTTGATTTGGATCAGGAAGAGCTTTAAATAATGGTTACATATTGACATCATGAATGTGTTGATTACTGTGATGTTTTTCCAAGGGCGTCATTAATTGTTTACTCCATTTTTTAATTAAATTTTCTAATTGTTGTATTTTTGTTATATAGTTTTCTAATATCATCTGGTTTAGGTCAACATTATTCCTAGAATTTTAAATTTACTGCTTCCCCAAGAAAGGTTCAATTTAATTTTGATTGCGCTTGTGCTAGGCGTTTTCAAGTCAATCCAAACAATTTTATTCTTATCAAAATTATTCTTAAGACCTGATATTTTTGCAAACTGGTCCAGTTCTATTTATGTGCAATTTAGAACATCGGAGGATCCAACTAAGAATATAGATGTATCATCCGCACATTGTGAGATTTTGAGCTCAGTGTTATGATTACTTTGATGTCTTTTATCTTATTGTTTTGTCGGATTTTAACAGCCAAACACTCAGCACATATTATGACATGTAAGGTGAAAGAGGCGACATCCACGTCTTATTCTGATAGATTCTGACATATATCCACATTGAATAACTGATGAAGTAATGCTACTATAAAAAGTCCTTATCCATCTACATATTGATGGGCCAAAGTTTCAGAATTTAATACTTTTTGAATGAATGGCCAAGATTAAGAATCTATTTTTTTTTTCAAAATCCGTAAGAAATAGTAGACAAGGTATGTTATTTTGCTCTGTGGAATTCATCAAATAGTGTATTAAACGTGTGTTTTCTTCTATGTGCCTTCCCTTTGTAAATCCTGTCTGATCTTTACACATTATTATACCTAAGACTCGTCTGTGCTATTGCTACTGATGCTATCTTATAAACAACATCAAGTAAAGTTAAGGGTCTCCAGTTCTAAGGAAATTCGTTTGCTCATCTTCTTTGGGAATACAGGTTGTAATACCTTAATACTAAGTTATTGAAAGTTCTTTATTATTAAATCCTGCATTTATTGATCTGAGAATAAAATGGCCTAATATTTTCCCGAAAACTTTGAAAAAATTCATATTATATAATGTATTGCTGTTTCTTTGTTAGTCAATACTCCGTTAATGTTGTCAGCCTTACAATTGATTAACTTCACTACTTCATTTTCTTTCATGTATTCTTTTAAATCAATATCTTCTAGTGTATCATTCCTTAAATGTTTATACAACTTTTTCGCTTCTTTCAAAATTTCCTCCTGGTGTGTTATTTTATTGCAATCTTCCTGTTCCATGTTTACATATGACTTTTGATACATAGTTGTGTTTTTCTAATGCACAAAAGTATTTTGTTGGTTTCTCACTCTGATCAACGAACTGTGCTCTTGGTCTTATCATGTG